>CM069535.1:59234011-59559011 GCA_035773235.1 Eospalax fontanierii
CAGTCAGGCCCATAAAGGTATGGTTGTCCACCACTGGAGGATCATGTCTGGAGCGACAGGCCTAATGAATAAAGGGTGCTCAATGGAGAGTTTTTGGTCCCATCAAGCCATTTAAAAATGAATCTGTTTAAAAAAAATTTTTTTATTTGTTATTTTTGCCAGGTGTGATGGTATACATTAATCCCAGCACTCTGGAGGCAGAGGTGGTCTCTATGGATCTCTATGAATTCAAGGCCAGCCTGGTCCACATAGTTCCAGGCCAGCTGTGGTTACAGGGAGACCCTGCCTCAAAAAAAGATGAAAAAAATTATTTATTATTTCTATTTTATGTATACAAGTGTATTGTTTGCATGTAAGTAGAGGCACCCATGTCATGCAACAACCACAGAGTCAGAAGAGGGTGTCAGATCCCCTAGAACTGGAGTTACAAATGATCGTTAGCTGCCATGTAGGTGCTGAGACTCAAACCCAGGTCTTCTGCAAGAGCAGTCAGTGCTCTTAACCTCTGAGCCATCCTCCAGTTTTACTTAGTACGTTTCATGACATTTTCGTACACGTGCATCTTTGTGCTTTGTTCGTGTCTGCCCCTCCTCCGACTACTCTCCTGTGTCTCCCCTCCCCCTTCTGCTGTTTCTCCCAACAGTTCTACCTTCTGCTTTAATGTCAGATAAGCATATATGTTTGTTTATATAGTTATAACTACATTGTGCCTATGAGAGAAAACATGTCATATTTGTCCTTCTTCCCCCTCCCATCACCCTGTCTGGTTCCTCCTCTCCCTCCCTTTAGGCCTCTTCCTCCTACTACACAGGCTTTCACTTTCGTATCATACCATGTGTATATATGTATGTTATTTACTTATTTTTTATAATACTGGGAATTGAACTTAGGGTCTTGAGCATACTAGACAAGCACTCTACCACTGAGCTATATCCCCAGCTCATACATATGATATTTTAAAATCTAGACTCCATACATGGCAGAAAACATGGTATTTGTCTTTCTGAGTCTGGCTTATTTCATATAACATATTCTACAGTTCCTTTCTGCAAATGATATAATTTTATCCTTCTTTATGGCCAACTAAAACCCCATTGTCTATCTATGCCATGTTTTCTTTATCCATTGATCTGTTGCTGGGTATCTAGCTTGTTATCTTGGCTATTGTGAATAGCAGTGCATTAACCATGGATGTTCAAGTCCCTTCTCAGCTATGTTTGGTGTGGGTGGGAGGTTGCAGGCTGTAGGGTGTATCCTAGTCAGTTTGCCCTCTCACACCAAGGCTACATAGTCCCCTTCCTGGAAAGCCGGAGAGTTCCTCTTAGAGATGCACGAGACTTTACAGGGAGGGCATTGCTGACCTTCAAGCAGGCTTGCATTGGTAGGATAAAAGAAAGTTACTTCTTCCTGCCCTCTAGTCACACAGTTTTCCTTTGGGTTCAGGACTGTGGGCGCTGAAGGTTTTTTGAATAAGGGCTAAGGTTTCCATGATTTAGGTACCAGAAGTCTGTGTGAGAGAATGTATGACTCAGAGTTAGACTCCTTCAAGATCGCAAAGTCCAAGAGTAGAGCCAAGAGTTTGTCACAGATCATTTTGTCTTTGCTCCATAGGACCAGCTGTACAGTAAGAGTTTCAGTCTGGACGAGGAGACAGAGACAGTAGCATCTAATGGCTTGGGCACACCTGTGAAAAGCTTAGCCTGGGCAGTCTATTTTTCTAGGCTATCAAGGTCTTCTAAGATTCACATCAAAAGTTCTGTTTCATTCTGGAATCTTTGTGCGCACACAATTATTCATCCTTTATTTACCTGTGCTGGGAAGCAGCAAATCAAGGTTTTCATCTGTGGCATTCTATAGGTGATCAGCTTATCCAGGAGCCCTGGGATTTTGACAGGAGCCGTACGAAACATCTAGGTCTTTGAGCAGATGTGGAATAGGTGGTGCCGTAGTGAGTGGGTGATACAGAATGACTTACACCTTTGGGGAGGCATTTTTCTTTGGTTATGTCTAGGATGGGTAGATTTTCCTCTGCTGGGGCAGGTACAGGTCCATTATATGGCCTTGGGATAGGCAGTGTTGAGGAAAATGTCACACTCAGGTCAGGAAAGCTATGGAAGCCTGGAGACACGGGGGAAACACTGATTATCCACAAATGGGCTATGGAGTCTATGTTGAGTCTGAGAGGAAAAGCTGGGGTCATAAGTAGAAATGTGTCATAAAGGATCAAGAATTGTGGGTTAGAATGGAGGCCAAATGTGGGAGCCTGAAAACAGGATAAACGATAATTGGTGGCCTAGTCCCCAGAATACTTCAGAGTTCTATTAGGGGACTGGCTAGCCACCCCTTCCCGCAGATCAGCCCCAAAACCGGATCTGCTCTTGGCTTGGATTGACCCTTCTCCACTCTTTTCCTTCCACCAGGCGCCTAGATGCCAACCTCATCTCCCTGGTCCCTGAGAGGAGCTTTGAGGGGCTGTCCTCCCTCCGTCACCTCTGGCTGGATGACAATGCACTCACCGAGATCCCTGTCAGAGCCCTCAACAACCTTCCTGCTCTGCAGGCCATGACCCTGGCTCTCAACCGCATCCACCAAATCCCTGACTACGCCTTCCAGAACCTTACCAGCCTTGTGGTGTTGTGAGTGCTGCTCCAGCCCCGACCACCGGTGGGGGACTGGAGGCCGCCTGTTTTCTCCAGTTGGATCAGGAACCTGACAAGCTTTGCTCTTTTTTGCACATTGCTAAGCCTTCTGTTCTCTGTTTCTGCTTTGTAGAAGAGGATTGTCCTCTGTTTTCTCTGTAGGATTATCTCAAAGTTAGATGGCATCTAACTGGTAGGAGTGCTTTGAGAGTCACTAAAGGACAAAATACTGTAACTAGTAACCAGAGATATTTTTTTCTGTTATTTTCTCACTATGCAAGTGTAATAACCATCCCATGCTAACTGGAAGATAAATTGAGAATTTCTTAAAAAATTACTACCACATTTAACAATCAAAAGATGCAGTCATATGCTTTGGCATAGGAATAGTATAAATTCATTTAATTTTGCAGGCCTAAAGAAGCAGAAAAGGCCATCACATGCAATTAGATGTCAAAGCTCCACCAGGTAATTACCTGGGAGATAGCATCCCTGGCAGGAATAGGGGTTGGGGTTAACTCTGACTTCCCAGTGGGAACTTTACAGTGCAAATTAGCTTCCAGCTAATTGCTATGAATGATTGGTAAGTTCATAGAGTAATTACTAAGGGCTTGGAGGTCAGGTGTAATTGCTCTAGGTTACATGCTAATTGCTGCAGGAACATGGTTCAGGAACATGTGTGCTGGTGACTGCTAAATGGCAGTGCTTCCTGCCTTGTTTTTGGGAATCTGGTGTGGCTTTCCAGGTCAGTGAGTGGATGGCGCTTAATTCCATGTGAGAGATGAAGCTGTAGGCACCAATTTGTTGTCAGATGTTCTTCTGTTCTAGGAGCTCAGAGAGCCAGCATGAATGTCCATGGCATACATTCTTTTAGAATGGCCATTCCCTCCGTCCTTCTGGAAGTTATTATGGTTGACTTTAGCTTTGTTGATATTCCTGTGATCTCACAAGGGAACAGGGACAAGTCTCTTGGAGGGACAAGACTACTGGAAAAATGAGAACTTCATGATGGGTACCCGAGGCACAGGCAGAACCCCTGTGTATTAGGTATTTTTTCTGCTGCTGTGATCAAACACCATGACCAAGGCAATTTAGAGAAGGAAGAGTTTATTGGGCTTACTGTTCCAGAAGGATCAGAGTCTATCATGGCAGGGAGGCACGGCGAGAAGCAGCCACAGCAGAAAGCTAAGCACTTGCATCTTCAAGCAGGCATGGGAAGCGCCCCCCTCAGTCCCGTGATGTGCTTCCTCCAGCAAGACCATACCTCCTAAAGGTTCCATGACCTTCCCCAACAGCTAAGTGTTCAAAGACTTGAAGCCTAGGGGGGACATTCTCATTCAAACCCTTATACTCCGTGTGGGCACAGAAGGTCACAGAATGAGGTGACAAAGCTGCTGCCCAGAGGGGTTTACTGAGCCAGTTATAGAGAACGATAACTCACACAGCTATGTGACTTTTGGGTATAGCCAGGCGGTAAGGACAGATTCATAGCAGCACAGGAACGGTGGGGAAGCCAAACAACTATGAATTGGTGAAAAGAAGGCTTCATGAGGGAGGCAGGACTGGTTCTGGGCCCAGAAAGATGGTGGGACTGGACAAGCTGAGAGAGTGAGAGCGTTAAAAACATGGAGGAAGAGCTGAGGGTATGGCTGCTGGTGAATTGGCAGTGTGTCTGCCTGTGGTCCTTGGTCTGCCTATACCCTCTGGTCCTTGTGTAGAGTATGGAAGAAAAGTCAGGAAACAGGAGTTTGGAGACACACAATGTCAGAGTAAAGACTCTGGCTTTTATTTGCCATTCAGGGAGGGAAGCTTGCAGGTTTTCAAGCAGAAGTTAAAAGGGGATATTTTAGGATGGTTAATGTGAAAGATGGATGGGAACAGGGGGAGACCAGAGACAGGAAAATTTGTTCTAAGACTGTCATGTATCAAAGTTCAGCTTGGGGAGGCAGCAGAAAGGAAGAGTGGGAGGATGTGGCTCTAAGAGAGGTTTTGAAGGAAGGATTGATTCATCTCAGAGGTTTTCAGTGGGTGGAGGACCAAGAAGAAAAGGAGTTATGGATGACTTCAAGGCCTAGATGGAAGGCAGGAATCGGGCATGAAAGTCAGGCCCAGTATAGATCTAGGAGGCAGGAAAGCCATTGGGTCTCAGAAGAGGCCGAGGACGAGGGAGTAAACCCAGTACACAGAGTAAAGCCGACAAAGACCCCGTTGTCGGCATGAAGTGGGGCTAGAGACATCACCCCTGTCTTTCACTCTTGGGTGAAGGGATAAAGTTTCCAGAAGAAGGTAAACTTGAAGGGCAGAGGAAACTGGGGAATGCTATCCAGGGACTTTGAGATGAGCTGTGGGAAGGCCCAGGAGGCAGATAAGGAAGACTAGACATGAGAGGAAATAAGATTAAGTGGTACATGCCTGCAATTCTACAACCTGGAAGGCTAAGGCAGGAGGATGCAAGTTGGAGACTGTATTTCAAAACAAAACAAACAAAGCAATAGCAACAAAACAAAACAAAAAAATCCCAAGGGGTGGGCAGGGGTCTGTCAGGAGATATGGGCAGCCATGTGTTGTGAAGGAGATGGAGTTCCTCCGCCAAACCCTGTACTTTTCTGGTACTGCTCCGACATGTATGGAACCCCTTCCGACAGTGAGTAGTACAGGCAGGAGCACTGAGCAGCACTCCCTAGACAGCAATGGTCTGTCTTATGGAATCTTGTCTTTTCATTGAGCTGTAAGTGCCATCAAGGTATAGGCCCCGCACTAGGCTTCTAGAGGTGCCAGGCCTCTGGGCCTGAGTGAGTGATGCAGAGGGAGGAGGGAAAGGCCTGGAGCTGGAAGTGTAGAAAGCTTGAGATGGTCTAACCGAGAGCTGAAAGAGAAGCAGGAGAAGGCTGGGAAACAAGAGGCAGGTAGAATGAGAGTGATGACAGTTGGGATAGAGAGAGGAATGAAGGAACTAGGAAAGATTCAAAGGCCTTGATAGGAGGAGCGAACTTATTTCCTAGATGATAGGGGATGCTGTCCTTCCAGACCAGAAGATGCTTTGGTTGGGGGAGGGGGCTTTGTCTCCTCTGTTGGGACCTGGTAGAGCAGATGGGGATGGGGAAACAGATAGTTTTAAATCTCAAGATTCTCAGAACTCATGTCCCTCCGCATCCGCAGTGAATGGCTTTAGTCTTATTGCCTTTATATCTGAGCAACATCTTGGAAGCCAGCCTGCTTTTTACCCCTTGTAAGTGATTTCCTTTTTCTGCCTAAAGATGTTTGTAAATTCTTGAACTTTAACAGTGTAACTCAAATATGTCACAGTGTAGAATGTTCTGCATCTAATTTTCCTGGAACAATGGATGCTTTTGAGTTGCGGATTCTGTTCCTCCTAGAGAATTTTTTGTATTATTTATTACATCTTTAGTCTCGTGTTTTGAATTCTTTCCCTGAAAGAACTCAGTTACTGCCTTTGAAGCACCTTTGCATCTCCTATACTGTTCAGTTTCTAACCATCTTAAACTTTTCCTTTCATTGTGCCATGGCCACCCTGACCATGTCTAGTTTTCTTTTCTGACACAAGTCAACTTTCACCGCTCTCCACACCATTCCTACTTTCAACATGATTGACTACATTTTTACTAGTGTAGTTTTGGCTCTCAGGTTTATTTCCTGAATTTACAAAGTCATTTTTCCTTTCATTTAAAATTTTTTTGTCTTTTGATAGCTGGAGAGATGGTTCACCAGTTAGGAGCACTGGCTGCTCTTACAGAGGCCTGGGGTTCAATTCCCAGCACCCACATGGCAGGTAACAACTGTCCGTAACTAATCCGATGCCTTCTTCTGACTCTGAGGACATTGCATGACACAGGTACACTTACACACATGCAGACAGTACACTCATACATATAAAATAAAAATAATAAATGAAATATTTTTAAAACGCTGTCTTTGAAATGTTGTTTGGATTGCTGTGTAACAGAAGGTAGTTGTGATCAGTTTCCTTGAAATTTTCATTCACTTTTTATTTGTTTTGTTGTTTGTTTTTGAAACAGGGTCTCATGTAACCCAAGCTGGCCTCCAATTTGTCTTAACCTCCTGATCTTCCTGCCTCTATTTTCCAAGCCCTGGAATTACAAGTATGCACTACCACTCCTAGTGTTCATTTTATTTTCTTCTAGGCTTGGAACTTTTATCTTTTGCATCCTCTTCTCTCTCTGTCACCCTATGATTTCTTTTCTCTCTGGCACATTCAGGAAGCTCTGGGCAGCTGGTCCAACACATGATCTCTGGGCCCCATTGGTTGTCCCCATCAAGCCAGTGTGTGGGTTAAGTCCCATAGGTGAAGTAGTTCTGTCCCCCCTCCCTTTTCTTTGCTCATTGGGAGCAGGGAGAAGACAATTCTGTTGTTCACCTTCAGTGAGATATTTACCTTGAGAATCTCTTCCAGACCCCTTCCTTTTGCCACCTGTGCCTGACCTCGCCAAGGCCTATGCTCCCCACCCCCACAGGCCACGTGCCGTCCACCTCTGCCTGAAATCCCTCCCCTCTGCTCCTGGGGATTGCCACCTTTGTAAAGCCTTCCTTGATGCTTCGGCCTCACCAACCTCCCATTTCAGTGTGACCACAGCTCTCCCCAGTTGTAACAGAAAGCTTAGCCTTTAATTATATGTTGTCTGCAGTGGTTTGCTGTTGGCTCCTCTAAGAACGTCTGGCCACTGAGTCAGGCTGGCTGGGTTCTAGGGAACAGGGCCAGAGAAGAAGCCTCAGATATAAGCCCCTCTGACATCAGACCTCTCTCCCGGTGCTTAGCCAGAGCTCAGTGTTGCTTTGGCCTGGACTTTCTTCTCTCTAGTTCCTTCACCAGGAAGACAAGATGGTATAGGCTGTGGTCAGTCCTGCCTTGGCAATAGTGGCTTCTGAAGTGGGTCTTGGTCAGTCTGTCCCTGGGGAAAAGGGTTCGAGCCTGGGGGTCATCGTGTTTGTGCTTCTGCCTCCGCTCGGCTGCCCCTGCCATCTGTCCTGGCCCCAGGGCTGCGTCACACATTCTGACATGTCTCTCCTTCCCGCTCAGGCATCTACATAACAACCGCATCCAGCATGTGGGGACCAGCAGCTTCCAGGGGCTACACAATCTGGAGACACTGTGAGTAGGGGAGTTCTGTTCAAGCCCTGGTCTGTCTGGTGATGAGACTGTGACTAGACTAGAGAGTGTGGACCCAGGAAGGGTCAACAGAACTGAGATACCGGTATCTGGTCCCAGACTTGTCACCCATGTGCCACCTCCTGGCGCTTTCTTTGGGATGTTATTCAGAACGAATCCCTTCCTCCTTCAGGTAGGCAGAAGGTCCCCTGTAGTGGTTCAGAGTGGCCCAGGGAGTGGGAACTCAGGCCCCCTGCCAGCAGAGACCACCAAACACACAGACACAAATGAAAACTGCAAGGAGAAGCCAAAGAAATTAGGACATGAAGCCTGGAGCCTGGAAGGCTTGATGGCAGTTTTGATATCTGTTTAAGGGTGGCTGCTGACAGAAGGGAGAGGAATACCACAGAGTAATGTTGGGACTCTTTGCCAACTGATCTAACTAGCTAAATGATTAATGGGGAGATGACCCATTCAGCACTGCAGCCTGCCTATAAAAAGCACCCAAGCTGTCGACTCTTAAAAAGCCTTATTATTCATACATCATCATCCTGGAATTCAGCTAAGGTCAAAATGCACCCAAGTCCTCCCATCACTTCCTCTGGAGTCCTGCCAGCCCCCACAGAGTGGGCTGAGTGCCCACCCCCCGCAAACAGTTGGTTAGGCTCTGCAAGTGTGGTTGGCCATGCCAGCTGGGATCTTCAGCTCCCCTGAGGAAACTGGCTGTCATGGCCACCTGGAGAAGGACCCAGTGGAGACTCTCGGAGAGGAGGGTCCCAAGTCCACACAGGATGAGCCACTGAGGATGGGGAGAGGCTTGTGGCATCAGGAGTTGGTCACAGTTCCTCCTGAGTATCCTCCTCCAGTCATAACCAGGCCCTCCTTTCCCACCTCCATCCTCTGAGCATCCTGAGACGAGAGAGTCTCAAGAATCCAAAGCAGCAAAGGAGAAAACGTTGGAGATGGGCTGTGACTGGGGAGCAGCGTGTGAGGAACCATTATGTAAAGTCTACCCCAGAGACCTTGGCTATCAACATCTGTGGTTGTGTGGGGAGAGGGATAGGAGATTCAAACTAAGGTGCCATCGTCTTCCCTGCAGGAACGATTCCCAGAACATGGCTGATTTCTTGGGCTCAGTGTATAGCAGAAGAAATGGTAGAGACAGGCTCAGTTCTTCTGGCATCCCGACCCTTCAGTCAACTTCATACCAAGGACTGCAGTGTAGGGCAGCATGCCCCAGCCTGGATTCAGGAACATTGGCACCTGTCCCTATACTGTGTATGGCTTGGACTATGTGCTCCCCCTCCCTAGCTGTCATTGATGACTGGACAGTTAGAGCAGGCCAGTCTAGACCTCTAAATCTTCACAGGAGAGCATCCATTTCCAGGGAGATGGCATGGTTCTTTCCAGGGTGATCTCCCCAGCTATGCCCAGAGCAGATCAGGGTGTGTTAATGAAAAGACATACACAGAAGTCCTTAGGATAGTGAGTGCCCTGTTGGCCTCCCACTTGGTCAAATGTGAATTGTATGAGCCTACTATGTGTTAGGCTATTTAAGCCTCTGAAGAGAAGCCCAGGTCTCTGTAACCACACCCTAGGAGACAACTCTAGGGTGATGCTGGGAGTTGTAATACAACAACAGGGCAGGAGGGAGTGCATCACCATCTGCCCTGGAATGTGGGGCTGTTTAATTCTGCTGGGAAACCAGGTGAGGATTGGGACACAGATACTGAGTGTGGGTTGGCACCTCAAAAAAGCCAACAAGCAGCTGTTTCTTCACTTTTGGGGCACACTGCCTAACTCTTTCTCAATTAGCCTCTGTCTTGCTGTGCAGGGCATTTGGCTCAGCTGGTGCTGGCTGAATTATAGAGCGATCCTTCCACTAAGCACCCCTTGTCTCTTTCATCTAGCTATGTAGAAGTGCTCGGCCCCAACACACAAAACCCTGAGGCTATGCCTCCTTGCAGATGGGAAGGCCAAGACCAAGAAACAAGGAAAAGTCCACCCATCTTCACAGTATGGGACAGAATAGCCTAGTGGCTAATCCCTTGACATCAGGCAGATGGGCGCCAAATGCCAGTTCTACCAACTCCATGAGCTCAGTCATTTGCGTCTGTGAGTCGCAGTTTTCTAATCTACAACATAATGTCAAAATGTCACAAGGCTGTATAAAGTTGTTAGAGACCTGAGTTGTGCGGGATCCTGCCCCCTGCTCCTTTCCTCCTTCTTCAGCCCCCTCCTCCGAGGCCTCATCTCTACAACACTCTTCTCCTCCCCACCCTTGAGGAGGAAGCCCTTCTTCCAACTTTTGATCTCCAATTAAAAAGGGGGAAAAGTGTGTTCTTTATCCTCTGTTCCCCAGAGCATTTTCTGGGGAGACTACACACAGGGCAAGGCAGCTGTGGAGGGGAGGCGTGGCAAGGAGAATGAAAGGGGAAAGAAATGATAGTCAAGTCTTTTAATTGTTGCATAATTGGCGCGCTCAGCAGCCTCAGTTATTACTCGGGAGCTTTCATGTGAGCTTCTCGCTGGAAGGATACTTCTCCCTTGGGCCCTGTAAATCTCTACCACTTAGACCTCTCTCATCTCTGGCAGAGGAGGAAAGATCAAACCCCCACAGCCTGGGCTGTGGTTTGGCTCCAGCTGTCATTTGGCTCCTCTGCAGCCTCTTCTTCAGAGGGAGAGCAGCCCCCAGCTTACCACCTGGGAGGAGGGGCCAGGTGCAGGCACGCACGAGCGTGGCCACACAGGCTCCCCTAATACACGCATACAGTGTACATACCACACAGCGCACGTCCTCTGCCATCCTCTTTCCATATAGAGTGCCCCCTATATCAGCGCAGCACAGCAATGGTACCTGTGCAACCAACCTCTCCCACGCTCTCAGCCGTGGGATCCAAGCTGCCAGCTCTGCCTCTGAAGACTGGGCCAGCAGAATCACGTGTTTCACCCCCAAGAGCCTCACTTCTTCCCCTGTGTAAGAGGCTACTTCAACTGGATTATTAGCACAAGCTTGTATATAATCCCAGAGCTCAGGAGGTGGAGGCAGGAGGATCAGGCGTTCAAAGCCAGCCTGAGCTGCATGAGATCCTGTCTCAAACAAACCAAACAAAACAAGAGGGTGGTCATGTGTCATGTTCTCTTATTCTCAAGGAGCTGTGGGCAGTCTGAGTTGGGCCTCTGTCATGCTCTCTGCTGCTGGGCAGAGTCCCATGGCTCTGAAGAATAAACCTTGCTGTGCTCAGAGGGAGCCTGGCATTGCCAGAAGAGGAGTCTTGGAGGTTTGTTCCAACATGGTCATCACCACTCCAAACTGCCAAGAAGCCTCTGCCAGAGGCAGATCGGGCTTGCTCTGTTCTGCATCCACAGGCCTTTGCTTTCTTGTGATGAGGATGACCTGCCACTTTCAGGAACTCTCAAAGCAGAGATAGTTCCCTCTACTTTCCATATTAGACCAAGTCTATAGATCTGGGTTGTGTTGCCAGAGTTGCTATTGTTTGTATGTAAGGGGAAGTCGTTGGAACATTGCACCATTTAGCACTAGAACCCTCAAAGGCAGATCTGTTGCAGAACTTCCTAGGTATTGAGGTGCTCTTGGGGACCTGAAGCCAGGTGCCCAGGCCCCATGGTTAGTGATTGGAAGTTCAGGTTTGGAGGCTACAGACAGCTACGCTAGATTGACAAACAGTGCTTCTCAAAGTCCCAACTATACTTAGCAGAAAGGGGGGCTAGCAACCATAATTCCACCCTGAGGCCTTCTTTATCCTCTACATTCAGGTGCTTGACGCCAGCATCTTAGCAGAGCCCAGGGGCTGGGGAAGGGGAAGCCTTAGGATTCTCTGGAAGAATAGCACTTCCCTTCCTCCGGTCAGGGCAGTGAACTTTGGGCGTTGTTATGACCTTACTAAACAAACCCAGTCCAAGCAGAGCCTGTGATAGCTGGACATTTCCCTCTGGTGGGGAGCCTGAGCCAGAGAACAGAAGCCTCCTGGCTCAGCTTCTTCTCTAAATCAGAACCAGGACTCAGCACAGGGCTGGGAAGTGAGACAGGAAAGGCAGGAATTTATAGAATTCTTCCTTAAAACCCCAAACTTCATATTCTCCGTCAATCCTTCTCTACTAACGGATGTCCTGGTAATATTTCTGAAGGACATTCTTATTTCAACAGCAGCTGTGGCTACAAAATATTCCCCTGTTTCTTTGTCATTGAACACACAAATATCAACAGACTTCACTCTCAACTTGCTCGGAGTTGGCCTCAAAAATATCTGGCTGAGCGCTCCTCTGTCCTGGGCCTGACTGACAACCCTTGGTCTGGAATAGAACAGCAGGTGGAGTTCCACCAAGGTTCTTTCAAGCCTTGGGGCATCCTGGAGAGGATCAAGGATTGGAATAGAATCTGTGGACTTGGATTCAAATCCTGACACTGCCACCAACATGTAGAATGTGCAAGTCACCTGATCTCTCAAAAGCCTCTTGCTGTCACTAATAGCAAATGAAGCCAACACTTTACAATTCAGAGGAAACTGCAAAGATCACATTGTATATAGTGACTTCATGCAGTCTTGGAACACCATAGGTACTTAGTTTATGTTGGTTTTCCCTTTCCTGCCCTCCCCTTAGTGTTGGATAGAATGTGTCTGAAGGTGGCTTGGAGGGTGTTACCCGGAGGTGTCATTTCACAGGAGTCCATGCTGTGATTCATCTCTCTAGGATGAATCGGAATTCTCAGGCGGGCAGGGCATGGCTACCGTATTAGTTTCCTGTGGCTGCCATCACAAACTACCACAAACTTGGTAGCTTAACAAAATAGCAATTTATTCTCCCACAGTTCTAGAGGTCAGAAGTTCAAAATCAAGAGGTTGGCAGGGCGAGTTACTTCTGTAGGATCTGAGGCAGTCTCTCTCCTCCCTTCTGATAGCTATTGGTAATCCCTAGCATTCCTTGGCTTAGAGACCCATCCTCCAGTCTGTCTCCATCCTCACAAAGCCTTCTGTTTGTGTCTTCCTCCTACAAAAATTCTTATCATTGGATTTAGGACCTACCCTGTTAATCCAGGCTGACCTCATCTAGAAATCTTTTACTAGATTCCTTCTGCAGAGGTGCTGTGTCCAAGGTCACTTTCACCAGCACCAAGAGTTAGAACTAACTCGGGCATATCTTTTAGGGGATACAGTTCAGCCACTGGTAGGCTTCATGGCAAAGCCTACTGGGAGCAGCTAACAGTGGGCAGAGATCTAAATAAATTTTGCTGATCTTTTTCTTTTTTCTTTCCTTTTCTTGAGCATGTTATATTCCTGCCTCAGCCTCTCAAGTGCTAGGATTACAGTTATGAGTCACCATATCCATCTGTTTTGCTTCCTTTCTTCCTTTCTTTTTCAATTTTATTGTATTTCTTTAGGGAGAGAGAACAAGACTGTGTGTGTGTGTGTGTGTGTGTGTGTGTGTGTGTGTGTGTGTGTACGCAAATGCGTGCATGTTCCGATCAGAGGACAACTTGCAGGAATTAGTTCTCTTCTACTCTGTGGGTTCTGGGAATTGAACTCTGTTCCTTAGGCTTGGTGGTAATCACCTTTACCTACTAAACCATCTCACTAGCCCACTTCTGCTTTCTTATCTCAAGGCAAGTCAGTCAGGTCATTTCACTAGTCCCTGTTCTGTTTTTAGTTTTGTTTTTGCTTGTTTGTTTCAAGACAAGATCTTGCTATGTAGTCCAGGCTGGTCTGGCCTGGAACGCACTATGTAGCCCAGGCTGACTGCAAACTCACAGCACTCCTCTTGCCTCAGCCTCCAGAGTGTTGGGATTACAGGTCTGAACCACCGTTCCCAACTTATCCCTGTTCCAATATTAATTTCCTGTAGTCAGGAGAATTTGAATCTCACATCTCATTTCACCCTCCTGGCAGTGTGTTGAGGAAAATAGGCAGAGACTATACATCGTCATGTTATAGATGGACAAACGGAAGCAGAGAGTGAATGACTTACCCAAAGCCACTCAGCTAATTAAGAGGTAGGATTGGGACTCGGGCTTCTCTGACCCTGGCCCTGTGTCAGCTCCCCAGACCACAGAGCCTCTTGAGGCAGAGCATCAAGGAGCTCTTTCCTCCCTCATTCTTAATCATCTTACATTTGTGGGTTTATTAGCTGCAAATTTGTGGGCTTTTGTGGCTTATAGAGGAATTTATTGTTCCATATAAAATTTTTTCTGGCTTCCCCCACAGAACCACTAATGACTTTTAACAGGCAGAAAATTGAGCTGCCCAATGAGTTTGTCTTGTGTTCTATGACCATGACGAGTTATTAATAGTTCTTCCCAGCACAACATTCCCTTTCCCATTGCTCTAGAGTTGGGGGTAGCCAAGGTCGCCTCTGTCACTGTCACCCACCCCTTCCTCCCTGCTGGCAATGGAGCAAAGCCTGCACTGAACTTCCACCCCACCACTCATGCCCCAGGGGCCCCAGCCAGCTGGTCTGGGATAGAGAAGGATGGGAGGTTAAAGGGTGGAGAGCTCTGCCAGGGATCCTTAACAGATGCCACGGAGAGTCAACAGAGCTGTCCAAGGCTGGCCTTTCATATCTGTAGGGAAGAAGAGCAGGAATGAATCAATTATTATCACTCTTTTTGGTTCTGTTGCCTTGGACTCACTCATTACATAAAAACTCACTGGGCTTCTCTTATGTGCCAGACCACCATTACGAGCATCACAGACACTGCAGGTTCTAGCCCGTTCCTGTCACTTCCGTCCCTGTGCTCATACCCTAACCACTCAGCAGTGTCATACCAGAGACTCAGATTCTATTTAGACTCTGCAGTCTTTCCTCTAGGCTCCCATCTGGCCTCATAGCTCTTAATACTGTATGTTTGCTGATAACTCTAGCCCAGACATCTTTTCTAACTCCAGGTTCAAGTGTCCACTAGCCAGTCCAAACAGCCCAGGAGCTAACATAGATGTCACATGCTCTAATAGAGAAATGCTCTGAATGTAGGCCACGTTCACTGCAATGGTCCCTCAGTCCTTACAGTCTGCTGAGATTTAGGAGTACTTAGATCCTTCAGGTGCTAAACATTAATGGGTCCCTGGCATCCCAGGTTCCCCCCGGGGATCAGAGTACATTCAGAAGACTAGATCCTACTCTGGGTAACACATCTTCAGAGTGATGAGGGCTATCCTGGGTAAGGCTGGTTAAAAAAAAAACTGTCTGCAAAAAGTGATTCAAGAACTGGGGAGAAGCTTTCAGTGGAGTGTGATGTCCCACTAGTTAGACAAGATACACATGGTGTGCATGGACTTCCATCTGGCAGTGAGAGCCAGGGGAGGTGGTGTTCTCGCTCAGGACGAGGAAGCATTGTTTGGTGTATAGAATAGCCAACAGTGGCCACACTGGACAGCCTGTGCAATCATTGAGTGCTCTGCCCCAGAACAGCCCAAGCAGAAACTGGGTCCCCATCTGGCCAGAATCTCCAAGTTGATTCCTGTTATGGTGGCTGGTTTCCTTTTATCTCCTTTCCAATCCTAGGCTTTTTCGAGCCCAGGTGCTTTGTTAGAGCAAGAAAACAAGGAATCTCGGTATCAGGGGCCAGCTACTGTTAAAATCAGCCTGGTGTTGCTTCAGGTATATTCTGAATATGTCCTGGCATGGAAGAGAGTGTAGGCGGAGGGAGGGAGGGTGTGTCTGTGTCTCTCAATAGAAACTGATGGCAATTTTACTAATTGCTGTAGTTAATGGGTGGCTTTTTATGTAGGCTGTTTAGAAGGTAAAACAATGCTGTTAGTCATACAGTGTGGTTCCTGGCTCTCCAGGTCATCAGTACCAAGCACATGGAGTAAGACTTAAGACAGGTACTCCATCTGCAGTAAGAGAAAAGCAATTAACACATGCATTTGTGGTGCTTGCTTGCCTTTGTTCCAGGTCTTGAGAGATAAAAGTGGCTCAGAGTGAACAGTCTATCAGAAATGGCTTTGTGTTTCATACTTTGGAGCCAAGCTCACCTGCATTCTCCCATGTGCCCTTATCTGAGATCTGGTAATAAACATAAATATTAGTCTTGGTAATAAAATGTAAGTGGAAATCCAATTAATGTAATTCATCTTTCTTAATTGCTATGAGAAGTAGATAGAGCAACTCATATGCCTATGGTTTCTTCTTTCTCCTTCCCTTAGCCCCACTGCTGACTTTCCAGGATCCACCTGTAGGGGGCAGAGAAAGTGCTTTAAGCCAAGAGCCAAAAGGCCAACATTCTTGGGCTGACTCAGGGACTCCCAGTAACTTACCTTTTCTCTGCAAGCCTTAGTCTCCTCATCAATACAAAAAAGAGACTAGCCAAGAGGTTATGAAATCTACCAGCTGTGTTCACTGACCGCACAACAGCTCCCCAGAGATCTCATGAGCTAGCCACTTCTGCATAACTGTCTGGGAAGTAGAGGACTGGAGCTGAGATCCTGGGGAAGCTTAGGGTTTGGGCTGCCTTCTGAGATGCTATGCAGGGCTTACTATCAGTTCAGATTTGGCTGGGAACTGCTGAGCAGATGAAGGGGGGCATGATTAGGCAAGGACAGCTACAGCTTCCAGACTGAGCTCCTGACAGAGAGGGGAATGACTTCTCTTTAACCCTGGGCCCTTCTTCATATGCTTCTAAGTTCCTATGAGCAACAGACAGAACAATCATTTCTCCTTAGGCTTGTGGCTAATTCTAGGGGATATTAAAGATAGCAGACTGGAAAGCCATGAACTTACAGACAAGTTTTCCAGCAAAAGTTTAATTCCTCATAAACCATCCTACAACAGAAAATCAGACCAAGCTTGTGGTCACTAAGAGTAAAGCAGAATTCTAAAGGGCCAAGATGCTACCCTGAAATGGCCAGCCCAAATGTTAAAGGAGTCCCCATCTTGAGGTCTTATCCAGTGGGCTCAAAGGATTGTCTTTGACAATTCACATAGATGGCCCTATGCCTGGACTGCTGGAGATTGAGAACAGAATCCATATGCTTCCTGACCTCATTGAGCTTCCTGTCTCATGGGGGAGAAAATACACATGCAGATAACCCCACTGTGGACTTGACCTGCCTGGGCTCCAATCCCAGTTATTCTACTATGAACTATGGAACTGTGGTCAAGTGACTGTCTGTCTCTGTGCTCAGTTCCTTATCTCCAAGATAGAGGCAATAATAGTACATACCTCAAAAGGTTGGCATAGTGGAAACTGAATGGATTAATTTATGCAAACTTCCAAGAAACATGACCCTTACACAGTAATTATGGTTATTATCAGCGTACCATCATCTCCAATCTAATATCATGTATGCTGAGGAAAGAAATGCCAGAAAACTGCTAAAGAGAGTGAACGAGTGGTCCATTCTAACTATGGGAATGAGGTTGGGTCCGTAGGGAAGGTACATTTGAACCTAATTGCAGTGGCGTCTCTCCAGTCCCAGCGCATACCACTTCCATCTACCTTCTTGGGGCAGAATCTGTCCTATAGCTATACCTACTGCAAGGGCGACTGAGAAACATACTCTAGCTAATTTCTCAGATATTCTTCGTGTTAGGCTACCATTCCTGTAGTGGTAGAAATGGTCCAGATCTGAGTTTCTAATACAATGCTGCGAATCATGTGTTACTATGGAACACTTGAAGCATGGTTAATACAATTGAGATTTAAATATTTTTTACTTATAATTAAATAGCCATATGTGGCTCTGGATGCAATACTGGACAGTGCAGTTATAGAGAAAAGAGAAGAGGAATTTGGGCAAAGAGGAAGTGGGTTTTGCCAGAGTCATTTGTTAGGTATTGATGATTGAGCAACTGATAAGTTTTCCCGCTTTTCTCAACTGTAAAATGAGCATAGGAGGAAAACCTACCTTTTCAAGCTCTTGGAAGATGGAGATCATTCAGCCAAAGTACCTCAATGAGCACTCAACCAAAGAAATGTTCTACAGCTTAAAGGCAAGGATGGTGCAACAGTCGGTTGATGGATTAGAGCCCTCCCTTACCTCTAAATATCTCCATTTTCTCCAACCAAGCTTTACCATTTACTTCTCTCCAAAACGCTTTTCTCTAAATTGGTTCTTAAGACCTGGTTCAAATGTCATATCTCTATGAAACCTTCTATGTGATCTTCTCATGTATGAGTGAGGGTCCTGATGCTTTGGATGTTCTCCAGAATCTACAGCATCATGCCAAGGGGGTTCATCTTGCCTTGTGTATTTGTCTAGATAGGTATGCTTTTCTCCAACTCTCCACCTTCTACTCTGCCCAGCAGAATTCTTTGTAGATTTTGGGACATTTGGCAACAAATGTCTGTTGTATTTGAATTGGATTCATCAGGGGCAGAGAGGATTGCAAGGACACATTTCTAGAACAACCAGAGCCAAAGATTCCATCTACATGATACCCAGTGAAGCCAGGGTTTGGCAACTTCTCAGTCACTACCTCTGTGTAGACATCCAAATGAGAACGCTTAGGCCACCTCACTAGCATGGAGTTTGCCAAGTTCTTTTTGACATTTGTACAATTTTTCTTCCCCCACATTTCTCTATAAAAATAGCCTTCTAGCTTGCATGTCTTTTACCACGTGTCTTTTCCCACTGTCTGTCTACTCCTGGCAAAATTCCTGACCAGAAATGCCAAGGAGGACTGGAACCACTCAATTTAGCTGCCTGGACATGGGTCCAATGAGCTGCGTAAGTGCTTCGTGACAGCAAAGCCACACAGGACACATCCCATGGCCTCTGTGGCTCTGGACAACCTTTAGAGTGTCACTCAAGACTATCTTGTGCCATTTTGACATTAACCTCAAAAATCTCAAGAATATTCCCCTAAGTACCCTAAATTATCATAAGAGTTCATTGATGGTTTTTATTAATCAGCTTATTTCCAGTTATTCATTCAACACATACTTGCTGAGCTCCTGCTCTGTGTCAGACATTATTCTAGTGTTTAAAATGTGAAACAGAATTCCTGTGTTCAAGGAGTTTTCGTTCTGGTTAGGTGGGAAGAAAATAAATATGTCACCTGCCAATAAGTTCCACGAAGGCAAAGAAAGCAGGGCATCTCTGTGGCATAACAAATCACTCCAACACTTAGTGACCTAAAATAACACCTTATTATTTCTTATGAGTCTATGGCTTGGCTGGGCTCCCCAGGCTCACTCAGGAGTCTGCAGTCACTGGAGGCTCAGCAAGGGGTAGGGGGTCGAAGAGCCTCACTAGA
This sequence comes from Eospalax fontanierii, assembly GCA_035773235.1. Lineage (NCBI taxonomy): Eukaryota > Metazoa > Chordata > Mammalia > Rodentia > Spalacidae > Eospalax > Eospalax fontanierii. The sequence goes on from CM069535.1 coordinate 59,252,990, forward strand.
TGTCTGAAGCATTGCGGCCGGTCATCAGCTGGTCCTCTAGCCACTCAAGAGTCTAGTTTGAGCTTCCTTATAAGGTGGTGTGAGAGTTTGAAGATTGTGATGGCAGAGACTGCAAGACTCTTATGACTTAAGACCAGGTCATACTGCATCTTCTTTCTCATGTTGGTCAGTGCCATTGATAAGGCTTGGCCAGTGTGCAGAGAGATGCCATCTTTTTGGGTGATTTTTAATGTAGCACACTGGACGAACACATAGTGAATATCAGTGTATGTTGTTTGAAATCCAGTGATCAGAGAAGGCCGCTCTGAAAAGGGGAAGCATGGGAGGGACCTGAGTGAAGTAATGAAGTAGACTGTACAAATATCTGGGGGAAGAATGCTCTGGGCAGAGGGAATAGCAACCAAAGGTTGTCAGGCCAGGCCACTGTAATTCTTTGCATTAGAGACAATGCACTATTAAGGCTTTTGAATGATGATACACCCTTGTTCCGTATGGGAAATTCTTCTTGGGCAATAGTGGAGAATCTTAAGGGAAGTGAACCAAGTTAAAAGTAGAATGTTTGATTTTGAAACACTGAGGTACGAAGTTGAACCATTTATGCAGTTGAAGACCAAAAAGTGTCTCTTTGCCCTGCTGCCTCCATCCTCAGCACTCCTCGTCTGATGTGTTGTGTGCCTTATGCAGCATTGAATGGAGCTCTAAAAACCCTGGGGCTAGAAAATTCCCCCTGCTTCCAATCTCAGTACCTCTACTTTCAGTTAAAATGTGTTACATTTGGGGCTGCAGAGATGGCTCAGCAGTTAAGAACACTGGCTGCTCTTGCAGAGGACCTGGGTTTGAATCCCAGCACCCACATGGGAGTTAACCACCATTCTAACTCCAGATCCAGGGGTTCTCACCCCCTCTTCTGAGCTCCACGGGCATTGCACAGCACAGGTGCACATACATACATACAGGCAATACACTCATACACATAAAATAAATTTTTTTTAAAGCGTTACATTCATCCTGGCCTCCACTTGGTCCGTACTTTGCCCTCACACAACCTGTGGGGGTAAATCAAGATGTGATACATTGGAGGCCAAAGTGTATGACTCATTAAAGGATGGAGCAAAACAGAAGGAGTTGTGTGTTGTAATTTCCCAAGATCATCAGGGCAATCTGAGGGTAATCAGGTAATTTGTGTATGTGTATAGATAGGGACAATTATCTAGCTCACTGGCTGCCAGACGCTTGTCACCACTCTTCTGGTCCCTAGGCTGGATTCCTGGCTCTACCTGTGAATTATTCATGCAGAAAAGCCTGTCATTATATCTGTGTTAACATAGTATTTAGCCACAAAATCCTACCAAATCACTCTGCAATTAAAGAACTTCCATATGGCACCCTGTTCTGGCATTGGACAGCCATTAAAGTTGTCAGGGTAGGGATGGCTTTACCAAACAGAGGAAATGGACTAAATTCCCTTCCAAAAAACTCAAGAGGAAACACTGGAACGGACACCCTCACATACTTCCAAAGCCTGAAACTGAGTGCCTTTGAAACAGGATTTTAGAGGTATCAAGACCCCCATCAGGCACATTGCACATGGGCTAATTTGTTAGCCACTGAGTACCAAAGTCAACATCAAAATTTTGAAAGTTTTTTCTTCTAAAATCTGTTGGATAAGAGGGAATCTCATCACAGTGAAACAGAACTTTCTAAAAGTTCTCTGAGACTCTTCTCATGAAACAGTGAAGGTAATTGTAGAGTAGGTAGCCACCCAGCTTGCAGAGATGCAGAAAAATAGTCATGCTTCTCAGTCCTCTTCACTGTCACCCTCGAAGCTCAAGCACCCCGTCTTTCTGCAGGCCTCCCCTGTCTTTGTTTTTTTTTTTTTTCATGAGAAATTCTAAGTCTTTTCTGTTGAAAATAAAATTTTTCTTCAGCCTTTCCCATTTCTCCTCCTTTCTTTTACACTATCGTTGCGGCCCAAGGTCAAAAACACAGAAAGGCCCTTTAAAAAGTGGAAACGATAAAACTGTGATTGTTAAGGGTCAATATTTGGCCTCTGTTGCTTTAACAATGCTATTATGATCATCTTTATACAAATACCTCTACACACATGTATGAACTTTACACACGTGTAGGATAAAATACTTAGAAAGTCTGAGTATGTAATTTTTTTTACTTTATTTTATTTTTTTATGTGTATGGGTGTTTTGCCTACATGTATGTAAGTATACCCATGTTATGCAATATCTGTAGAGGACAGATGAAGGCATCAGATCTCCTAGAACTGAAGTTACGTATGATTGTTAGCCATCTAGTGGATGCAAGTAACTGAATCTGGGTCCTTTGAAAGAGTAGCCGATGCTCTTAACCCCTGAGCTATCTCTCCAGTCCCATGAGTATGTATTCTTTTAATTTGAAAAGATGTGAAATTGTTTCTTAAAAAATGTACACATTTAGTTTATTAGAAAGCCTGCTTTCCCACATCCTTGTTGACTTGGGTTGTTGCCTGTCTTGAAACTTTTTTTCATTGTTTTCAGATTATGCATGTGGTAAGTGTTCTTTGTTGTAAAAAAGAATGGGAAAATATAGAAAAAGTAAGAGAAAGTAAGGTAAAAACCAGTCAAATGTAATGACACACAGCAGTAACTCCAGTACCCTGGAGGCTAAGGCAAGAGAATCAAGAGTTTAAGGCCATCCTGGGAGGATTTCAGAAGCCATAGCTAAGGTACTTATAACCTGAGGAACTTTGTAGAATCCCAGTACCAGTAGCACATTAAAGACTTCCCTCCTCATCCCATGAACCCACAAACCTAAGATATACTTTTTCTGAGCTTATGGAGCCTATTCTGAGGTGGATGGTTGCAGATATCCACATTCTTAAAATGTGTCCCCTTTCAGAACACGTCTATTGCCAGGAAGGCACCAAGCCCAAGGATTTGTGGAGTAGGAATGGAACACAAACATTCAGAAAATGTGTTTTCAGACCTTGGCAGCTGGATCCAACAGATTGGAAAACCCATCTCCCTGGCCAATCACACAGCCAAGTTTCCATTTCTCGGGGACCCTGACATGCCCTGCTAAGCTCTGCGCTAATGACGGCTGTGCTTTCCATTCCAGAGACCTGAACTATAATGAGCTGCAGGAGTTCCCCGTGGCCATCCGGACCCTGGGCAGACTGCAGGAACTGTAAGCTCTTCTGTTGGTGTCTGTGGGTGTCTCCCAGGGCAGGGGCCAGCCGGGCCTCCCTCACATACCTCCTCACCTCCTGTGGTCCTTGCAACTGGTCCTTGCAAAAACCTCATGACTGTAGACCCTCCCTTGCCCCCAGAACAGCACTGAGTAGTCCCAGCTTATGTTAGCTTGGTTTGGAGCATCTTTTGGAGTCTTTAGTATAAATGGTCCTGGGCCCTTCAAACCTGGCAGAGGTCACCTTTTGTAGCCTCAACCTGGCACTGCCTTGTCTTTGTTAGGCTATGTTTAGAGAAGAATTAGAAGAGGAACTGGGGGCTAGTCATTCTTCCAGGGTCACTCTTTGGGACTGTGCCTAGAAGGACTTAGAAGTTGGGTCTGGAGCCCACAGCCATTTTTTATTATTATTATTATTATTATTATTATTATTATTATTATTATGAGTTGTGTGTGTGTGTACACATGAGTGCAAGTGTGGGCCCACAAGATGGGGGTGGGAAGCGGTTCAAAGCATGCCACAGCACATGTGTGGAAGTCAGAAGACAACTTTGTGGAGGTTGTTATCTCCTTCCCCTTTATCTAGGTTCTAAGAATTGAACTCAGGTTGCCAGGCTTGCATGGCAGTCACCTTTATCTGATGAGCCATCTTGCCAGCCTACAGATTTATCATACTTTTTGAGCATTCACAGCTGGGTGCTGTGCTTGGTGCTAAATACCTCATCCATCCATCCATCCATCATTTACTAAAAGAAAGCTGCTTGAGGACAGCATTTCTGTCATAAAAATCTCTGAATCCCATAGCAACTGACCCAGCCCAAGACACAAAGGAGGCATTCAGACAAACAGAATGACTAGAAGATAGGAAAGAAGAACAAAGAAGCCTTAGTGGGTGGCACTGGCCAGAGGGGTCTGAGGGTGAACCTTGAGTAACTGTGGAAGGAATGATGGGACGGAAGGAGATGAGAGAGGTGAGCAGAGGCTAGAGAACACAAAGCCAGAGACGTTAGTAGAAAAGAGGATGATGGGATACCTGCTCAGACCGGGCTGTATGATTTTCAGCGCAACAGGTTGTTTCTTGTAAAATCTTCTCGACCACTCCGACACATTCTCCCTGGCTTCCAGCCCTCAGGAAATCAGCACTGCTTCATTGCTCACCACCCAAAATGCCATCTAGCACCCGACGCTGCCTCTTCTCCCCACTGCTGCTCAGACCCCTCTGTGGTTCTTCACTCCAGGGCCGCCTCCGTTTGAAGAACTTTCCTCATGCAGGATCCCCACGCTCCTCTCTTTCTGTGCCTTTCTTTCCCATCCACATACCCTTGGCTTCCTTTGCGGTGACCTGCAGTAGATTCTTCCACAGACTGCTGAGGAGTAGACCCCTCCTGGGAACCTGAACTCAGCTACTTACTCCTGAGTTGCTCTTACTGACTTTCTGAGAACTGGAGTCTGGGGCCCTGCCTCCTCTCCTCATACTTGTCAGAGGAAAGTCTGGGTTTGTTGAATAGAAGAAAATTCCTAGGCAGGATTAGAGCTGGGAATCTCCAGGTTGAGGTCCTTTTGGTCCGGGCCTGTCTAGTCCACCACCAGAAAAACCCCTGGGTTTCCATGCCGACCCTCCGCAAGCCTCTCTCCTTCCACACCTCTCCCCCAATCCTTACTGCTCTGGGTGCTGTCTTCCAGGGGATTCCACAACAACAACATCAAGGCTATCCCAGAGAAGGCCTTCATGGGCAACCCTCTCCTGCAGACAATGTAAGCAGGGCTCCTCCTGCTCGTGATGTATGTTTGGGGAGGACCGAGGCTGCGGGTAGATGTTCCTAGAAAGCACCAGGGAGGCAGGAGTATGGGCGTGGTCGTGTCGGTTACCGTTGTGTCTCACCACTCGGGGCCGGCCCGAGTGGACTTTGGGGGACCAGCCCGAGGGATTGGGGGTGAGAATGTTTCTTTCCTCCTCCCTGACCACTAAGAAGAGAAGGGACTTGAAAAGGTGAATATCTGAATTAGGGCTTGGGTCTTTTTCTTCCAGACATTTTTACGACAACCCAATCCAGTTTGTGGGAAGGTCGGCGTTCCAGTACCTGCCTAAACTGCACACGTTGTGAGTGGGCCCCGCAGGCTGCTGCTTCGAGCTACAGTCTGGACTTTTCTCCTGCTCCCCCTGCCTGCTCTCGCCTGCCTTCAGCCTGTAGATCTCTCAGCAGCCAAGCACAACCCTTCCAGAAGGAGAGACCTTCAGGGCTCCAGGCTTCCATTCTCTGAGACCTATTCTCAGATCTGCCTGAGCTTAATGGCCTCCCCCACCTCCACAAGCTGCTGGCCTCTGCTCCGATCTCACATGGATGAAGAAAGCTCTTCCCCATGGCTAGAGAAGCTTCTCTAGCCTGTTTGGTTTCATGCAGCTCATGGTAGCTGCTCCATGCATACCCATAGGAAGAACAGTGGACAGGGCTGTTTCCTAATGCTGTGTGTCCTCCGGTGCCTTGCAGCCCAGCTTCCTGGAGCCCTCACTGTATCATCTTTCACACATTAGCCTGAAGGAGGTCTCTTGTTTCTTCTCTCTTCATCTTTAAATTCCAAGTCCAAGTCCCATTTATTTAAAAGAAAAAGAAAATTCCATGGATTGTTCTCAGCATACTGTGGCCTCACACACTACACAGCCAAACACATATTTCACTTTCAAGTTCCCCATCACATATAATCTTCATTCCAACTCTGTGAGGTAAATTTGGATGGTCCATTTTACAGAAGGAACCTGGGGCACTCAGGTACTGAATGAGCATGACCCTAGACCCTTAACTTTTGACACAAGGCTCATTACTGGATGACATTCTACCTCCTCAAGGGCTCACACACAGTTTACTTGGTTTTGTTTGTTTGTTTGTTTGTGATGTGGCCAAAGCTAGGCTTCAACTCTTGATCCTCTTGCCATCTTCCAAGGACTAGGATTACAGGCATGTAATATGACTCTCAACACTGTTGCCTTAATAGACACATTTCTGGTGTAGTGGTACATGCCTATCACCTCAGTACTTAGGAGGTAGAGGCAGGAGGATCAGGAGTTCGAGGTGAACCTGTGCTTCATAACGAGTTTGAAGCCACCCTGGGCTTCAAAACAGAACAATAACAACAAAGGACATTTCCCATGTTCCTGGCCTGTGTTTGGTTTTGTCTTTTTGCAAGCTGAGGTCTCAATGCTGGATTTGCCTGGTTTAATCTGGGCTGGGATGGAATGAACCAGCTTCAGAAAGTGGCTGCTTTGAGCCTGCTAAACATGGCTTAACCGCCAACAGAGCCAGAGTGGCTAATCTGAGTGTGTGTGTATTGGGGTGGGGGAATGATGTTTCCCCCAAAGGTGGAGGACCTGAGGCAGGAGGACTGAGAGTTGAGAGCGCTGATTCTGAGGTGCTGACCCACTCTCCAGAGCCTGTTTTCTCTGCTTGCAGATCTCTGAACGGTGCCACTGATATCCAGGACTTCCCAGACCTCAAAGGCACCACTAGCCTGGAGATCCTGTGAGTGCATCATCTCTCCCTCCGAAAGGGACTCCTCTACCCTGCTTTTCCCTAGAAGGCTCTCTACACCACATGCTCCTCCTGCTTCCCCTCCTCTAGCCTGGCTCAGCTACTGGCTCAGCCCCAGGGCCTTGGCCGTCTCCAGACTTGGTGCTATCTCCAGACAAGGCAAGGGGCAGTAGGGTGTGGGGAGAAAGCTGGTGTTCCTCTCCTGTGCTTGGATTTGTCAGGTCTGGCTTCAGAGCTCCCAGTCCAGAGCCATGGTGCACTGAAGACACACGATGGAGCAGGGTTATAAAAACTCATTTCCTTTGACTTTGAGAGGCTTGATTCCAACATCTCAGAGTGGCCATTACTATATCCTACAGCACAGGGAAAGGCCATAGGTACATAATAGGCCCTCAAAACATCTTATATGAATGAAAGAAACAATCAAGAAAGCACCCAGTATGAGTGTTAAGAAGTCAACTCCGTGCCCCACACCACACAATTCCTTCATGGCATTGCTGGGACTGGCACTCTCCTTCGTGCCTCTGTTGTCTTCTCCTTAGCTTAATGGCATGTGGAAAATTTTCCATGAAAGTAGTAATAGTTCCCCAAGGATGACCTTGGCCTGAGGTCTTTCTAGAACTACCCTGTGCCTAATCGAAGCCCATTCTCCCATCTGCCCCCACAACCCTCTGCACTCCAGCCTTGAGGCTTGCTCTGCTTTACCATATCTTCTCCCTTCCCCAGGCATGGGAAGCAAAGTATGCACTGTGCTCCCATGATTCCATTCGGGCTGTTTTCTAGCTACTCATTGCTATGGCTGTCCCTCCCCACTAAGGCCCAGAGAACAGGGAAGAGTTAGTCCCTATCCTAAGGCCAGTGTTGCTGGGATCATTACGAGAGGTGAGGTAGGTGACAGGATGAGGTAGGTCTGGGTCTGTAGGAGTTGTCGGTCAAGCGGAGCACATGGACTGGCCCCTCTCCACTTCCTACCCTACCTCCCTAGGCTAGGGGAACCTGGTGCTCAGATAAAGAAACCTGCACCTTTCGGTTCCCACAGCCCCACCACCTGCCCTGTTTGTCCCTTCACTTCTCTCTTTCAGCTCTGTCCTCCCACAACAGTATCAGGTCCAGCATTAGAGACCAATGGCTGGGAATGGCAGGGCCCTGGGCCTGGTGCCAGCTCTGTCTCTCTTCTCCCTGCAGGACTCTGACCCGTGCAGGCATCCGGCTGCTCCCACCAGGAATGTGCCAACAGCTGCCCAGGCTCCGAATCCTGTGAGTGGCACGAACATTCTTCAGTCCTGGCATTGTGCCCCTGTCCCATGTCTCAGCAAAAGTGTCTCCTGCTAATGTTCTTCTTGGTCACATCTTCTAGAGAGTGGGCAACACAGGCTTCTGTTGAGAAACTGCTTAGGAGGAACTGTCCTTTCTCTTTCAGGATAAAGAACATTGGTTTGTGGAGTCAGACCTGAGTTGCTTGAAGCCTAAGTCTGAGACTAACTATAAATTTGGATTCATTCTTCAGTGTCTCTGAACTTCAGTCTCCTCATGTTTTAAATTTGTGAGACTTGAAAAAATGTGTAAAGCACCTATTCCATAGTGGGTGCTCAAAAATGCCAAAGAAAAGTTAATTACTTATGGTACTATGAAGATATTTAAATGGCTCCAGTCTCCCCGACCCTCTTAATTCCATCTTCAGTCTGAGACTTTTCCTTAAGGATTGTCTCACAGCTGAAGATGGGTACATTGACACAGGGGTGCCTGGAGATATGAGCTCCAGACCCAGCCTTGCCTACTGTCCTTGGGCAGGGCCTATGCTGTGGTCCTGGACCTCAAGTTTCTTGCTTAAGGGAAAAATTGGGTCAGATGGATGTTCCCTGAAGTCTCCTAGCACTGCTTTTCCCTACCAACTCCATAAATGGTGATTATAAAGGCCGTTTCTATGGGTGACATTGGCCATCTTGCTCAGTCACGCCCATGTTCCCTGCTGACTGTCTCAGCATGCTGAGACTCTTGACCTCTTTCCTCATCTTGATGCCCTTCATTTTGTGCTTTGCTTTCCTCAGGATAGTCTCAGGGTCCTGCAGGCTTTCCCATGGGTAAGGCATCCCTGCAGAAAAAAAAAAAAAAGTTAGTACTATCCAGACTCATTAAGGAGTGAGGCTTAGCAGGGGAAAAGGAAAAGAAATCTAATGGAGGAGATGATATCATAGTGTAAGATGTGCCCAGACCATGTCCCTGAAGGGTCCCCAGGACCTTCAGCTGCTTGACAGGAAGGTGTAGCCCTGACCACGGCAGCTTTTTTTCCTACCCCACCTTCTACGGTCACACAACCACTGCTTCCTCCCAGACTGGCCTCTATCTCTTCCCCAGGGAACTGTCTCATAATCAGATCGAAGAGCTACCCAGCCTGCACGGGTGTCAGAAGTTGGAGGAAATGTGAGTCTGGGGGCAGCTAGAGGCAAATGCACATAAGGCAGACTTTGGGCAGGTCTGAGGGGAGGGGCCCAGGGGCTAAAGCATGCTCTGACCCTTCAACCCTCTCAGTTTATTGGACCCAGGGGCAAGGCTAAGGGCTCAACAAGGCCGGGACTTCCCCCCTAAGACTCACAGCAGATGACATTACTAGAAACAGGTGTCCTAAAGGAGTCTCACAGTGACACCTTCTGAGTCAAGAGCAACAGGAAAATGTGGCCAGTAGAGGGACAGGGCCACCACAGGGCTGGGGGGCGGGGGTGAGACACAAGATTTTCAGAGGAACCAAAAGTGCCCTGGATTTGGGAGCAGGTACTCCTGTTTTCCACACTCACACACGGGTATGTTCGCCAACACAGAAAAGCACAGTTATACATGAGACTCCAGTTTCATAAGGAAAAACTCACTTTAAAAAATATCCTAAGTCCCATTTGCCCACCTCTAATTTTCTTAAACTATCACGATCTCGTGAGCTCCCAGTATCTGTCCCTTGATTCTAGGCAGCGTAATGCTTTATGGAACCAGGACAGGGAAGAGATAGAAGGTTCTGTTCCGTTTGTCTGGGGGACAGTGTCTCACATTGCTGAAGCCCAGGATCTATCCCCTATTCAGTCAGCTGGTCTCCTGAACTCGGCTTCCTGGCTCAAGGCAGTCACTTGGCCATCCAAGGTCTGGGTGGTGCTCTGCTGCTGGGCTGGGGTCTGGAGGACCCATGGTTGTTGGGGAGAGCAAAGGGCACTTCAGCTGGGCTGGGAGCCAGACCCGGTGGGAACCCTGGAAGCTGCCTCCCTTTTGGGCCACAAGGATAGTTTTGTGGCTTTGTCTCCTGACCCACTTACCCAAGGCAACCGGATCCCCTTGTGCTCCCTTTAATTCTGGTGACTTCCGCGGGCTAGGACTTTCTTCCTGTGCCAGGAGAAGTGGGGGGCTCTCCTTTCTTCCTCCCAGTGCTCAGGGGGCGTGGAGCAGAGCCAGAGCCTGAGCCTCCAGGCTCATCTAGCCTCTCTTATTCCCCTAGCGGCCTCCAGCACAACCGGATCTGGGAAATTGGTGCTGATACCTTCAGCCAGCTGAGCTCCTTACAAGCCCTGTGAGTACCTGTAGCACTCAGGGCTGCACCCACCACACAGGAGGAGTTCTGTGTCCCCTGCCAGCTCATACCCACAGCACATGTGTCCATAAGCACTCATGACCTGCATGGCTCTCCCACTGCACAGCCCCTTCCCAAACACACAGACACACACACACACACACACACACACACACACACACACACACACAGGAGAGACACCTCCCCGTCCAAATAGACTTGCAGGTCATTTCTCCAGCTATTAAGAGGGTCTCGAGGCTCTGGAGCTAAGCTGTGATGAGCCCATTCTAGGGGCCACAGCCAGGTTGGGACCTAGGCAGCAGTGGATACTATACCCAAAAGGCTAAAGCCACTGCTGCTCAGGAAATTCCAATGGGAAGTCTTCGAGGGAAAACCTAGGGTGGGAACAATGCCTTCTCCACTTATCCCTGCCCTCTCCTGTCTCATTCTCTCTGCTCCCAGAGATCTAAGTTGGAATGCCATCCGGTCCATCCACCCTGAGGCCTTCGCCACCCTGCATTCTTTAGTCAAGCTGTAAGTGCCTGCTGAACTCTCTTCCAGGATGTTGGGGACCAGTCAGCAGTCAGGAGAGTAGGCTGGCTGGTGGGGCAGGAGGGCCACTAATGAGTCGGGACTTGTATAAATGTTTCACATACACTACAGAGAGGTCAGAGCAACCCAATCAATCATCCTAACAGTGTGTTTGACACACCATGAGACTGAGTAAACAGAGAGCCTGCCTCCTGCAAACCTGGAATATCATCTGCTAATGTTCTGAAACATTTTGGCAGCCTCAGTCCTCTCCATGCATCCCTCACACTTCCATTCTAGCCTCTAAACCCTTCACATGCACCAGTAAAGGGGATATATGGGCCTGGACCTCCTCTCAATTCAAGAGGACAGTGGCTGATGGGGAATGCAGGGGTTCAGAGAGCTGCAGAGCAGTAAGGGACCATAGATTCTTTAAATCACACAGGATACATGCAGGGCTGGTTCATGGCCATTATGTTAGGCTATAAAGGGTTTTTGACCTGGCTGCCACACACTATCATGCAGGTTATTAGCTGTACAAGGGCTCCTGCCTGAGGAGAGGCTGGCATCCTACTTCTTAACTCAAAGACTCCTTAGGGCTAGCTCCAGCCCTGGCCTTGGAGACCATCTACTCTCTGGCCCTCAATTTACAGGGAACATTGGTCTAGGAGGAGATGCTTGCTTAAGGACTTGTTCAGGATTTCCAGGTGGCATGCAGTATTTCCCCACTGTGTCGTTCTCTGCTCCCTGAGCCTTGGTCTTGTAAAGCTCTCACCTCTGTCTTCCCTCTCCCATTTGCTCTTCTGCGGCCAAAGAGGTAGGACAGATATTTTTATCCTTTGGAAGATGAGGACATTGGAACTTGGGAAGATTTGTGACTCTCTTTGGGTACATAGTAAGTTGGTGACAGTGCCAGGCTTCCTGCCTACCAGTCGGGGCTATTTCCACAACGCACAGCCTCTGGTCCTGGTGTTTGTGTTGGAGCCCCGGTTTCCTTTAATGATTCCTCCAGGGGAAATGGTGTATGTCCTCACTTCTGGCTACCAGGCGGGTTCTGCAAGGCAGAATGGATGATCCAACCCCTGCTTGGGGCTGAATGACCACCTCTGTTCTACTCAGCCTAACTCTAGCCTCTCCTATCATCAGAGAAACAGAGGGGCAGCAGCAGACAAATCTTCCAGTAGGGTGATCAGGGGTTCCTAATGGACCCAGACCTGGGTACAGGAACTACAGTTGGAGGCTTTGTTACCTACAAATTGGGACAATTGACACTAAGTTAAAAGAGCCCCTGACGCAATGTTTGTCGAATGAATGAGTGATTGGGTTAGTAAAGGAAGCCTCTAGCAACTCTTAAGCACAGCTCCCCCAGAGTGTATACTGTGTTCTCCCCGTGCTTATCTTCTGGCTTTGTTCGTCTTCTCTTGCTTCCATCCTGAGCACCCTGGCCATACCCTCAGCACAGTCCTGCCCCATTAGCAGTCCCACTGACTGCCAATAACACTGATCATCCATTGTCCTAGGGACCTGACCGACAACCAGCTGACTACACTGCCCCTGGCCGGGCTGGGAGGCTTGATGCATCTGAAGCTCAAAGGAAACTTGGCTCTGTCTCAGGCCTTCTCCAAGGACACTTTCCCAAAACTGAGGTGAGGGCCTGGCTTTCTCCCATGCCTAGGGAGGTGTGTCCTGGACAGCTGGAGGCTACAGAGAAAAAAGTCACAGGGTCTCACCCTGAGAATATAGCCTGGTAGCTTAGAATTTGGCTTCACTCACCTCCTACCAGCTGATTGTGATTTAGCACACGCCTCTCCTCCCTTTTCGTCTCTTCCCCATGTCCCAAATACCAACCTAAGGGCTCTGGGCCCTGTGAGGACAGGAGTGTGCTAATATAGAGGCCTCTTGGCCCTCCTTACTCCTTGTCTGGTTCTCCACAGCCAGGCTGTTCTTCCTCACTTGGGCAGCATCTGAGGCATAGGATCAGGGCAGAGCCCAGGGCACTGATGAGTGGAAAACAAGCTGCACAGCCAGTCCCTGGTGCTAATGACATCCAGGCTTTCTTCATGCAGTGGCCGCAGCAGTGCAGCCTGTGTGGCCCAAGCCTTGTCTGCTGCAAACTAATGAGATGCCCAAGGCATCTGTCCTCACCCTCAGAGGGCACAAAATCCAGTGCTAAGCCCAGAGCGGGGGGGGGGGGGACATGGTTTTGGGGAAGGCAAAGGTAAAAAGTTGCTAGTAAAACTGTTACTTTGAAAAAAGGAAGAGGGATTGGAGAAATGGCTCATGGTTAAGAACACTTGCTGTGCAGTCAGGATGGGAGCTCAGATTCTGGCACTCATATAAACTGGGTATCCCATGAATGCCTGTAATCCTAGATCTGACAGGGGCAGAGACAAGAAGATTACTGGGGCTTGTTGGCTTCCAGCCTAGTCAAGAAAACAGGTTAGAGTTCAGGTGAGAGACCCTGCCTCAAATAAATAGGTGAAAAGTGATAGAGGAAGACACCTGACACCCTCTTCTGGCCTTTGCACACATACACAGCAGCAAATACCACAAATACCATTGTACACACACATGTGCATACATTCACACAGACACCAGGAAGAAAGGAAGGAAGGAAGGAAGGAAGGAAGGAAGGAAGGAAGGGTGGGAGGAAGGAAGGAAGGGTGGGAGGGAGGGAGGGAGGGAAGGAAAGAGGGAGGGAAGAAAAAGAAAGAAAAAGAGCTGCTGTGCATGGTGGTATACACTTGTAATCCCAACACTTGGTAAGTGGAGGCAAGAATATCAGGAGATCAAGGCCATCCTTGGCTACAGATGGAGTTTGAAGCTACATGAGACCCTGCCTCAAAAAATAAAAGATGGAAGAAATGAGTGAGAGAAGTAAAGAAGGGAAGAAAAGAGGGAAGGAAAAGAAAGAAGAAAAGAATCCCTCCCCGACCTTTTTTTTCAGTGCTTGGGATCAAACCCATGGACCTTGTGCATGCTAAGCTAGCACTCTATCGCTGAGCTACATCCCCGCCCCTGACTCATTACTGCCTCCTAAAATATAAAACAAGAGTTACTGTGTTAGAGGAGGAGCAGAGTACCATTTGTGTCAATTTTGGGGAGTTGCCCCCAACTCTGCGCCTGCTGTGAGGACTTCTTTTTTGAATATTAAATTTTTTAAAATTTTATGTGTATGAGTGTATGGAGGTCAGAAGAAGGCATCAGATTCCCCTGGAACTAGAGTTAAGGACAGTTGTTAGCTGCTATGCGGGTGTTGGGAATCAAACCTGGGTCCTCTGTAAGAGCAGCCAGTGCTCTTAACTACTGAACCATCTCTCCATTCCCTACGGGGACTTCTTAATCAATAGGCAGACAGATTCTCTCTCCTTTTCAGTCTGAAGATGAATGAGGAGTCTAGAATATTCCCAGAGCCCTTTGGGGTCCAGAATCAGGCTGTAAGGCTCATCTAGAGAAATCTCAGGGAATGAGGGGGGACAGGGTACTTTGAGGTTGAAGAGCAGGTGCTGAGTGCATACCCACTGGGCTAAGGGTAACTCCACTAAGGTCTTAGATCCCTAGCACACTAAGAAGCCCCCCAACCCTAGGATCCTGGAGGTGCCCTATGCCTACCAGTGCTGTGCCTATGGCATTTGTGCCAGCTTTTTCAAGACCTCTGGACAGTGGCAGGCTGAGGACTTTCACCCGGAAGAAGAAGGGGCTCCAAAGAAGACCCTGAATCTCCTTGCTGGACAAGCAGAGAACCACTGTGAGTGACTGGGGACCCCAGACTGAGGGTGTGGGGGCTATGGAGAAGAACTTTGAGACAAGGCTTAGGGGATGTGGGCCTCTGGGAGAAACGCTGGTGGGGGTACTTGTGACCTCGGAGGGTTGTCCTGCCATATGCACCTTGTCTCTCCAAGGACACACTCCAGAGCACTTGCTGAGAAAGAATGATAGCAAGAATAGCATCAGGAGTGGATCAACCACCCGCTGGCCTCCATTCACAAAATACCTCACATGCACCATCTCTCTTAATACTCCTGCCCCATGTTCCTGGGCTTGGTCTTCTGGGCTGCCTCTTCACCCCCCAAGGACTTTTCACCCTTTGGACGTTCTCAGAGAAGATACACCCATTAGTGTGTCAACCTGAATCAAACAGGATGGAATTAAATCAATTGAATTAAACATGTTTTCAAGGGGGAACAAGAATCACCTTAAAATATGTCCTGGAACTAAGTGAAAAGGTTGCAGGGATCATTGGTCCCAAAGCTGTGCTTTGCCTCTAGTCTGCCTACAAGTACAAATACCACTGGCCACTAGGTACTTGCTGAAAGGCTGGGCTGTCTTGTGCCAGAGAAGAATTGGGATGTAGGGAAGGGTAGACAGCCAGGGGGCACTGGAGGATTGTCCACAAACTGTCTTGGATAACGGGAAGAAATGAGTGCTTTTATCTCCCCCAGCCCTGTGTTCCCAAATACTACAGAGTCAGGAGAGAGAAAGGATTCCTACTTGTTTCATTTTCCATCTCAAACTTCAAATGTCTCAGAGAAGCTGAACAGAAAACAAATAATTTAATCTAAACCTGAGTGTTCTATCCCAACACTCCTGAGGGGAAGGTAGAGAAATCAGGTGTTCAAGGTAACCTCTGCTACATAATCAGTTCAAGGTCAGTCTGCACTACACGAGGCTCATTTTCAACATGTCATGATGGGGTTATGGTGTAGACAGAACTCAGTTCAAACCCAGCTATACCATATACCTCATGGATTGCCTTTAACCCAACAAGTGATTTAACTTGAGTTTCAATTTCCTTAATTTTCAGTGAAAAAGTTAATACAACTCTCAGTGGTTTCGAGAGACTTGAAGGTTCCATACGAGGCCAAGTGTGTTTGCCATTACTGCTTTGAGAGCCAGTGCTTTCAGGGACACATATGTAGGGACAGGGTCATTGTGTAGTTTAGAACACAGCTTATGGAAGTCAAGGGCTATGCAGTCTGGGGATCTCTGAGAACTTTCTTCCCAATGGATGGAAACAGGACAGAAATATCTCTCGAAGAGGGTACAAGTTCCCAGGAGGAAGAGGCCAGAGGCTGGCAGGGCCAGCAGATGGCTGTCCTCCAGGGATAGTCCTGGGTGTCTGCTTCATACTCCTTGGGGGAGTAGGAGGAGGCTGGAAAAGAGGAATGGAAACTTTCCTTGCTCAAGGTGAAACTTTCCACCCGGTTTAGGCCTTGGAGAACTACAGGGCATTGAGTTAGTGGGCTGCCTGCTGGCTGTAACAGGAGCTAGGGCTGGGCCCCCCACTTCCTGTGGAAGCAAATGAGCTTCAAGAGAGAAAGCCAGGAGCTGCTGTTCCAGCCAGATTCGATTTCCTCCTCTTTTGAAGAGTGGTTACTTAACACCTTGGCTGTGACTTTCCCAGCCTCAGACAGAGTCTGAAGGTCTCACCCCTTGTATTTCATTCATGTATTTTGATTTCAAAGAATTTCTGGTCTCCATTCTGGAGTGCATGGAGAGGTAGAGAATGAAAGATAGAGAGGGAAGGAAATACCAGGGCTCTGGGAGCACATCTTTGCATTCCAGTTTCTCTAAAGCTGTCTGGGCCAAGGGCAGCTCCATCATCTTCCAACCTCATGAGAAACTCCCAACAGATGTTCGCCCTTTAGGTGGGAAGGAAAGATTCACACAGGAAACAGCCTGTGAGCCAAAGATGGAGACAGGAGCAGAAGATTCATCTTCATTATGCTAGAAAAAGAACCAACAAGAAAGCTCTGTGTCTTACACCTCGGTGATGTGCAGATGCTTTCTATTCTTCACTTAAGTCAAGAAACCACCTTTTTTGGGGTGTGTGTGTGTGTGTGTGTGTGTGTGTGTGTGTGTAATGTAGAGTATGTGTGAGTCAGCATATTAATGTATGTACATGTGTGCATGGAGGTACATGCACATGTGTCTATGAAAACCAAAAGTTGGTGCTGTATGTCTTCCTTTATCACACTCTATCTTATTCTTTGAGACAGGGTCTTCACTTGAGCCTAGAGCACACCAGCTGGCTACATTGGCTTATCCCTTTGTCCTCTATCCTCCCCATTAGTCAACCATACTAGGCTTACAGATGCATGCCACTTTGTCTGGCTTTTATGTCTCAGTTTTTAATGCCACTCCTAGGGATCTGAACTAGATTCATGTTTCCAAAGCAGGTCTTTTACCAACTGAGTCATCTCCTTATCCCTGAGAAACAATCTTATTCTTTAAAGTCTTTCAAACCAGGCATGATGGTTTATACTGTTATCCCAGCACTAGGAAAGTGGAGGTAGGATGATCAGGAATTCAAGGCTATCTTTGACTACATAGTGAGTTCAAGGCCAGTTTAAAACCCCGTCTCAAAAGAACAAAACAACCATAACAAACAAGCAATCAAGTCCTCCAATGATGGATTGTCCTTGCAAAATAAAGTTATATCTTTAAAGGTTCTAAAATATTTTAGATTTTTAAAATTATTTTAGAATTTATGGACCTCACAGATGTCTATAACTGCTTAGTGGTCACAAGTTCTAGTTTAAGAGATATTGTAATAGAGCTGAGGATTTGGCTCAGTGGTAGAGTTCTTGCCTAGCATGTTCAAGGCCTTGTGTTTGAGACTTAGCACCCCCCCCACACACATACCAAAAAACAAAACAAAATAAAACCACCCTGCACTATAAATAAAAAAGAAATCTCATGTGGAACATGGTATCACAACCCTTTAATCTCAACACTCAGGAGGCAGAGGCAGGGATGTCTGTGAGTCTGAGGTTAGCCTGATCTGGTCTATACAGCAACTTCCAGGTTAGCAAGTGCTACATAGTGAAACCCTATCTCAAAAGTAGGGGAATGGGTTGGAGAGATGGCTCAGTGATGAAGAGTACTTGCAGCTCTTCACTTCTGAACATTCTCTCTCTCCTTCCCTCCCTCGCTCTTTCCTTCCCTCCTTCCCTCCCTCCATTTTTGTTGCTGCTGCTTTGAAACATGGGTTTTATGTACCCCAGCTTGGTCTCAAACTTGCTACATAGATGAGGATGACCTTGAATTCCTGACCTTCCTGTCTTCACCTACCAAATTCTGGGAATACAGGATTCATCACCATGCTCAGAACCAACATCCTTCTTAATGTGTAGTGACAACAGGACGTGGAATTGCAATGACAGCCTGGCTGGAGGGGAGAACTGTGGAACCACTATCTCTCATTACTGGGGCAGCGACCAACCCACTCATACTCAAGGACTAAAACTGACTGGGCACAAGAGAATGCAGAATAGCAGATACTGAACTAGTCACTGCAGAGAGCTAGAAATACACAGAATCCTCAGGTAGATAACAGAGAGCTCCCCAAATACTGACATGCAAGGGGAGAAAGAGATAGGCATGACTGTGGGATGCCCAGTGCTGAGCAGTTGGTGAGAGACACATCTGCTTACATGAATGTGAGTTAGGTCAAAGGTGAGGCTTGAAATGACACTAAGTTCCCAGACTCTAGCCATTTTATGGTCTCTCCTCTCAGATGACCTGGACCTGGATGAGCTCCAGCTGGAGATGGAAGACTCAAAGCCACACCCTAGTGTCCAGTGCAGCCCTGTTCCAGGTGAGAGGGTGCCTAGGGAGCAGGGGAAGGGGCACCCACCTACCTGGATCTAGTTCAGTTTGTCTGCAGCTGTGCTCTGGACAGTTAACTTGCTGATCCTCAACCTACTGAGAGAGGGAAGAGCCTCTTACAATTCTTGGGGGAGAAGATGGAGTTCTCTCCTTTGGTGGCTATATTGGGAACCAGTTGGGGTTGGGAGGAGTCAAGCAACCTTCATAAATCAGTCAGCCAGAGGTTATGCATCTAGGAGAAAGCAGTTCTCATGGAAGACAGAAGTAAGAAAGAATGCCTGGATGTGATTGCTGGGGGTGCTACAACTGCTTTTTGAGTATTTCTTCATTCTACCACCCATATCACAAAGTCCATGGGCCAGGAGGGCCTCTGAAAGATCACCTCTCCAGCCATTTCTGCTCCATCTCAAGAAGACTGGAATTTCTCTTTATTAAAATCCTCAGAGTAGAGACACTCCAGTGTCCCTGGATAATTCCTACAGTACTGTCTAACCCTTACGAGCCATTTTTTTCTGGAAAGAGAAAGGGAAAAAAAAAGGGGGTGGCGGGGAGAGAGAGAGAAGAAAATGCCTTTCTGTTTTTCTTTGATGCCGAACAACTTAAAATGGTTTTAGAGTGAAGAGGTCCCTTCCCTGACTATAAAATGTGAACAGGCCAGGCCAGAAGACAGCAGCATGCTGCTTAGACCAAGACAGAAAACTGTTCAGAATAAATACAAAGTGATGAACAGTTTGCTGCTGCTTCTTCATCTCACCTACATTTTCCAAGTTTCCATATTCCTTTGGCTCAGGCCCCTTGTCCAGAAAGCTTTCTGGTCCGACCTCCCCGAACATCAGCTTTTAGAACTCAGTGGCAAGAGCTCGCCTCCTAGTGTCAGTTGGAAGCAGAGCACTGACCCAACCCAGGATAAATAGAGGACATATTTTTAAATCTTGGAAACACATTCCTCAGTAGCACTGCTCCAGAAATTTCATGTCTAAAAACCAGCAATCAACAAGGATGAGGTAAAAGATGAAGTTCCAAAAAACAAGGTTCAACTTGAACTTTCTTTAAAACCAACTCATACAAATGGTCAAATAGGGCCAGAGAATTGGTTCAGTGGTTAAGAGCACTGACTGCTCTTGCAGAGGACTCGGTTTCGATTCCAGCACCCACATGGTGGCTAACAACCATCCGTAACTCCAGTCTTCTGACCTCCACAAGGGCATTGCATGACACAGGTGCAGGTAATACATTCATACACATAAAATAAAAATGATAAAGTATTTTAAAGAACAAATGGCCCAAAGCTGGGCATGGTGGCAAACCTTTAATTCCAGCACTTGGGAGGCAGGGGTAGGACGGTCTCTGAAAGTTCAAGGTCAGCCTGGTCTACATAGCAAGTTCCAGGCCAGCTGTGACTCTGTCTCAAAAAAGAGAAAAAAAAAAAGATTAAATAAATTACTGCACATCATATAATGGAGTATTTACTCCACAGTCACTGAAGATAATTTTTTTTAGGAATATAAGGATGTGGGAAAGTGTAACAAAACTTAGAGAGAATAAAAAACTACATATAGTAATATGTCAACTTATTTTAAAAATATATATTTAAAATCCTAGAAGGACATATATCAAAATAATGAGTTCTTTTGAGAGGTGAGGTCATAAGCAATTTTAACTTTTTTGTGTTATTTCATTTTTTCTACAATTACTTTCTATTATTTCATAATCAGAAAAAAGTTTTCAAAAATAGCTCCCACAAAAATCTCTTCAGTTCCCAAGACATCTAGAAATACATTGAAAAAGAAGCCTGAAACCAAAGGAAATAAAATAATATCCCAAAGTTACAAGGTGACTTAAGAACAGGCCCAGGGGAGAGATGGAAAATGCCAGGATCTCACTCATCCAACATGGAGTCAGCATTGACTGACTGAAGTCCTAAGCATTGTTTTTTTCTGTGTTTTGGTTTTAGAAAGGGTCTCACTATAATCGGAGGCTGGTTTCAAACTCATCATCATCCTGCCTCAGCCTCCTGAGTGCTAGGATTACAGGTGTGAACCACGACACCTGTCAAACTGGTCTATATTTTGATTATGGACTTTGTCTCTTATATACTGATTGCCTGATGAATGTGCAATGTACCCAAAACAAGGAAGAAACAGCCTGATGCAAGTCTATTCAGGGCTTATCCACCGTGGAAACCAATGATCCCCAAACAGAGGCCCCACCATAAGGCGGTTGACTGTCTGGGTAGTCCCAAATGCTACATGCCACTTTGTTCCTTGTTTCCTTCAAATCTTGATCCTTTGGAAAGATTACTTAACAGTTCCTCATGTCTGGGTTTACATTATACTGTGTATATGTTTCTGTGTGTTTTTTCCTTTTGCAGCCCCTTGGAAAAGCTATCTTTGTATGTCTTCATTGTTTCTCTACTTCATTCCAGGAGTTCTTTGAGGAAAGCAAAGTCTGCCTTCCTGAGACAGAAATTTCTTGAGGCAGAGGCCCATGGCCTTCTTTGGATCAGGGGTTCTCTGAGCGCAGAGGCTGGTTTTGCCATTCAACTGGGTTCCAGCAGTCTGGGCTTGGGCTTATATCGCTTCCTCTCTCCTACAGGCCCCTTCAAGCCCTGTGAGCACCTCTTTGAGAGCTGGGGTATCCGCCTTGCCGTGTGGGCCATCGTGCTGCTCTCGGTGCTCTGTAATGGGCTGGTGTTGCTCACAACCTTTGCGGCCGGGCCCGGCCAGCTGCCCCCAGTCAAGCTCGTGGTGGGGGCAATTGCAGGTGCCAACACCCTGACTGGCATCTCCTGCGGCCTCCTGGCCTCCGTGGACGCCTTGACCTTCGGCCAGTTCGCAGAGTATGGGGCCCGCTGGGAGACCGGGCTGGGCTGCCAGGCCACGGGCTTCCTGGCCGTGCTGGGGTCGGAGGCGTCGGTGCTGCTGCTCACTCTGGCGGCGGTGCAGTGCAGCGTCTCGGTGTCCTGCGTCCGCGCCTACGGGAAGGCGCCGTCGCCCGGCAGCGTGCGGGCGGGCGCACTGGGGTGCCTGGCCCTGGCCGCGCTGGCCGCCGCCCTCCCGCTGGCCTCGGTCGGGGAGTACGGCGCCTCCCCGCTCTGCCTGCCCTACGCCCCGCCCGAGGGCCGGCCCGCCGCCCTGGGCTTCGCCGTGGCCCTGGTGATGATGAACTCCCTCTGCTTCCTGGTGGTGGCCGGTGCCTACATCAAGCTCTACTGCGACCTGCCGCGGGGCGACTTCGAGGCCGTGTGGGACTGCGCCATGGTGCGGCACGTGGCCTGGCTCATCTTTGCCGACGGCCTCCTCTACTGCCCCGTGGCCTTCCTCAGCTTCGCCTCCATGCTGGGCCTCTTCCCCGTCACGCCCGAGGCCGTCAAGTCTGTCCTTCTCGTGGTGCTGCCGCTGCCTGCCTGCCTCAACCCGCTGCTCTACCTGCTCTTCAACCCCCACTTCCGGGATGACGTCCGGAGGCTCTGGCCCAGCCCTGGCGCTGCACAGCCCCCAGCGTACGCTGCAGCCGGGGAACTGGAGAAGAGCTCCTGCGACTCCACCCAGGCTCTGGTGGCTTTCTCTGATGTGGATCTTATTCTGGAAACTTCTGAGGCCGGACAGCCTCCTGGGCTGGAGACCTATGGCTTCTCCTCAGTGACCCTCATTCCCTGCCAGCAGCCAGGGGCCACCAGGCTGGAGGGCAGCCACTTTGCAGAGCCTGAGGGAACCCACTTTGGAAACCCACAACCCTCCATGAATGGAGAACTGCTGCTGAGGGCAGAGGGAACCACATTGACAGGCCGGGGTTCCTCAGTGGGTGGAGTCTTCTGGCCCTCTGGCTCTCTCTTTGCCTCTCATTTGTAAATATCCCTCCTCATTTGTTCTCCCTCCTCCCAAAGATGGCTGCTTTAAAATAAATACAACCTGAACTCCACAGCAGGATGGCCTCAGGCCCTGGCTCCATTGGTCTCCCTCTGTGGCAGTAACTAATGGGTGCTTCTAGGCCTTCTTCAGCTTCACTTTCAGGTTGGCCCCTTCCTGTCAAATCCAAATCTGTAGAACAAAGATCTGAATATTTGGTTGAGGAAAATGAGAGAAGTAAAAGGCAACGAAGGGTGAGTGACGCTGTTAGAGCCATGATCAGTGCATAATGTGCAGAGAGAACTCACCGAGAAAGGCCTGCAAGAGAATCACCCAAGATATTCGAGCATCTCCCCTGTGGCTTGTGGATAGGATGTAAGATGTATTTTATATCCCATTGATCTTGAGGTATGTCATGCAAATTGCTTCCTGTCAAAATATGCTTTGAAGATATTGCACATAGTGTTTCTTTCTTAAAGGCACAGAGTGTGTTAGTGTCTTAAAGGCCCTGAGAATTCCTGCAGCAGTTAAATTTATTGAATTTTGTTTTAATCTGGTCTCTGCTTGTTTGGTTTTCATGAAATACTTCTATTTCACAGAACTTAGCATAGCTTTCTCCCAGGGGCTCATCTCTGTACAATGGAGTGCTACCCAGTGACATCACAAGATGTCACCCTCCTTGAAAGCCCTGATCCTAAGAAGCCAACCTGGGGTGAAGTGCCAGAGGTCACTGGTGATTCCATCATTCTGGAAAGATTCTTCACATTCTACTGCCTATTCTACTTGCCCTATCAGGGCATAGTTGAGGAGGAGCCTGCCTCAGCCCCACAAGATGGGACAGAAACAAAGAGATCCTCATATGTGCCCCACCCCCTCCTTTCCAATCACAAGCACCAATGAAACTTATGCACTCAGCTTGACAGAGGATTCTTGGGTCCTGACAAGGTACATGCCCAGAAGTCTGCATTGTTATGGGCTTCCTCTAGCTCTGACTTGCCTTTGTGTGGTTATCCATTGTACATCCCAAATCACCTCCTGCTACAGCCTAGACCTTTCTTCTCATCCCAGTTCTGCTTCTGGGAGCCATGGGACAGCAAAGAGAAAGGATATTTGTATTGGAGGTATTGCATTTTAGGGAGCATTGTAGTATCTGAGACTCCTCAGTGCCCCAAACACGCCAATGATCCTTCTGCCTCTCCCTTCATGACTTTCCCTACCTTATACTTTCCCAAGTGCAGCTGAGGGTCTATAGAATGCCTCCAATCCCATTCCAAACATTCAGCCTCAGGGTAGAGAAGGAGGGGAGAATCCAAGATTCAGAAATGCGTGAACATTGTTGCCAGGAACCCCTAAAATCATTTGTATTGAGAGAACTGAGTATGGATCCTGAAACCCAGTGGAACACAGTTCTGTGCCTGAATTCTGTTGTGATACCTAGCCAGACCCTTCATCCAGAAGCTCCGCCATTAAAATTAGTTTCATAGTTCAAGTTTCTATAACTTAGCTTTTTTCCTATCTCCTCTGCTCCCCCCCGAGGGAAATTCTGGCATAGGTCAATAAGAGGAGTGAGGTGGAGGGATGAGACAGAGGCCATGTGTGGAATCTGAGAAATTTTTAAATCTCATGTGACTCCTTGAGTATCCTGGGCTTGCAAAGACTCTGAAGCAGGATGTGCTGACCTTTTAATCCTCAGAGTCCTGGCATCTTCATTATAGGCACTCAATAAATGATGGTGCATTTATTAATCAATTGATCTTTTAATTTCTCCAGGGCTGAGCAAAAGCCCTTGATGGAAGAAATTTGTATTTCCTTTGGTGCTGAGAATTAATGGTTCTTCAAGAGACCCCGGAATGACAACAAAATCGCCATTATTTGGGGGAATCTTAACTTCCCGTAAGTCACCCTGGTCCTTCTCTGTCTCCTGTTACTACCATCATGGGCTCATTTAGGAGCCAGGTTTGAGGTGGAATGGAACGGCCGTGTGTTTGAGGTCTAGAAATACAGAACTTGCTCCTTGAAGGTGGCTTCTTCTATGATTTGGGTCAGCAGTTTTTGGCTGCAAGCTCTCAGGTAGCACCACTGTCACCTTATTGTCTGCCTCTAAAAATCTTGGCATTAGCCAGAACTGGACTTTCTGGTCAGAGAAGAGGTAAGAAGGAAGAGCGTTGAAGGCATTTTCTACAAACTATTATTCAAGAAGTCTAGTCAGCAGTGGAGCACACATCTGCCTTCCCAGCACTTGGAATGTAGAAGCAGAAGGATCAAGAGTTAAGGTCATCCTCGGTTAGCCTGGACCATATCAGTTCCTGTTTCAAAAAGATCCCCACAAAATATTAGTTGATGTTTTACATTTACCCAAAATAAGACTGAGTATTATAATCTCTTCATTTTTGTTGTTGTTGACTGAACTTCAAGCAAGTCACTATTATTCCTTTGGTTATTGTCTTTGTGATCAGTACAAGATTATGAAGATTGTGTGTCTTTGATTGATCACAGAATCAAAAGTAAACTGGCCAAAGCACATAAGTTCTTTTTTGTTGTTGTTGTTAACAAAATCTTCTAAAATAGTGTCCACGAGAAAGAATCAACTCTAAGGGACTATGGTGGAGGTAGAGGAAATGTTGGGACCTGGGTTGTGCAGCCCCGGGGTTTGTGTGCTGTGCCATCAGCCAGTGCCAACCACAATCTCCTCTTAGACTGACTCAAGGAGAACTTAGAGTGGACCACAGCCTGCCAAGTATCTCATCAAAAGGAAAAAAATGTAGCGCTAAAATTGGAAGACTGTGGATTAACAGAGAGCTTCTAGCTAGGCTTCACTCATCGCCGATTTTCTTCTCCCACTCCTGGTTGCCTTTACCAGGAAGAACAGAAGCTTAAAGAGCAAGGGAGGTGAAAAAGAAAGAGCTGGCAGCAACAGAAAGCCTAAGAGGCAAGGATGGCAGGAGGTAGTTGAACCCAAATCTTTCTGGCACCAGCCTCCCTGACTACCTCTACTCTGGGTTACCAAGTTCCCCCACCTATCACTCACCACCCCCGCATCCCTTCTGGGTTCTAGTCTCATGCCCTTTCCAGTCATGTGAAATACAAGAATTGTCAAGATGTAAATATTCAGGCTATTCTGTATAATAAAGCACCGTGAAGTACTGTATGAGTTCCTCAGCTTCTTTCTGCTGCCCCTGGTGGGTGCATGGGTGTGGCAGAGGTGTGATGACTTTGAGGGAAGAATGCTCAGAGAGTCTAGCTCTTCTTTAACCCCCACTACTGAACTCTGAGGCATTGAGGGCACAACTGAGAAGGATCAGGGTTGATATTTGGAGGCATCAAAAACAGTTCCAGTCGCCCATACTAAAGTGTCCTTTGTATGCACTGGGTCAGACAGAGAACAGATTCTTAAGAAAGCCATGAGTCACTTAGGTATTCTGTCTCAAACTCTCATGCCTTGTCGACTCAAGTCTACTGCTGGGGTTTCATGATACTGTGGACACCAAACAACCAAACAGCTCATTTTCTTCTCCTTGGTGAGCGTCTTCACTTACTTGGCCTTGGGATTCTTTCCTCCCCACAGCCTGCCTCAGTGTGATGACATTCCTGAGACAAGCAGACCCTTCTCGGGGAAAAGAAAGAGACCAAAGTTGACAAAACCCTGCAGTCATGGGAACTAGATGCTGGCTCAGTGTGGTATCTCGTCTTTCTGGCCTTCTAGTGATGCCCCTTCCTTCCTCATCTCCCTCTTCTCCCTTTCCTACATTTAAATATTGTTTCCAACTTACTTTTTTAGTTGATGCAAAACCAACCTTTCCGAGAAGACAAATGGTGCCATCATCAACACCTGCTCACTGCTCTTCAGGGAACATTCCAAACCCCTTCTGGCTCAGCTGCAGGGAAGCCTGTGTTCCATGACCATGCTAAACTAGACTAAGAGGGGAGGAAATGGGGCCAACTAAAGTAAATGTGTGCACCTTGAGAGGCAGAATCTAAGCAAACCCAAGAGCAGAAAGAACCCTGGGGTTGGAGCTTGAATCTAAAACCAGAGGCTGTTCTGGATGAAATTTCTGGGTTCTGGTCTGTGGGAATCTGATATTAGTCACTCATGCCTACCAGGAGCAGGCTCTGCTACGCTCTCTAGGCCTGCTTTTATGTCTGTCTTTCAAACACAATCAACTGCTCCTTCCCTATTCCTTTTTGTTTAAAAAGTTTTAATCTAATTTTTCAATAAGCAATCATTGACTTGGTTCAAATAACAGGTTTTTAAGTTTGTGTCTCCCATCCCTCCTTGCTCACTTCCTAAACTCTCACTGGTTGCCACTGTTAATGTCTCCTGCTTCCAGACTGGTTGGGGGGTGGGGGGAGTCATGTACCCCAGACTAGCCTCAAATTTCCTATGTAGTCGAGGCTGACCTTGAATTTCTGATCTTTTTGTCACTGCCTCCCTTGTGCAAATGCTCTACAGTTGGGTCAGATCCCCAGCTCAGAGTTTAATCCATATACAAAAATTATGCATATATGTGCTTACTTTTCATTTATAATATACCACAATGCATCTGCTTTCTGCTTATTTTAATTTTACTTATTTATTTTAATTTTATGTGTATGAGTGTCTTGCTTGCATGTATGCAAATTACCATGGGCTTGCAATGCCCCCAGAGGCCAGAAGGAGTTAG
Source organism: Eospalax fontanierii (assembly GCA_035773235.1). Classification (NCBI taxonomy): domain Eukaryota; kingdom Metazoa; phylum Chordata; class Mammalia; order Rodentia; family Spalacidae; genus Eospalax; species Eospalax fontanierii. Next base: position 59,279,892 of record CM069535.1, read on the forward strand.
ATCCCTCACTACTTAAGTTATGGAACCTGCCATGTGGGTGCTAGGAATCAAACCCAGATCCTCTGCAAGAGCAGCCAGTGCTCTTAACTGCTGAGCCATTTCTCCAGTCCCTCTGCTTTAAAAACAAACAAAAAAAAACAAAATCACTACTAATACAGTCAAATAGTAGTAAAGAGTTGTTTTTTCACAATATCCCATTATATATTATAAACTTTATCTTACTGTTCCTCTCCCATTTCCCATTTCCTCCCCCCTTTCTTTCTTATTCTTTGTCTTCTTTATGTAGCCCTGACTGGCTTTGAACTAGGGGTCTTCCTACCTTAGCCTCCTGGATATTGGATTACAAACATGGACCATCATACCCACACCGTTCCCTTTCTGATGAACATTCAGGTTGCTTAATGCTTTTCTCTTACAAGCCATAGTACCACAAGTAGTTTTTTTGTACAACTTTTATTCTCATTTTTATGAGATAGGGTCTTGCTGTGTAGCCCAAGCTGGTCTCAAACACTCTGTAATCCTCCTTCCTCAGCCTAAGTGTTGGGATTACAAGTGTGTGCAATTACACCCATCTCTATATGTAATGCCATTTAGCACATGTGTATACATGGAAAATAAATTCCCAGAAGTAGAACTGCTGAGTCAGAAGAATACTTCTAAGTTATTTCATTAGTTTTTTGGCTCACAGTTTGGCTTTTCATAACTTCTACTTACATGTGCCTCACTCTGATACCTGTTCTTCCTCAGGCAACACTGTTCATCCTTTCAGCATCAGACCCTGGCCTAACCGACTTGCTTACTTTTGGTATTTCCTGGAGAAATATCCTGAAAAAGTCAGAGACTGACTAGTTGAGGTTCTCTTTCCCTAGGCCACATCATAGATCAATGACCAAGTAATTGTTAGCTACTCTTAGACCAGAGACCTGTCCTCGTCCACTAAATTGTATTGTGTAAATGAGTATATGTCTGTGAAGTCATATTGCTTGCATACAGGGAGACTGTTCAGGACTGCTATTTGAGCAAAGGCTGTGGGTAGAGCTGCTCTCTCAAAATTGACTCTAGGGCTAGCTAACAAAAGGTTTCATCATTCAATGTATCCTTAATCCTTTTTATAGGCTCTAGCAGAGAGAACATGCTTGGTTACCTTCCAATGGGAGAAAGGAAGTAAGAAAGGAGGGAGGGGGCAGACCAAGAGCAAGCACAGGGTGTGGTGGTGCATGTAATCCCAGCACTCAGGAAGTACAATGCAGGAGGATCAAGAGTTGAAGCCAGCTTGGGCTACATGAGACCACATCTCAAAAACATTTTTTAAAGAAGTAAATATAATTAAAATGTATCATATAGAATGCACAAAAATTCAATTTAAATATTTTTTAAAGAATTAAATTTGGGATAGTAAAATGGCTCAGCAGTTAAGAACATGTGCTGCTCTTCCAGAGAACCTGAGTTCAATTCCCAGCAACTGTGTCAGGTGGCTAACAAGAACCTGTAACTCCAGCTCCTGGGGGATCTGATGCCTGTGGTTTCTGTGGGCACCTGCATTCAAGTGTACACTACCTCTACACACACACACACACACACATAATTAAAAATAAAAAATTTTAAAGAGGTAAGACCCTGTTGCTGAAGACAGGAGATACTTCAGACACAGGGCTTGGAGCAATGGAGCTGGAACTGACCTAGAAACCACCTCCCTGAAGACGAATTCTCACATTTCTGGAGGGCACTATGTAAGTTGCTAAGGGAGAGCATCAATCGATGGTCCAACCCCAGCTTTAAAGCCTAATAACCATAGCAATGACTCGCACAGTAAAGTATATTGGTGTAGTAGTGACACTTCTATCTTGGAGGTAATCAACAGCTAAGTAACTGGACTTAAAACCCACTCAATGAGAGGGAACTCATGTATGGCACTGTAAACATAGTCAATACACATGGCTGGAGAGGTCATAGATCTTAGAGAAAACCCTAATGCTGGTACATCCCTAGACAAATGCAATTTGTACTATATGCTAAATATGGGTTCTTATATTTACAGACAAGTATGCCTTTCACCACTCATCAAAGAAGCATCTTTTGCAACAGATGGAGACTATTACAGAGTTCCACAACCGGTCACACACAGAGAATAAGTGTCTGTAAGATGCCCAATCCTGTAATATATCTACAAAGGAACCTCTACACCTAAGGCTCACAGAGCATGTTGGAACAAGGGATAGAGAGAACACTAATGTACTCTCAACTCTCATTAATGAAGCTCCCTCATGCAACAGAGTGTGATGAACACAAAAGGCCTCAAATGACCTAAGTGTAGAGAACAAGAGTCTGCAGAGTGTGGGTTCCTGGACAAGACTATATTAAACTTTATCCATCCATCCAGGGCTTAGGGACCTCGTGGAAAAGAGGGTGGAAAGATTGTAAGAGCCAGGGGAGGAGGTGCAAGACCATATGGAAACAGTTTTAAAGGCTCCTGGGACTTTACTCACATGAACCTACAGCAATGGTGTCTGCATTCACAAGACTCATGCGAACTCAATCAGACAAAAACCCAGCATAGAACTGGGGAAATGGGCAGGAGGCCCCAACCGTAGCCCAAGAACTATTGATAGCTGATTACTATCTGGTGAAGGAGAGCTGATCTTCTTCATGAGAGTGACTCTAGATAGGCTGATTAGACCCCAGTGGATAAATTTGTACTGAGGGACATTTGGGTACACTAACTTGACTGATAGGCCTTAACATATATGACCAATGCATAAAATCCAGTGGGGGTGTATGGAGAGATACAGCTAAGGGAGGGCTATAAAGATGATTCAGATGTTCTGTATGAAATGCACAGAAATTCAATAAAATATACATAAAAGATAATTTTTAAAGAATTAAATGAATATAACTAAGTATATCTTTAAAGAGTATTTCCTAATCTAACTGTCTGGGAAATGCAAAGAACATAAAACAAAGATTTTACTTTTAATTTATGTGTATAAGTGTTTTTCCTGTAAGTGCAGCATGTGTGTGCAGTACCCACAGAGACCAGAAGAAGGCGCTGGACCTCCTGGAAGTAGAGCTAAGGACAAGTGTTAGCAGCCATGTGGGTACCAGGAACCATACCCAGCTCCTCTCTGAGAGCAGCCAGTGCTCTTAACTAATGAGCCAATGAAGAACTCCAGTCCCAATGAAGAACTTCTCTAAACTAATTTATTAACATATATCTTTTCATTTCCATTTATTTATTTTGTTGGGGGAGGCCACAAGTGCCTCAGAGCTTCTGTGGAGGTCAGAAGACAATTCAGGGAGTCAGTTTTCTCTTTACATGTGTGTTCTCGGTATTGAACACAGGTGTCAGACTTGGTGGTGAGTGGCTTTACCTGTTGAGCCATCTTATCAGTCCCCGTATTCTTATATTCCTGTCAGAACCATTTATACCTCTGTCCAAGTTTGCTTCAATTGCTGTGACAAAGCACTCTGACCAACACCAACTTGGGGAGGAAAGAGTTTATTTGGCTCACATCTCCTGGGTCACAGTTCATCACTGAAGGGGCCCAAGATAGGAACTCAGGGCAGGAACCTGGAGGCAGGAGCTGAGCACAGGCCATGGAGGAACACTGCTTACTGGCTTGCCCCCCTGACCCAAGTTCAGCCTGCTTTCATATACAGTACACAACAACCTGCCCAGGGTTGGCACCACCCACAGTGGGCTGGGCCCTCCTACATCACTCAACAATCAAGAAAATATCCCACAGACATGGCCACGATGGAGGAAATTCCCCAATTGAGGCTCCTTCAACCCAGGTATGTCAAGTTGACACTAAAGCTATCCAGCACAACCTCTAAGCACGTACACTTTGACTCTCCATTCTTCAGGGCTGTGTCATGATATTCAGGTATATCCTTGTTTTTATATATTTTTTTAAAAAATATTTTATTTATTCTTTTTATTTTATGTGTATAAGTGTTTTGTCTGCATGCATGTAAGTGCACCCATGTCATGCAGTGCCTGCAGAGGTCAAAAGAGGGTGTCTGACTCCCTGGAACTAGAGTTAAGGACAGTTGTTAGCCACCATGTGGATGCTGGGAATCCAACCCAGGCCCTCAGCAAGAGCAACCAGTGCTCTTAACTGCTGAGCCATCTCTCCAACCCCACTTGCTGTTTTGAAGAAGACAGTGTGCAAAAATATAAGGTGAGGTTTAAAGGGCTCAAGTGGCTGACTCTCCCCTCTGATTACTACAGTGGAGGAAATTTCACCATTCTCGGTACTGATTCTTTCAGGTTAGGTGTTTCCTGCCCAGTCACCCCTTCTTTCCTTCTGGCAATATCAGTTTGACTTTCCTTCAGGCAATGCCCCATTGCTCTGTATAGCATGTACTCCAGTCCACTCCAGGTTTCATGGGTGGGAATGCGACTGAAGCCGTATGAGCTTTATCTATAATCTGGCTTATAACCCAAGTCTTCTAGTAAGATCTGATTCAAGCACTTTGGTGGAGTTAAAGAAGTATTATCCTGGAGCTGCTGGGTAGGCCAGCTTTAGAGGTTCTGGTGTCTGTCTTGACTCTTGGAGAACTAGGAGTCCTGATGGCATTATTTGGGCATTGGTACTTAGGCATGCCTAAAAAGGCTTTTGTGCTTCTTAGGTGACAGGCCAGTGATTTTTGTTTGTACATGTGAGGGTTTGGGGTACTTTCATAGAGAAAGAAGCCAAAGTGTCTTCTCCAAAAAGTCCCTCCTTGCATCGCCCCCAACCCAAGCCCAGTAGGAGTGAGCTCATTTGTCCTCTTAGTAGCTCTTAGTGGGAGAGTAGTGGTAAACAAGGAAGATTGTCAGAAAGACTGTCAGGACAGGGTATCATGTGGATGTGAGCCTAGGTGGGAATCCCTAGGCAAGAGGATGCTGAAGCAGAGGGAGAATGGAAAGAGCAGGTGAGATGGTGAGAAGATCCGGTGCACCCGAGTCCCTGATGTGCATGGTGTGTGTGTGTACCCTTTGTTTTGTTTTGGTACAGGGTCTTGATTTGTAGCCTAGGCAGGTCTTAACTCTGTAGCCCAGGTTGGCCTCAAATTCCTATGGATCCTTGCCTCAGCCTCCTGAGTGCTGGTATTACAGGCAAGTGCCACCACACCACACCTGGCTCTGAGCCCTTGTCTTATTTTCTAATTTTGTTAAAAAAGTTAATTAAAAAATTTTGTGCCAGGTGTGGTGGTGTATACCTTTAGTTCCAGCACTCAGGAGGCAAAGGCAGGCAGATCTATGTGAGATCAAAGCCAGCTTGTTCAAATTCCAGGCCAGATGGGGTTATAAGGACACCCTGTCTCAAAAAACCCCAAAAGAAAAAAAAAATTATGTGTGTAAATATACCATGTGCATGAAGTGCCCGAGGGGCCCAGAAGAGGGTGACAGATCCTATGGAACTGGAATTACTTATGGTTATTAACTATCAGATGGGTGCTGGGAACTGAACCCAGGTCATCTTCAAGAACAGCAAGTGTTCTTAACCACTGAGCCAGCCCTCCAGCCCATCCCTGCCTCATTTTATAGAAAAGAAAACTGAAAAGGAAGAAACTTGTCCATTACCCCACATCTATCTTAGGAAGAATAGCACTACAAATATTAGCTATAAATATTATATATCTATAAATAAGAGCTATAAACATTATAAATATTATGGTTGATTAACATGACTCTGGGAGAGTAGATTTGAAGCCCAGATTTGCCATTAGTAGCCAATGACCTTAGTTGCACTATCAGTAAAATGAAGATAATACTTCCACACAAACTCTACAGTTTATTGGAAAGGTTAGAGATATTTTATGCAAAGAGTTAGTACCTGCTGGGCATGGTGGCACATGTCTTTAATCCCAGCAGTTGGGAGGTAGAGGCAGATGAATCTCTGTGAGTTCAAGGCCAGTCTGGTCTACATAGCAAGTTCCGAACCAGCCAGGGCTACAGAGTGAAACCCTGTATCAGAAAAGTTAATGATTCTTTTAGAGGTAACCTAGGGATGAAGAACTCAACCTCTAGAGGAAAGTGCTTCCAATGAGAGGTCTGAAGGAAGTTACTTGGAAAACAGCCCTTGTCTGAATTCAATAGTTTCAGAGTTCTGGGTAATGAAGGCAAAGATAGGAAAGGGATACAGTCCAGTGGGATATAGTGTCAGAGGGAAAGTGGAGCAAGAAAAACAAGTACACGAAGGGGTAAAATCCAGGCGTAGGGATGAGAGCTATTAGACAGACTGTCATTGCAGGTATAAAGTAGGTGCTAAAGAGAGGGATGGTCACTCTCGGGGGGCAATGGTGGGAGCAGGGGCGACTTACCAAGAAACAGAGGAAGTAGAATGTGTTGTTTCAGTGCATAGAATTCTGTGTCCTTTGCTCAGCCTCCCCTGGGCTTCACTGGCAGCCCTGTGTAGCCCTGCAATCTTGGGGAGCAGGTTCTAAAACCGTCACCCTCCCCCCTTCCCATCCTTCCTATCCTCGGGCTACCCCAACCTAAACAAGGCAACCTGGGCAGGGGGGCCACACGCTGATGGAAAAATACACACTTGGCTGGAAAAGGAGCTTTATTTGTGTGTATTGAATTCCTGCAGCAGCCGAAGGATAAATAGCTAGTCCTAGCCTCAGCTGCCTGCCCACAAGGTGGGTGGTAAAATCTGTTCTTATTTAGATAGCTTGTGGGGAGAGGTGAAGAGGGAGACCGGGGAGCTTGGAATCTGCAGTGTTTATATGACCGTCATGGATGTCATCTCTCCTCTCTAATTAGGGGTTTGGAGTTGAGAAACTGTTCAGTTTGCTTTGTCCTAGGAAGAGCAGACTGGCAAGGAGGGTAAGGGCACGGCGGCTCCTCAGCGTCCACCTACGGCTGGATCGCCGTCTTCATGCCTCTAGGTACCCACAAATGTCAGCACTGTGTCGGGCCCTGTGCCAGATGCTTTACAAGCATCATCTTTCAATCCTCACAAGTCTTGGAGTTAAGTACTGCCAGTAAGGCCATTTTACAGAGGTGACAATCAAGAAGCAAGGGTGAATGTTAAGATCAACAACTGCTAAGCTGGGTTCTCTCCCCTCTCCCTCTCCTCCCCTCCTCTTCCCTCCCCCCTCCTCTATTTCTCTCTCTCTCTCTCTCTCTCTCTCTCTCTCTCTCTCTCTCTCTCTCTTTCTGTTCCCAAATGCTATTAACTAAGTCTTCTTGATTTGAACCCATGTTTTCAGTCATTTCCTATCCTTGGTCATATCACTTCTCTTCCCCAGCCCAAGTTGTCTGTAATATATTTCAGCTCTAGTGTTTCTTGTGACTGGAGATAAAAGTTCCTTGTAGCCACTACATCTCCCGCACGTGGAGTTAGACAACTGACATGCAAACACAGTTAAATCTAATATGCTATGAAGAAAACTTAGAGTAAGAGCTATGGGCCAGAGATTACCACTGAGGCTGTAGGGCTGATTTGGATGGGATGAGGACCTTTAGAGGTCGCATCTGAGTTGAGAGCATCCTGGGGGTGGAGGAGCAGGGATGAGTCAGGCATGTGCAGGAGACTGAAAGGCCAGAGTGACTGGACTGTGATGTGTAGGAGGGGAGGGGACACAACGAGGATAAAGCATGAAGGATCTCATGGGTCAGGGAAGTAGACTTAAATGGAAGCACTTGGAGGGTTTCGGGAGGGAAGCCAAATCTTACACTGTCAAGATACTATTCTTGCAGTGGAGGGAAACATGGATTATGGAAAGTCAGGTGGTTGGCAAGGAGCTCCACTGCAGGTGAGAGATGCTTCCAGCCAGAACCAGGATGCTGGCAGTACAGGTGGAAACGGCTGGGAGAGCTAACTAGGCTGGGTGATGATGCACTGGTATGCAGAGCTACTGTCATTCCTTAAGTCTAACTCTAATCTCACATCAGGTTTAGCCAGAACCAATCAGCACATGGCATTTCTGGCCACAAAGATTGCTTTTGTTCCATAGAAAGTGGAGCTCTCTAGTCTGCTGTATGTAAGTAAGAACATGTGGTTTCTGGTGGTGACCTTGGAGAACTTTAGGGATCAAACCATCACAGAGAAAGCTGGTAGTATAGAAGGCAGACAGGGTGACCAAGACCCTCCGGATGTTGCTGAGCCTCTAAAGTCACCAACCCACGTTTACCCTACGCCTATCTATGTAGTAAGGCTATTACTGCTAGTCTGATTTCACTCACTACTGAAAGCACCCTAGTTGACAGATTAATGGTATCTAGGAATTCTAAGCCTGTCACAAATATAAGAAACAAACAGGATAAAATTAATTCCTAGACTTTAAAAAGAACAGCAATGGACTCTGAGAAGTGGGTTCAAAAATTCTGTAAGAGTAGGTGATCTAACTGAATAATACACTTTTTGCCTAGTATATGGGAGGCCAAGTTCAGTCTCCATAGTGATAAAAAAATCTGTATTAAAAATTTGTATTTTTGGTAAATGCCATGACCAGTCATTACTAACAAGGTACATAACTTCATATTTGTCTTCTTTGTATGAGTTTGCCACATGTATAGCAGACTGATACTAAATGAGGGTATAGACATACTCTACATAGCAAATGCTTATTTGGAGGTGCATTTTATATACCCATTGTCTAGTCTAGGTATATAAAAAAGCTCCCTAGCCAATTAATGACCCTCTGCCCCAAACAAATGTATTAGGAAATTACAATAAGAGGTTCAAGTTTGATACCTAACTGTTCAGAAGAATGCCTGCCAAGGGCCAGGCAGGGTGGTAGATGTCTATAATCCTAGCACTTGGGAGGCAGAGACAGGAGGATCACTGTGCATTTGAAATCAGCCTGTGCCACAGAGCAAAATCCTGTCAAAACAAATTGTTGAATAAATGACAGTTACACTACAATAATTCTGACCACTTCTATAAACCAAAAAGTGAAAACTGAAAAAAAATTAAACATTAACAAAAGAAGACATTGCCTTACTCCAGCTGTACAGCTTCTAGAGCACCAGAATCCCTGAAAAACTAGAGGTCATTATTTTTAACAGCTATTTTTCATCTACTCAAATATTATTGTTTCTGGTGATGGTGGTAAGTTAGCAAATTACTTTAACATTCTGACCACACAGCACCCTGACCAGTTCATTACCAGACACACATTCAGGATAAATACATATTTAACATTAAGTATTCTTTATTTTTCAGGTTTAAAAGTTTTCAAGATACATATGTACGAGATAAATAAAACAAACTATACTTAGAATCACTGTATAGCAAAATAAATAAATATACAGTTTTTTATAAGGCTACAAAAATTCTAATATCATCAAATACAAAGAAAAACATTCAAGAAAGGTAAGCAGATGAGATGACCTTGTCAAAGAGCCCATTAACTAGGAGGGACCAGGACAAACCCTCTCAACACCAGCGTGAAATCTCTTTTCAATGCCTCCCAGGGGCTTGGCCTTCCTTTTCTGTGTTGAGTTATAGACCTCAGAGTCACCAACTTCTGGTGAATTGTCTAGCATCTCTTCTTCATCAGCCTACAAAGGAGAGAGAGAGTGAAATACAATGTTCACACAAATGTCAATGGAGAAAAATGAAGCTCTGCAATACTATTTCCAGAGTTTTTTGCTTTAAGATTTTATGCATACATTTCCTTCAAACCCATTTTTCATTTTTTGTATATTTTAATTATTTTTTCATTTAAAATTTATCAACTCAAAAAGCTAGACATTGTGATACATGCCCATAATACCAGCACTCAAGAGGCTGAAGCAGGAGGACTACCAAAAGTTTCAGGATAGTCTAGGCTACATAGGAAGTTCGTACCTACAAAGAAAAACCGTCCGAAAAACCAACCAACCAACCAACCAACGTTACCAACCTAAAGCAGATTTTCTTTTTCTCTGAGTAGTTGCTTAAGAAGCATAAAACTTTCCTTCCTACTCCTACCTTCTCTCCACTTCTGTAACTAGTCCTTGGCTAGCAGTCCTTTCTCAGTATTAAAAAAGATAACTCAGAAAAAAATAAAAAAAGAATCTGAGTCACCTTCCTCTGTCTCTGATACCCACAAGAGCTAAAGAACATTAAGCAGATGCTGCCTGCCCTCTAGTGTTGCCAAAAGACGACAACTGTTAGGAAAAAGGTCAGCTGTTAGTTGGGCAACTAAGCTAGTTTGCTGAATAATTATTAGATGGTAACAACAGGAGAAAACATTCAACTAGCTATTCTAGAATACAGTACAAAAGTAAGTTTAATAAACATTATTTAGACATCTACTCTTTCTTTTAAAATTTATAAGTGGTTAATTTGGATACAAATCTATATTATAAGACTTATTTTATTAAAAATTATCTGTATATCTGTGTGTGGGTTTGTGCACCTATAAATGCAGGAGCCTCTGAAGCCCAGAAGAGGGCTTGGATCTCCTGCCATTGGAATTACAGGCAGTTGTACGCTACCTGATATGGGTGCTAAGAACCAAACTTGGAATCTCTGCTAAAGGAATATGCACTCTTAACTACTAACCCATCTTTTCTAGCCCCCAACCCCCATGCACATGCAGGTACTCCTTTGAAAGGTAACATTTTTATTAATTCTTTGAGAATTTCATCTAATTTATTTTGGGGGGAGGAGGGGTTTGAGATAGGTCTCCCTATATAGCCCCAGCTGGCCTGCAACTTGCCATGAAGAGCAGACGGTCTTGACTTCACAGAGGTCTGCCTGCCTCTGCCCCCTGAGTGCTGGGATTCATCGAATGTATTGTATCACATTCACTATCCCCTATTCTTCCCCCTACCAAGTCCCAGTTTCACCTCTCACTTCCTCTCAGCTGAGAGCAGGCCAGGTGTGGTGGAGCACATCTTTAATCCCCAGCACTCTGGAGGCAGAGGCAAGCAGATTTCTGTGAGTTTGAGGCCAGCCTGGTCTACATGGCAAGTTCCAGGCCAGCCAGGGCTATGTAATGAGACCCTATCTCAAACAAACACCCACCAGGTCCAATTTGTACTGCCCATAACTCTTGGGTGTGGGGCCCTCCACTGGAGAATGTACCAGAGGCCACACTCTTAAAGAAAACTGATGCTCCACCCTTAGGAGCCATCAACTGTCAATAGTTTCTCAGTTCAGGGTGGGGACTCTTAAGCCTCTCCCCTTCCACACATATACTGTGAATGAATTGATAATATTAGCAAACATCATACCTTCTGTTTCTGTCTTGCATGTTTCTCTGTCCACTGCCTGGCATTCTTGAGAAAAGCTGTCTTATTATATTTAAATTCTGAGGACTGAAATGAAATCAGAGTTAACAGAGAAACTGATTTGCAGTGATAAGCACCAGCTGCTGCAGAATCAGAGGTACAGGTAAAGTAGGCTATGTGCTACAGAAGAAATGAGGGTACTTACAATGTCAGCCATCAATGGGTCATCAGGGTTGGGCTCTGCCATGAGCAACTGAATAGAAGTCAATATGGTAGCAATGTTGAGGGATGGTCTCCACGCACCCTATACATACATGAGCAATTGCTTTTGTATTAAAAGTGACATTGCTAAGCCAGGCATGGTGGTATGTGCCCATGATCCTAGCACTGGGGAGGTAGAGATAGGATCCAAGGCCATCCTTGGCTATACAGCAAGTTTGAAGGCAGACTGCACTATGTGAAACACTGTCTCAAAAAATCAGAAAGTGACACTGTATAGAATCCAAGGTTCCTTGCTTGCTTGTTTAAGACAGGGTTTCATGTAGTTTAGTCTGGCCTCCAACAGGCTATGTAGTTAGGATGACCTGGAATTCCTAGTCCTCTTGCCTCCCCGTTCCAAGTGCTGATATTACAGGTGTGATCCACCATGCCCAGTTAGTTCAAGCTTTATAGACAAAGAAAACAGAAAGCCATTCTTTAACTCTTTAACCCCCACTCACTTTTGGTGGCAATTTGAGAACATCTAGACAAATCCTTCCACCAGAATCAATGTTTGGATGATAGATTGGAGTTAGAAATCTGATCTGTGGAGGTTCAAATGGGTACCTGTGAGTGTAAGAAACCAGAAGTTATTTTAATATTGCTTTGTACTACATTTAAAATGCCTTCTTGGTCACTAAAATATAAAATAATGATGTTATTAGAAAAATGTCAGAAAGGCAGCATTTGAGAGACAAACCTTTTCCAAACTTGCAATAATTAAAACTGCCAACAGTCAAAAAGTTGAAGTATTGAACACACTCATATACCCAACCACCTGGATTCAAGCTACTTCATCTTCTAAATATTTCTAAGTTTCTCCTAAAAGGACATTGTCCTACTGTAATACCATTATGTCAACGAAAAGTTTAGAAAAATAACTTCCCTGTTATCATTTACTATTTAAATTTCCTTAATTGTCTCCAGATATTTTTACAGCTGTATTTTTCCCCAAAGAATCCATTAGATTTACAAGTTACATTTGGTTATTGTATCTTTAGTGACACACAAACCTTGGAAAATTTCCTGTTAGTCTTCAAAACTGATGTGTGACATGATTATTAAGCTCACCCAAGGCTTTAACAAGTTTGGCCATGATCCAAACATGTTAATGAATGTCTGTTTCAATAATTAAGACTCATTTCATCCCTTCCTCAATCTTCTATAACTTACATGATTAGAGCCTTAAAGGAGACTGAAAAAAGGGGGCCTTAACATCATAAAAAGTAGAATGGTGGTTGTCAAGGGCTGGGGTCAGGGAAGAATGGGGAGTTGACAGTTAATGGGTATGAAGCTAGTTTGGGAAGATGAAAAAGTTCTGGAGGTAATATGGTGATAGCTGCACAAGAACAATGTAAAATATACCCTTAAGATGGTTAAAATAGGCGAGTTTTGTCAAATAAATATGTATTTACTAGGAGATGTAGTAGTATACACCTTTAATTCTAGCACTGGGGAGGTAGAGGAAGGAGGATCATGTGAGTTCCAGGCCAGCCTGGTCTACAGAGCAAGTTCTATATGAGATCCTATTTTAAAAAGATAAAAAAAAATCCCATTATCATGGGTTGGAAAGATGGCTGAGCAATTAAGAGAGCTTCTGGTTCTTTCAGAGGACCCAAGCTTGCGTCCCAGCACCCACGTGAGGCAACCCATAATCAAGATCTAAGATGCCCTCTTCTGTTCTCTGCAGGCACCAGCACATATATGGCATTTACTTACTACAGAGACACATGCATGCACATAAGAAAAATTAATAAAAACAAATCTTAAAATATATATAGATTCACCACAATTTTTAGTAGGGAGGGTGCTAAGTTATAATGTAGTATATTAGTTTACAGAAGGAAACAACTCTAAAGAGATAAAATAACTTAACTCATTAAGTCATGGTAAGGCCAGGATTAAAACACAGGTTCTTAAATGCTACATTTAATGCTCCAACTACGATGTTCTGATTACAGGCTGTGCTTTACTTTAGGCTGATAATCTAATTCATACTAACCTCTCAGGAATGATAACTTCCAGACTGAAAACACCTTTCTCATAAGGTGTGTTTGGTCCACCTAATATTTCTTGAGAAAAGAAAGGAACGAACAAAAAGTTAAAAGGGAATCAGATGACTTGAATTACCAAGAGCTGGGGATACAAGTCAGTTAGCAAAATACTTGCCTAGTGTTCATGAAGTCCTGGGTTTAATCACCAGCACCCCATAAGCCAAACATGGTGGCACAGGCCTCAAATCCTACAACTCTAGAGGTAGAGGTAGGAGGATCAGAAGTTCACAGTGATTCTTGGCTCTATAACAAGTTTGAGGCCAGCCAGGGTTACATCAGACTTTGTCTCAAACAAACAACCTTATCAAATGAACCTAATAAGGTCTATAATAGAAAGACTAGATATAGGAGTAGGAGAGATGGCTCAGTTGTTGAGATCTTATTGCTCTTCCAGAGGACCAGACTTCTCTGTACCCATTTCAGGTGACTTACAACCAATCACCCATAACTCCAGTTTCAGGAGATCTGATGCCTTGGTCTAGCCTCCGCAGGCAACTCACTCATGTGCCCATACACACACAAATAAAATAAAATCTGGAAACCGCCCCCCCATATGTCTAGGACAGTAATTCTCTTAGGGTTTTAAACAAGTCTTCATGCAATGTTTAATGCAGAATTAAAGGAGTAATACTGATATACCAAAAAAAAGTGTCAATCAAAAGATAAACAGATATATCCATATAGATACATAGATCTAAAAGAATATAAAGATCTAAAACAGAGGCTGCAAAATGCCAGCTGCAAGGCCAAATATAACCTATAATTTTGTTGTTTGGACTGCGGCATTTCTAGTCACTTGTTTCCTGTCTGCCCAGCTGGCCTTAAACACTACTTCAGAACAAATATTCAAATTTGTTTTCTTTCTTTTAAAAAAAATTTAATTACATTTATTTGTGCATGTGGCTCTGTGTGTGTACATATGTGTGCACAGAACATGTGTGTGGAAATCAAAGGATAACTTAACAGAAGCTGATGCTCTCTTTCTACCGTGTGAGTCTGGGGGACCAAACTTACACCATCAGGTTTGGCAACAATTGCCTTTACTACTGAGTCATCTTGCTGTCCATTCTCCAACCTCCCCCCGGCCTCCTTTTTTTGAGACAGGGTCTCATTTGTAGCTGGACTGGTTTCAAACTTGTAGCAATTCTCTTCCCTCAGCCTTCAGAGTCCTGGGATCATAGGCATGTGCCACCAATGCCCAGTTCACAAATCTTAATTATAAATAAAAGGTAGAAGTCAAAGAAACAGGAAATGTCAAGCAAACTTTATGAGTATAAACAAACTAAGGTAGAGAGGTAGGGCATTTTGTCCTCACTACCCTCTACTTTAGAATATATAAATGTTTGAATTTCAGCACAATCTCCAGTAGGGTTATGATCATCACCATAGGCATACATGATACCTACGAGCTCGCAAGTAATCCACTTGGTCCTTTTCCTGCCAGCATGTGATGCCTGGGGGAGGTTCTGTGGCTAACATGTGCAGTTCTTTCTTTAGACGTGAAGCTCTCTGCATGATCCCCAAGTAAAAAGGAAGCACAAACAGGTCACCACGCCACACTAAGGGCTGGCTGGGATATACTGGAAAAGAAGAGAAGCAACCACAAAATAGCCACAATTATTAGAACTGTCAGTAAGTTCCAATTTAGGAAGAACGGATTCTTATAATCCTCTATTGTGACAAAGAGAATCTGACCTTTTTCTATTTCCTTATGAACTGTTGGGTTACTCATACAAATAAAATTTTAAAACTAAAAAAAAAAAAAAAAAAGGTTAAAATTAATTTCTGCTTCCATCAACTATTATTAAGTCATGATGTGTATAGCCTGGGTCCAATTCTGCTCACTGTATACTCACCGTGCCTGGACAGTAAGGGATTTGGCACATAGTAGCTGTGTGAGGACGTCTACAACATGCTTTGTGAAAACCGGAACAATATAGCCACATTCTGAAACACTCAGCATTTAATTGTCTGATGTTCTCCCCATGTATTATGGATTCCACACTTTCTTAATTCTTCAGGAACTTACTCCATCAAATAACACACCTCACTCTGGTATTTTCAATCCTTCTGTCTCAGTCATCAGCATCCAAATACACTCAGTCTCTCTAATGCCCACAAACATATCTATTCAGCATCCTTTACAACTTTAGTAACTATCTAAAAGATATTAATATTTTGATATACATTACAAATATTATTTCACAATTTGTAGCTTATTTTGCCACTTTATTAACATTATTATTTGATAAACATACCTTTCCTTTTTTTCCTTGCAGTGCTGGGGATTGAACTGTGAGCCTTGTGTATATGCTGTATCATCAGTCTTATAAAACAATTTTCCTTTTTTTCCTTGCAGTGCTGGGGATTGAACTGTGAGCCTTGTGTATATGCTGTATCATCAGTCTTATAAAACAATTTTAAGGGGTCGGAGAGACGGCTCAGTGATTAGGAGCACTGACTGATCTTGCAGAAGACCCGGGTTCAATTCCTACACCCACATAGGTCCAACATCTTCTTCTGACCTCCACAGAATTACACAACATGGTGCACTAATATATACGCAGGCAATACACTCATACACATAAAGTATTTTTTTTTAATACTTTTTAAATTTTGAGGTCTTCCTTAGTTGCCCCAGCTGGCCCTGAGTTCTCTCCATGAAGACCTAGAACTTAAGAACTTCCTACCTCAGCCTAGAGAGTAGTTGGGATCACAGGCCTGTATCACCAGGTCCAGCTAGTGAATACATTCTTTTTAAAAATATATTTTTATTTGTACAAACATATTGTTTGCTTGTACATGCTACCCATGTCATGCAATGCACATGGAAGTCAGAAGAGGGTGTTAGATCCTCTGGAATTAAGAGTTACTGATAGCCGTTAAGCTGTTATGTGGATGCTTGGAATCAAACCCTGGTCCTCTGCAAGAGCAGTCAGTGCTCTTAACTGCAGAGGGTATGCTGAGCCATCTTTCCAGCCCCATGAATATATTCTTAATGTGAGTCTATTTAAAGTATTTTTCCATACCCTCAAATGTAAAGTTATTTTCCTACATATTAAGTTTTTTTTTTAATGTAATTTTGTTCTTTATACTTAAATCTTTAAGTTAATAAGGACTGATTTTTGTGCATAGTGAGAGGTAGGGGTCCAATTTTAATTTTTTTTCCCAAATGAATAACCAATTTCATAGGATCATTTAAAAACAAAAAACAAACAAAAAACCTCCATCCTTCCCCTAATATTACCATAAACTTCCAAATGTGTGGATGTGTTCTGAATTTGTTCCATCCATCACCTGGAGTATTTTAAATCAATATCCACTGTTCAAGTTACTACAGTTTACTTATTTTATTTTTATTATTTATTTCAGTTGATTCCAATTCAGGGGCTAGGAATGTAATGCAGAGGTAGAACATTTGCCTAACATGAGCAAGACTCTGGGTTTGATTCCCAGCACCATCAAAGGTATATGTGGTGGTGGTGGTCGAACAAGACAGTCATAAGGTCAATAAAGTTTCCAGCTTTTCTGATGTATAACTTGGTGAATAAAAGTGTATAAAAGTTGCACATATTATACTGGGCATATGGGTGGTGTGCACCTATAATCTCAGCACTTGGGAAGCCGAGGCAAGAAGATTAGGAACAGGTCATCCTTGGCTATGTAGTTTGTGACTAGTGTTGGCTATATGAGACCTTGCCTCAAACAAAATGACAGTATCTCCTGGTCAGATGTGGTGGGTCATATTAACTTTCTAAAAGTGGTTCTAATTAACTTTCTTTCTTTTTCTTTCTTTCTCTTTCTTTCTTTCTTTCTTTCTTTCTTTCTTTCTTTCTTTCTCCTTCCTTCCTCTCTCTCTCTCTTTCTCTCTCTCTCTTTCTCTTCTTTCTTGGTCTTTTTGAGACATGGTTTCCTTGTTGCCCCAGCTGGCCTGGAACTCAGTATGTAGAACAGGATGACCTTGGAACTCACACAGATCTGCCTGACTGACTAGGATTAAAGGTGTGTACCACCATGTCCAGTTTCTAATTAGCTTTCCAGGGCTGTGCTAAAACACTGATTTAAAACCAACACGGGGAGGAAAGGGTTAATTTGGCGTAACTCAATCAGTTCATCATGGAGAGAAATCAGGGCAGGAACCAGGAGGAAGAAACTAAACACAGATGATGGAGGAATGCTGCTTAATGGCTTGTTCCCCTAGCGTATGCTCAATGCTCAGCCTACTTTCTTATACAACTCAGGAACACCTGTGTGTGTGTGGGGGGGGATATACACACAAGTGGGCTGAGCCCTCCCACATCAACCAACAATCAAGAAAATGCCTCACAGATATGCCTACAGGTCAGTCTAGAAGAAAACACCCCAACTGAGGTGCTCTCTTCCTAAGTGTGTCAAGTTGACAACTGAAGCTATCACAGCACATACCTGTAATTCCAGTACTAAGCAGGTTGAGGTAGGAGGATTGCTGAGTTTGTAGTGAGCGTGAGCTAACATGTGAAATCCAGCATATTAGTTCATTTCTCAGTGCTGTGATAAAAGCAACTTAAGGGTTAATTTTGGCTTACAGCTTGAGGATGCAGCCCATCAGAGAGAAGAAGGTATTGCTGCAGGAGAACACTACATCTGCATCCACAGCCAGGAAGCAGAGAGAGGTGAAAGCTGGTGCTCAGCTCACTTTTGCCTTTTTATTAAGCCTGAGACTGGTGACCATGGGAAGGTGCCACCCATGTTTAGGGTGGGTCTTCCATCTCATTTAAACCAATCTAGAAATTTCCTTACAGACATGACCAGATTTTCTGTTTTCCAGGTGATTCTAGATCTTATCACCAAGTTGACAATATTATCCATTACATCCTGTCTCAAAACAAATCCCACTATTTTCTATTTATTTCTTACTACTATATATATTTTTACCAGTATGCACAAATATAATTGATTTTAACCAAAATCTTAATCCTGAAGTTGAATCTATTTGAGGTTAAGAAAGAAGGGTGAGAATTATAATGAATTATAATACCCACACGCGTTTACTTCTCCTAACCCATTTCCTGTCTTTTGCTCTGGAGGGAACTTCCAGTATCATGTTGAATAGATGAGTCTGTATTTGGTATTCTTGTCTGATTCCCAACTTTATCAGGTATCAAAGTCATGCTAGCCTCCTAAAATGAGTTAGGGAGTACAGCCACTTTATATATATATATATATATAAATATATATATATAAATATATAAATATATATATATTTATATATATATGGATGGAGAAATGGTCTGGGAGATGGTTTGGCATCTATGTTGTTTGGCAACACTCCATTTTGTCTTAGTAGTAACATTTTGAGAAATTTCAATTTCAATTTAATTTAAACCCAATTCTTAAAAATGTTAAAAGCATTATTTAAGTTATCTATTTTGTTTTCAGTCAGGTTAGCAAGACTCTCTATAAATCTGTTGTTGTATTCCATTTTCATGTCTATCATTCCTTATTTAGACCATCTTTTTTCCTTTCTAAAATTTTTTTTTCCTTTGCCTAATTTTTATTAATCTTTTTTAAAAAACGAATTTTGGAAACAGGGTCTCTCTGTGTATCCCTGGCTGCCTGGTAATATGCTATGTAGACCAGGCTGTCCTTGAACTTACAATCTGCCTGCCTATGACTCCCAAATGCTGGGATATATGGCATAGGCCACCATGTCTTGCTAAAAATTATTTCTTCAAATTTTTTTAAATAGGGGCTGGGGAGATGGATCAGTGGTTAAGAGAGGGCACTTCTCTTACAAAGAGCCTGAGTTTGATTCCCAGCAACCACCTCAGGTAGCTCATTACTGCCTGTAGCTCCAGCTCCAGGGGTCTGATGCTGCAGGCTTCCTTGGACACCTGCACTCATGAAAACATACCCACACATTAACATGCAAAAGCACACTTTTACAAAAACACTTAAATATGTATAAGTTAATATTAAATAGTCAATTATACTAAAATAAGATTCCTTGCTTCTGTGCTGTGTTGCTGTGCTGGTCACTGAACCCATGGCTTCTGCATAGTAAAAACTTAAATGTACCCCTGAGCTCATTCCCAAGTTTGAATCCCCAGCTAAACAGGTGGTCAGCAAGCCCCTGAAATCTTGCTGTCTCTGCCCACCACAGTGCTGAGGTTACAGGCTGGCAGGTACCCATGCTTTTTATGTGGTCCTGTTGCTTGCATAGCTGGCACTTTTTACAACTTTCTTCCTAAGCCTTTACTGAGAATCAATTACAATAAAACATCTATCCACACGTATAAACTATAGATGCAGTGGAAAGGCATGGTAATGAAATTAGAATAGAATGAAGGAGAAAGAAGGCAATAACTCGGAAAGTCACCAGATTTATGTTTACACAAATTGGTTTACACGAAGTCCTCGGCTTAAAAGCCATCAATTATTGTGTACTTTCTGAATATAAAGGTTCTTTACAGAGGTATGGCTTCGTGGCACAGGCTTGGAATTTCCACACCGGAGGAGCTCAGAAGATGCCCAGTTCCAAGCCAGCCTAGGCTACGCAGTGAGACCTGTTTCAAAAGGGAACACTCCCCCCGACCAATAAAAAGCGTTCCTTATAATCTAGTCCCAACTTGCGTTTTACTTTTAGCCTCTTTCCCCATAACTACTCCTCCCAAACCTAAGCTTCGGTTACACTGACCAAAAGTCTAAATGGATAAGTCAACATCAAATAACAATTCCCCCCAGTCCCGTAACCTTTCTGCTGTCACCAGAGAGCTTCCTCATCAGTTTGCATTCTTGGTTGTAATTAATCTCTGACAGCTTGTGCTCAATTTAATGAGCGGATTCCTGAGCACAGGTTCCTAGTCCAAGGTTGCTTTTTTAATGATCCCGGTCCTGCAGTTAAGTCAACGAACTAAACGAGGGTATCGGCCACACGCACAAGGTAAATACGGTGCACCCTCGGCTCACAGCGGCGTTTTCCGCCTCCGGAGAGCCTGACGGAAGGCTGGGGAAGGCTCCGTTCGCCGACCGCTTTTCTGGGTAGACGCGCCCGTGCTCCTTCCCCGGACTCACCGTGGCGGGAGAGAACGTTCGCAAGCAGATCCGGCAAAGCTCCTCAGCGCCTAGCGCAGCTCAACCCGGGCGCGCCAGCAGATTACCCGCGCAGCCTGCCGGGACAGTGGGCGTGGCCCCACCACCCCGCCCACCCTCCTGGACTGTGATTGGTCCGCAGCCACGCCGGCGAGGTGGCTATTGGCCAGCACTCCGAGCTCGCGGTTGCTCCCAAAGCATTCAAATTGGCGCGCGCGCCCTGAAGCGCTCCTTATTAGTGGCTTCAGAGGAGGTTCTCCTATGGTGGGGTTTTCTGGCCTCGACCGCGTAGTGAGCCAAAGCAACTGGAAATGCCTAATCAGAATAGCCATTTTTGAGACAGGGTCTTGCTTTGAGCTCGAGCTCCGTTTAACTTGTAACTTGCTTTTGTAGCTCAGGCTAGCCTCAACTCAGCACTTTGCTTGCCTCAGCCTCTTGCTGGAATCACAGGCTTGCGTTACAACGCCGCCCTAGCTTTAGACACTGACAAAGAAAAATTTAGTACTTTGTCTAAAACTAATAGGATGAAAGTTTTTTTAACTAGGTGTGGTGGTGTACACCTGCCTGTCCAGCACTCAGAAGACAGAGACAAGTGGATCTAGAGTTTGACACCAGCGGGGATTACATAGTGAAGTTTCCTATCTTAAAAAAACAACAGTTAGGAACTGGAGAGGTGGCTCAGCGGTTAAGAGCACTGGCTGCTCTTGCAGAGGACCGAGTTCAATTCCTAGCATCCACATGTTGGTTAACAACCTTTCCCATTTCCAGGGGAATTTGGCGCCTTCTTCTGACCTCCACAGGCATTGCACTTTGCATCACATTGACACGGCTGCACTGATACACATGCTGGCAATACACTCATACACATAAAATAAAAATAAATAAAATATTTTTAAGTTAAAATTTAGTTGAACAAAGCATGCCATTAGGACTCTGAAGAATGAAATTTAAAGCAGATAGAATCAGTATCTTCACTGAAAACGTTCAAGTGGAGGTTAGGCAACATTGGGAATAATGCAAAAGGAATCACTACACTACATGGAAACCAAAGATAGATGATTACCCGCCTTCACTATGATAAAAATCAAACCCAGGGCCCCTTACATACCAGGCCAGTTTTCTATCACTGTTATCGCTCTTAGCTTGTTGTGCAGTTTCAGAGCAATAAGTGACATAGAAACAGCAATCAATCTCTAGACTTCTTTTAAAATTTTTCTAATCTTTATGTGTATGAGTGTTTTACATATATGAAAATGCACCACATGCATGTAATGCCCACAAAAGCCAGAAGAAGGCATCAGATCGCCTAGAACTGGAGTTAGGGATGGTTGCTAGCTACCATATATAGGTGCTGGGATTTGAACTCTGGTCCTCTTGCAAGAGCAGTCTGCTCTTAATGGCTTAGTCATCTCTTCAATCCCTCCTTCTAGACTTCTAAGCCAACATAATTTTGGCTGCTGCAGTGATTTCTACATTCAATCCAAACTGATGTTGAGTAGCAACTGGCTTCCCATGACTGCTGCAAACGGTGTTTTGTCTTCTTGAGACCCACACATTCACTAGAACTCTATGATTCTACTCAGGTTTTTCACTTAGCTGTAGGACTGAACCAACTAGAATAAACTTATAAACTATTATAAAACTTATAAAATTATGAAACATAAGGAATATACAACTTTAACTGTTCAGTCTGATTTTCAATTAGTTGTTGAGGTATCAATTTAAACAAGGTATCAATGTCAACATTTATTGTTAGAATTTACTCATTGCAATAAAGTGTTTTCTGTTCTTTTTGGAGTTGCTGCTCATTTTAGTCCAGATATTTTCTAATATTTAATTCTTTCAGTGTATTAAAAATTTGGATTTATTTATATTTATTTTATGTGTATGAGTGTTTTGTAAGTGCACTGTTGTGTGCAGTGCCAGAGGAGGACAGAAGAGGGCATCAAATCCCCTGGAACTGAAGTTATCAACTGTTGTTAGCTGCCATGTGGGTGCTGGGATTCAACCCCAAGTCTCCTGCAAGAACAGCCAGTGCTCTAAACCGCTGAGCCATCTCTCCAGCCGCATCAATTTCTTTTTTTATTTTATCTTCTCCAAACTTGATTGCGTCTCAGTTTTATCTTCAGAACTGAAATTGATTACATTCTTCAATGGGTCTCTGAAAAATATAAGTAAAATGCCTCTTCTAAAAAGAAAAAATTGTATTGAGTTCGATGGAAAGGATCAACTCTAGTTTGGACAAAGGAAAGGATTAAGAAAGGAGACAAAGGAAGAAATGAAAGGACAGAGAAAAGATCCCATTAGAGGTGTACAGTTTCCATTTGTCCACCAGAGGGCGGTATGTTAACTTGTGGGAATGGAGGCCAGGATGATTGTCCTAAATTGTCTACAAATGTGACTATTTTTTTAGTTTTTTTGAGACACAGTTTCCCTGTAGTTCCAGCTGGCCTAGAACTCGTTATGTAGACCAGGCTGGCTTCGATCTCATAGAAGTTCACCTGTCTCTGCCTCTCAAGTGCTGGGATTAAAGGTAT
Source organism: Eospalax fontanierii (assembly GCA_035773235.1). Classification (NCBI taxonomy): domain Eukaryota; kingdom Metazoa; phylum Chordata; class Mammalia; order Rodentia; family Spalacidae; genus Eospalax; species Eospalax fontanierii. The sequence goes on from CM069535.1 coordinate 59,302,970, forward strand.
GGGCCACCATGTCTGGCTATTTATTTTTATTTTATGTGTATGAACATTTTGCCTGTATGTATGCAAGTGCACCACATGTGTGCAGTGCCTGAGGAGGGCAGGAGGGAGCGTTGATCTCCCAGAAATAGAGTTAGGGTTAGTTGTTAAGCCGCCAAGTGCATACTGGGAACTGATTCCTGGGCTCTCTAGAAGAGCAGCCAATGCTCTTAACCACTAAGCCATATTTCCAGCCCCTCATTGTTGTTTTTAATTGGAATATTCTAATATTATAATTAAAGTATGCTGATGGAAATGTATTACTTTACAAAAATTTCTTCATTTTATACAAGGACATCACAAGTTGATCAGTTCTATTTATTTATTGATGTGTGTGGTGTGTGATATGTCTTGTGGTACATGTGAGTGTGTAGGTGTGACATGCATGTGTATACATGTGGAGCCCAGAGCAGGATGTCAGGTGTCCTTCTCTATTGCTCTTCACCTTATTTCTTTGAGACAGGACCTCTCACTGAAACAGAAGTTTAATGCTTCAACTAGTCTGGCTGGCTAGCCAACTATTGGGATCGACCAGTCTTTCAGTGTTGGGGTTACAGGCACATGCAGTTATGCTTGGGTTTTTATATGGATGACTGGGATTCAAACTCAGGTCCTCATGCTTACAGAGCAAGTTCTCTTACCCACTGAACTACTGATCTCCTCAGGTCAATCCTTTCGAAAATATAAAAATTATATTCTTTTGTACAGAAGACTGTTTGTTAGGACTTACTTGTAGTTAAAAATACCTTATTAGGGCTGGGCATAGTGGCACACACTTTTAATCCCACCACTCAGGAGGCAGAGGCAGGTGGATCTCTGTGAGTTCCAGATCAGCCTAGTCTATGCAGTGAGTTTTTAGGGTTGCCAGGACTGCATAGTGCAGGCGTGTGTGTGTGTGTGTGTGTGTGTGTGTGTGTGTGTGCGCGCGTGTGTGTGTGAACCAAAGAACATAGCCATAGCCTGGAGTAGTGTATTCACACCTGTAATCCCAGCACTTGGAAGGTGGAGGTAAGAGAATCAGGAGTTCATCTTTGGCCAGTCTGCATGAAAGAGACCCTGTCTCAAAACTAAGCTAAACAGAATATAGCAAAAGATTGTAACATTTTGGTTCTTGAAAGTTTTCTCTCACCTTTAAAATTCCTACTAGAAGACCACTATGTTAGTCAAATATAAAGCTGTAGTAAAATATAAAGTTCAGCAGCTGTCACTTACTGGGATCATAGTATTAAAATAGTGCAGGAGGACTGCAAAGGGAGTTAAGCTTATGGTTAAGTAATCTTTCCTGATTTATCTGTTTGTTTGTTTGTATTTGTGCAGGGAGCCGGTCAGCGCCATTACAAAATGGCGCCGACTTCCTGGAGCCGCCTGTCAAATTGCTCCATTGAGGAAATGTTTTGGCGCGCAAGCCATCCCGAGGCTGCGCATGCGCGTCAATTCGCGCGTCAATTTAAACTCTCCCGAGCCAATCCCGTGGCTTTGCTTGTGGCGGGCTGTCAGCATCCAATCCCGAGCTGTCATACCGCCCTGCTTACTATAAAAGGCCGCTGAACAAGCCCGCTCTTTGCCCCTCGTCATCAACGCCCATCAGTCAACCGAGAGGCTCTCCAATAAAGTGCGATCCAAGAAGAATCTTCGTTGTGGTGGTTTTCTTCCTCTGCTGGTCGGAGGGTGTTCGCCGCAAAGTGGTGCCGAAACCCGGGACGCCGGGTTGCAGTGCGGCTACCTGGCGAGGGGCCGAAGAGGATTCAGAACTTGACGCACGGAGAGGAAAGGCGCCGGTAAGTCATCCCCATGATCGTGTCTGAGCTGCAGCTCACCCTGATCTGTGCTATTGCCCTTATTTTGTGGTTCTTTGTGGTTGCTGTTTTTTGCCATTGCCTCCGATGTGACGACCCGAGCAAAGCGTGCTGCCGCGATTCCGTTTAGTCAGCGGCGAAAAGGTGAAAGTAATTCCTTGATAGTGAGCAAAGGCGTTTCCCTTGTTCCTTAAGAAGGTTTAAGCTCTGCCTTAAGGTAAAAAAGGGCACGCATTTGCTAGTTATGGGTCACGGTCCCAGCTCTGAAATTCCGGGTGGGGACTTTATTACACCTATTAAGGAGTTACTTCGGCAGAGAGACATCAAGATCTCCAATCAGACCATAAAAAAGATCGTAAGGGACCTGGATGCGGCCGCTCCATGGTTCGCGATCTCGGGAGACCTTTCTCTCCCTTCATGGGAAAAATTGGGTAAAGACCTAGAGAGAGTCAAGGAAGAGGGAGAGTTAGGGAAAGGTACCCTCCCCTTTTGGAGATTAATCCATTCGTGTCTCAGCAAAGGAAGCCATACCAATCTCATTAAGGAGGGAAGAAGGGCACTAGTAAGGCATCAGGATAGCCTCTCAGAGTCAGATGTGAGTGGGGAAATGCAAGTAAGGCCTAAAAGAAAACAAAAACAGAAGGAAAAAAGTTTAAAAGAAGAGCTCCAAGAAGCTAGTCATAGTAAAGATCCCGGTGAAAGGGATATTAAGAATGAAAAATGGCGGTCGCCGTCCCCTAAACCCTTATATCCTTCCTTGGAGGAGTTTGCACATTTGTCAATACAGGGACAAAGTTCTAGTGAGGAGGTATCTGAAGAGGAGCAGGAAGTAGAGGAAGTAATTATCCCTCATGCAACAGGGCCCTGGCACCCCCCGGAAGGAGGAGGGGCCTCCGTAAAGAAAAGGGCTACTGTTTCGGCGGGAAATTTTAAACAAGGGGCGGGGCCTATAGCACCCCCACCCTATGCATCCAACACGGGTCAGTGTTGTTTTATCCAGCCAGGAACCTGGTCTCGTTTATTTTCTATTTTCCCCGTGTTTGAGGATTTAGCCACTCATATTAGAAGGCATGAGCCAGTGCCTTACAAACAGCTTAAAGATTTAGTGCAGGCGGTCAAAGATTTTGGACCAGGAGCGGATTACTCGGTAGCTTTGTTACGGAGAATTATAGCAGTCCCTTTGACCCCCACAGATTGGATTGAATTGGCCAAGGCTTGCCTAACAAGAGGCCAGTTTCTTGAATTTAAATCGATGGTCACAGATAACGCCCAGACTCAGGCTAGAAAAAATGTTCAGGATGGTCACCCACATTGGAATATGGATATGCTTTTAGGTCTTGGACAGTTTATGATGCATCAAACTGGCTACCCGATGCTCCTCAGGTTGTGGAGTGTATGATTGTGCTGGAGGTTTTCCAAACGTTTTCTGAATCTTTTAATTTATATACGGATTCCCAATACGTGGCTAATGCACTGTCCGCCTTGGAGGTGGCAGCTTATGTAAAACCTGCTAGCACAGTTTTCACTATTTTAGTCCAACTCCAAACATTAATTTTACAACGAGCTTGCCCTTTTTTCGTTTCACATTTACGTGCTCATTCTTTGCTTCCTGGTCCCCTAACACAAGGCAATGATATCGTAGATCAAGCCACCAGGATGGCTATGCTTTCCCTAAATGATAAAACATCACTTGCCTTTGACTTCCATAAATTGTACCATGTGCCTGCTGAAACTCTAAGGCGCAAATTTTCCCTTTCCCGTCAAGAGGCACGAAATATAGTTAAGGCTTGTCAAACCTGTGTCACCTTTTTACCATCTCCCCATGTTGGGGTTAATCCTCGTGGCCTTCGCCCTGGAGACTTATGGCAAATGGATGTGACACATATTTCTGAATTTGGAAAGTTAAAGTATGTTCATGTGTCCGTGGACACTTGTTCTGGCATTGTTCACGCCACTCCCCTGACGGGAGAAAAGGTGCTTCACGTAAAGACCCATTGCTTGGAAGCTTGGGCTGCCTGGGGAAGGCCAGGTCGCCTAAAGACAGATAATGGTCCAGCGTATTCCTCTTCAGGTTTCCGTACTTTTTGTGCCTTAATGCAAGTAGCCCATGCCACTGGCCTTCCATACAATCCACAGGGCCAAGGTATAGTAGAAAGGGCTAATAAAACCTTGCAGGCCATTTTGATAAAGCAAAGAAAAGGTATTGCAGAGAATGCAACCCCCAAGGAGCGAGTTTCCCTCGCCCTTTTTACAATAAATTTCCTAATATTAGACCCTCATGGCCAGTCTGCTGCTGACAGACATAGTCAAAGGGATGTTTCTAAGTCCCGCGAAATGGTCATGTGGAAGGATGTTATATCCAATAAATGGATGGGACCGGATCTGGTTATTAACAGATCCAGGGGAGCTGTTTGTGTTTTTCCTCAGACTGAAGAATCGCCTCATTGGGTCCCCAGTCGCTTGGTGAAGACCATCCAACCCGCGCTGGACGATGCCTCTGCACAGGGCAAGACGGAGCCTGCCAATGTTGCTGATCCTCCTCCAACTCTGGACAGCGAGTGAAGGAGAACAACGCTGGGGATTTCTGTCCATCTTTCCAATACCTGTTCCAGTTCGCCATGATTCGTCGGTCTTTCCTCGCTTCTTCACAACTGAAAAGGATTTAGGTTTGCCATTGCTTCCGGAGGACACTCTTATTGCATTCCTACAGAGTTCTCGGAGTTTTATTGAGACTGGTGCCTTGTGTTTTACTCTTGATACTCCCCGCAATTCTTGCATCCCATTGAGGCAGCAGAGTTTTGCATGGTTTAAGGACAAAAACAGCAAAACTTATGTTGGTATACCTCAGGTTACAGATGTAGAAAATAACACAAAGCGGGTTCATAATATGACCTTCATCGACACAGCTGTCTGGTTCAATGGAACCTTGCCAGATGTTACACACTGGCACTCTAAGGAGACACTTCACCAGCCTCGTCTCGCTCCACATTGTTCAGGCACATATGAACAGGACCTTTGGCCTTGGTCTGAGTGTCAGTCCACTTCTGTCAATTGGGCAGATGCAGGCAGGTTTTTCACTTTTTCACCAGACATGCGTGGCCAAAGGCCGTTTCAAAATACATGGACAATGGGACCTTTTCTACAAGATGCCAGATATTATCCTTTTACCAAGTGGTTGTTGTGTGGGGTTAATGGAAGTTGTACTGATATGACGCCCTTTGTTCTCTTACAAGGAGGGTCCGTAGCCTATAGCAGTATCACATTTACTAGCTTAGTATGGGCAGACAGGTCAAAACCACCTACCCAAAATGAAGGAGCATCATATACAATCTTTAATACAACAGGAGGAGCGGTTGTAATCAATCGCCATTTAGACCCAACAAAAAATAAGACTTATACCATAACTCCAGTTTGTGTATATCCACCCTTTCTATTTGTGCTTAGCAATTACACCTTTAATAATTGTACTAAGAATACATGTGCTCTTGCACAATGTTGGAAGGCTAATCAATGGAAAAGTGCTCTAGTACTTAGAGTACCCCGCTGGGTTCCAGTCCCTGTGGAAGTCCCTGGTACCCTAACCCTTTTCCGCTCTAAAAGGGACTTTGGAATTACGGCTGCAGTAATTACAGCTATAGTTGCAGCTACCGCTGCCGCTACTGCAGCAGGAATAGCCCTAAGTCAGAATGTCCAAACTGCAGAGACACTTAATAACATGGCCTCAGAGACTGCACAGGCCTTAGACTCTCAACGATTCTTAGATTCTAGAGTAAAAGGAGGGATTATGATATTGAATCAAAGAATAGATTTGGTACAAGAACAACTTGACATGTTGTGGCAAGTAGCCCAATTGGGATGTGAGTGGAAATTTCAAGCGTTATGTGTTACAAGTGTTCTGTATGATAATACTTCTATAGCAGCAGATTTGTCTAAACAATTGTCAAATTATTTAGTGGGTAATTGGAGTGACGCTTTTGATAAGGATTTGGAAAAACTTCGGAGAGCTGTTATTACCATTAATTCCACCCGTGTAGACCCCAGCCTGACAAATGGGTTTGTTTCTTGGTTTTCCTCTGTATTTTCGCATTTTAAAGAATGGGTGGGAGTAGGCATGTTTGCGGTCTGCAGCATTGGAGGATGCATACTATGTCTGTGGTTAATTTGTAGGATGAGAGCCCAAGCAAAAAGGGACAAAGTTATTATTTCTCAGGCATTAGTCGCCTTGGAATGTGGAGAATCCCCTCAAATATGGCTGGCAGCCCTAAAGAAATGAAAAATTGGCTCTGCCCTGGCCCTTGCACCCTCTGGGATCAGTATGACCCATTGCACGAGGATGGGCAGTGGCAGAGATATTTTTGGCCCAGACTTTGCCTTAGCACGCCCAGGGAGTATTTGCCCATTGCACGGGCTTAGGAAAGACTGTTTGGCCTTTGTTTCCCTTGATCGGTCGGCACATCATGAGGTGAAGACCAGATCGGGAACGTTGTATTTCCTAGGGCTCTGCTAGCATATAAGAAAAAAGGGGGAGCTGCAGGGAGCCGGTCAGCGCCATTACAAAATGGCGCCGACTTCCTGGAGCCGCCTGTCAAATTGCTCCATTGAGGAAATGTTTTGGCGCGCAAGCCATCCCGAGGCTGCGCATGCGCGTCAATTCGCGCGTCAATTTAAACTCTCCCGAGCCAATCCCGTGGCTTTGCTTGTGGCGGGCTGTCAGCATCCAATCCCGAGCTGTCATACCGCCCTGCTTACTATAAAAGGCCGCTGAACAAGCCCGCTCTTTGCCCCTCGTCATCAACGCCCATCAGTCAACCGAGAGGCTCTCCAATAAAGTGCGATCCAAGAAGAATCTTCGTTGTGGTGGTTTTCTTCCTCTGCTGGTCGGAGGGTGTTCGCCGCATATTTGAAACAGACTTCTTATGTAGTTTAGTCTGGCCTCAAACTCTTGATCCTCCAGGATTATACTATTCCCAGCTCTCACCTTATTTGAATAACAATTTCTGTTTTATTCTTTAAGCAGAGTTCTACTTGGGAACTTGGGGCAATTTTACTTAACAAGAGACTTCATTGGAATAAGAGGTTTCATGTTGACAAACTATCAAGAAATCTCCTAAAACATTTTGTTTGTGTTTCATTGAGGTAAGAGTGTAGGCCCGGCCACCCAGGAATTGCCTATGTAGCAAAGGATGACCTAGGACTCCTTACTCTCCTGCCCACACCTTCTGAGGACTAAGAGTATTTGCCAGCACCACGTTTCCCTCTCTCCCTTCCTCCTTCCTTCCCATCTCCTCTTTTTTGGGGGTGGGGCTGGGTTTGAGACAGAATCTTAACTCTGTGGCCCAGACTGACCTGGAACTCACTATGAAGCCCAGACTGCCCCTTTAAACTCATGTCAGTCCTTCTACCTAGTGCCAGGGTAAGTGTGAGCCATCTCGACCAGTTTATTTCTTCAGTGTATGATTCCTAGTTCATTCTAGTGGAAAATGTCAGGATATAACAGTTTTCCTTTATAATGCCCTAATCATTTTACAACATTTTTGATGAAAAAATTTCAATGCAGGAGAGAGTGGGAATGTGAAATATAGGGATATATAATATACAAGAATAGTAATATATGAGAATCTTTTCTGGAATTGGATTGTGTCATATTGAAAGTATTTACGTAAAACATGTAATACCATATATATAAGCGCTGTTCCCCATGCACATTCACAATACTGCAATTAATGAGTACCAATAAAGCTCTAGATTTAAAATGAGGACATGAATTCTAGTCTTTCCAGTACTTTATGTTTAGTTCTCCCTTCTAGAAAATAAGAATAATAACTGCTGCTTCTTCATTCTAAAAGTGTAAAGCGATGATCAGGGAGCTAAGATTAGATAGTGGTCATAACAACAATAAACTACAACTCCCAAAATGCCTAGAGAAAGAGGCTGCCGCTGGTCGGAGAAGACAGTTGCAGCTTCAGGGCAAAGGTGACTCTGCTAAGTCCGGCGGCGGCGGGTGTAGCCTGTCCTTGATAGATTTCTAATGCATCCAGGGATGTGTAGTTCTCTTACAGCCATAGCGTGCCCTTAGGGTAGGTCTTCTACTACAAGTCCCGTGATGACAAGGGGCTTGGGCAGCGCCTGCGTGCTGAAGCTGGAGGAGCGTGTGGGCGGTGCTAGTGGCAGGAGGAGTAAAGATGGCGGCGCGGGGGCCTCCGCCTTCTGTTCCCGGCTGAAGCTCTGTGAGGGAGGCTGCAGCGGCCACACTAGCCTACTAGCTGTCTGGTGGTGGTAGTTCCGGCAACAGCTGCTGAGGCTCGAGCCATGGCGGAGCTGGAGCATCTGGGAGGGAAACGGGCAGAGTCGGCGCGAGCGCGGCGGGCTGAGCAGCTGCGGCGCTGGCGGGGCTCGCTGACCGAACAGGAGTCAGCCGAGCGCCAGGGCGCGGGGCGGCAGCCGCAGACGAGGCGCGGGAGCCCCAGGGTCCGCTTCGAGGACGGCGCGGTCTTCCTGGCTGCCTGCTCTAGCGGAGATACCGACGAGGTGAAAAAGCTTTTGGCTAGAGGTGCCGACATCAACACGGTCAACGTGGACGGCTTGACAGCCCTTCACCAGGTAGAACTCCGTTTTGGTGGTCCTAAGAGTCTTCTACCAACTAGCCTGGGACCCTGCGAGCCGCCCCACCGCAGAGAAGCATTAGGGTCAGAGAAGATCCTCTTGCACGGACCATGCCACTTCTGTCAGCTCGTTTTCATTCTTGGCCACCTTCCTTCACTTAATTAGTCTTTTCCTGACCCCAGGTTAGGGTCTTTATAAACCTGAAGGAGTGGTGTCACCCCATGCCTGGTCAGTGTTTGTATTTCCCTCCACCTACCTGGGTTGTCATGGTGACTGGTGATTTGGTGCTTGGTCTTATCCCTGTAGATTAGTCATCTTCACTTCTGTCTGGTGCCGTTACACCATGCTACTCATATGCTTAGCATCGTTAGTGTGATACCCTTTCAGAAAATTCAGCGTTCTGTTTGTGAGGCCCGGTTATGGAATATCTTGGGTCAGTTAAAGAGGAAGTCCCTACACTCTGTTAAGACAAGTAGATTTGAAGCCACACTTGTTTTGCTGATTTGTAGTGTGTGTTCTCCAGGCCTTAGCTCATGGAACACCCTTGACCCGGTCGCTATAGGTGTCTTCTTTTCTTGACAGCAGGGCTGCGTAACTCAAGGGCAGAGTCACTTCTGTCTGATACTTAGGGAATATTCTTTCAGTTTTATTTCTAAAGCCTTCTGTAGAAAAGGCTAGGTTAAAAAAAAAAAAAAAGAAGTGACTATATATATGATTGTGTGTGTCCTGAGGGCTCTGTGCTCGACGGTAACACCTTTCCTTCCCTTATGCAAGGATACTCTTTCTACACTGACTGTCATGAGTAACTCCACCCTCTCTTCTCAACTGAATTTCATCCGTTATTTTGGTAAGCTGAGAGTTGGGCACCTACTCTTTTACTTTTTGCTTCTTCCTTTCTTAGGACTGACTTCCTTCCTTCCTCTTTTTTTTTTTTTTTTTTTAAAGACAGGATCTTAGGTTATCCAGGATGGCTGAGAACTCACCAGGTAGCTGAGGATGGGCTTAAACTTCTGGTCCTCCTGCATCCACCTCCCCTGTGCTGGAATTATAGGCATGCACCGTTATGCCCAGTTTATGCAGTGCTAGGGATTTGAATGCAGGCCTTTGTACATGCCAGGCAAGTACTCTATCAGCTGAGCCACATCCTAAGTCCTCGTTCTTATTTTTCTTTTACTTTCTGTACAAAGTGATTATGTTCACATAAGAATCTAGTTTTAAATAATAATTCAAGTTTTTGTTAAGCAGTTTCCCTAAATATGTTTAGCCAGTAGTTTAAAATTGTTCCTATTGCTCTCATGTAGAAGAAACCTCTTTCATCTCGTTTTATGCAGTGCCCACCTAAAGTAGCAACCAATAGTTGTTTTATTTAAAAATTATTCTTGTGTGTATGTGTCTATTGCCTGCATGTGTGTAAGTGTACCTGTGTTATGCAGTGCCCTCAGAGGTCAGGAGAGGGTGTTGGATCCCTGAGACTAGAGTTATAGACTGCAGTCAGCTGCCCTGTGGGTGCTGGGATTTGAATCTGGTTCTTCTACAAGAACAGCTAGCTATCTTTCTTAACCCTAAGCTATCTTTCAGCCCCACAACCAATATTTGTAGAGTGCTTTGCAGTTTAGGAGTGATTTTGCATGTCTTATGTGAATCTTTAAAATTTTTATTTTATGTGTCATAGTGTTTTGCCTACATGTATGTAAGTGCACTCATGTTACACTATTCACGGAGGTCAGAAGAGGGCATTGGATTCTCTGGAACTAGAGTTATAGACAGTTGTTAGCCACCATGTGGGTGTGGGAAACAAACTCAAGTCTTCTCCAAGAATAGCCAGCAATCTTAACTGCTGAGCCATCTCTCCAGCCCCCACTCTGCCTAATTTTATACAGTGCCGGGAATTGAACAGAGGGCTTCATGCACACTGGGCAAATACTCTACCAACTGAGCTAAATATCCAGACTTCCACCTTAGTTTTTAAATATTTAAAAATTTTTAAATTTATTATTTTGTGTGTGTGTGTGTGTGTGTATTCTGTGTATTCTGTCTCTTGTAGGCAGGGACACAGTATGGAATTTCATATATATGTATATGCTCCATGTGTGTGTGGGTGTCCTAAGAGTCCAGAAAAGGGCATTGGATCACCTGGAATTGAAGTTCCAGACAGTTATGAACTATCTGATGGGGGTGCTAGGAACTGAACCTAGAGCTCATAGATTCAGCTCATGGATCAATGGATCCTCCTGTGTCCCCTCCACTGAACTGTGTAAGCCAAGTCCTCCTTTTTTCTTTTTTTGTCTTTTCAAGACAGAGCCTCCCTAAAGCCTCAGCTGGCCTGGAACTTGCTATGTAGACCAGGCTGGCCTCAGGCTCACAGAGCTCTACCTGCCTCTGCCTCCTGAGTGCTGGACTCTAAGCACAGCCCTCCTTTTTTATGGTGATTCAGCTTGCTTACTCAACAAGAACTTTACTGCCTGAGCTTTCTTCCCAGCCCTTGGAAAGATGAATTCTCATTTTTCAGATGTATCTGGTTTGTAAAAAAAATTGAGATTTGGGTTCTACAAATCATTTTATGGGTTGATTGAGGACAGAGAAATGTGATTCAACTTTCTATTAACACCCCTGGTTGAAAAAGATAGGATCTCACTGTGGAGGCTAGCCTGGCCTTGAGCTCTTCACTCAGCTCATGCTGATCTTGAGCTTTTGATCTTCCTGACTTAGACTTCTACCTCCTGGGATGATAGGTGTGGGCCACCATGTCCACCAGGTATTGCTTTTTTTTTGAGTCACTAGTCTATCAAAGCAGTGTTTTCTTAGTGTAACTGGTAATCTTACTTCTTTCATTCTTTTATTTTTAATTAGAATGTGTGTGTATATGAGTGTGTGCATACATGTATGTGTATGTGTGTGCCATGGAGTGTGTGTGGAGGTTAAGGGACAACTTACATGAGTCAGTTTTCCTCTACCAAAAGTTTGGGAGCTCAAACTCAGGTGGTCAGGCTTGCTTGGCAAGAGTGTTTACCTACTGAGTCTTGTTTGTTTTAAAAGTGACTCCAAGTTTAGTCCTTCCTACACAAATTTTGATATTACCATGAGAAGTCATTCATGATAGGTCTCCTTCCCATTTCAGTTAACTATGCCCCCTTTCCTCTCTGAGCCCCTGTCATGAGACCGATTATCCTGGTACCGCTCTCTCTTCACTGACACTCCTGATTATGAAGTGTGATATCTCTCAGTTAATGCACTCTTCCCATTCAGTAATCTCTTGAAGTAGGAGAGGAAGGGGGTGGTAGCTATGGAATTTTTTTGCATATGTAAATGTTCTAGAGGAATTCCTTCACATTTACAGGGTTGGCAGTGTGTTAAATAATACTCAGTATTAGACAAATCAGTTAAAGATTAGGCTGCTCAAAAATTTGAAGTGACCTTCTGTTTTTATTTTTGTTATTTTTTAAAGACAGGTCTCACACTGTAGCCCAGGCTAGCCCGAAACTCACTGTGTAGCCCAGGCTAACCTTAAACTCATGACAGTCCTCCTATATCAGTTCTCCAGGTGCTGTGATTATAGATGTGAACTACTTTACCTTGCATATCCTGTTAAGCAATCATTTCTTTGAGTCAAGAAAAGCGACCTTTATTGGCTTAAGAATTTTTATCAGCCAGTTGACAAAGCTGCTATGTGTTTCTCCATGATTTGAAGGCCTCTTATGATACATAAAAGAGTGTCAAAATGTAAGATGAGCTACCAGCAACCAATCTACCCACATTGCAACCTGTTCACCTGTGAAATGGAGAGAGAGTGGTATAAGTGAATAAGTCGGTTACCCTTGCCATCTGTTATACAAGCAATATCTGGACAGTTGCTTCTCCCCTTGATTTTGGCTGTGGCCACTTGAACATCCATGGATTATCATCTTGGCATGTTGGAAGAAGTCCCAGTTTGGGGGGGACAATTTTTCTCTTCTCACAAGGTCACAGTAGACAATTTGCATCATAGGTTGTAGTGTCTTGATACTACTTTTGACTTAGAGACCTGTTTTTGTCCCCCTTGCTGAGACTACAGGTGCTTAAGTCAGTGATAACAAACTCTAGGAGCCCTGTTAATAATGCTTGACATAGACTGGGGCAGAACTAGCCAAGGGCTAGTACTGATGCAAGCTCTGGGAACAAAGACTATATATACATTTTAAGTTAGCATATAAAGTGTTAGGTATCATAATGGCTTTCTTTTCTTTCTTTTTGTTTTGATTCTTTTGTTTTGTTTTTTTTTTTGAGACAGGGTCACACTTTGTAGCACTAGCTGGCTTGCAGTTCACTATGTAGACCAGGCTGGCCAGTAACTCAGAGAGATCTACCTGCTTCTGCCTTCCTGGTACTGGGATTAAAGGTGTGTGTCATGGCTCCTTTTTTGATATTTTAAAATAAGGTCATGATGGTATTTTTAAATGTTGATTTTCCTTCCCCGCCATCTCCTGTTCCCCCGCCCCGTACCCGCCCCCTTTTTGCTTTCATGTCAGTGTGTTCTTTTGCAACCCCTCTTCCTTGGCATCTCTTTTTACCCTCTCTCAGTCTCCTAGTTTTTAAATTTTCCACTCATTATAAGAAATGTGCATGCTGATAATTCTGTGTGGACTGGTATCTGTTGGATTTCCTTATTTAGTAGGGTGGCCGCCCATCTTGGCTGCCCGAGGCTTATATTTGTAGTAGTCTCAGATTCCAAATTTGAACCCTGAGAGTGACCTCAAACTGGAATTTGATTTTTCTATCATTTGAGACAGGTTTCTCTGATAGCCCACGCTACCTTAAATTTTGAAATCTTCCTGCCTCTGCCACCTACCTGAGTGCTGGGCTTCTGAGTGTGTGTTGCTGTGCCAGCTGCCCCATCATTCTAGAGCTGCCTCAGTCTGACCCTGTAACTTCAGAAAAGTTAAGATGGCAGTAGAAGAGAAGTGAGGAAGGAGGGAAGATGAGTGGAGCAATTTATATTCAGCAGGAAACAGAACATGAAGGAGATAGTATATTCAGTTTAGTAGAAAAGAGTATGTGCTAACTTAGGTGTCAGAATAAAACTTGTCTTCTAGTCCTTCCTCTTTTATCCAGTTTGTTACTTATTCCTCTCATGGTTCCTTCCATCCATGAAGTGATATGCCTTTCCCTGAATATTGATTTATTCTGAGTGTCGGGACCCTGAAAATCCTGTTGGCTCCTTCATGATTGTGTCTGTAGCCCGTTACCCATACTATATCATTTTGTAAGCATACTCTTTTAAACTGTTTAATATGATGCATCAGACTGTTTCGGTGCTTGGCCCCCTGCCACGTGAGTGTCAGTCCCAAGTTTCCATGCCTTCGTAGGCCTCAGCCAGATTTGAACATCAGATTTTTTTGGAAGTACACATGCAATTGACTTTCATTTGTTCCCTAGCTGAAGTTCTCCTTGCTCTTCTTTTTGTTCATTCTTATTCATCCCCACTGTTCTCTTCCCCCTCCTTTCCAGCTTTCTTTCTTTCTTTCTTTCTTTCTTTCTTTCTTTCTTTCTTTCTTTCTTTCTTTCCCTTCCTTCCTTTCTTCCTTCCTTTTTTCTTTCCTTTCCTTTTTCCTTTTTCCTTTTTCCTTTCCTTTCCTTTCCTGTTTGGAAGTCAGAGGACAACTTTTGGGAAGTTGGTTCTCTGTCTCCTCCACCATGTGGGTTCCAGGATTGAACTCAGGTATTCAGGCTCGGCAGTAAGCACCTTTATCTGCTAAGCCATCTTGCTAGCCCCATTTTTAAATATTTTGAAATTTGCATGTATTTTTTAAAACATAGGAGTTATTTCCAAGTTTTAAAAACAATACATCAAATTGCTATAAACGTTTACAGGGTCTCACCATATGAGATCATAGACTGACCTTGAATTTGCTCTCTTTGTAGCTCTAGCCTCTTTGGAGTTCTAGGATCACAGGTGTGTACCACCTTGCCCGGCCTAAAATAAATTTTATAGATTGTACAATTTACTCTTTTGTTACAGAGTTCCATGAATTTGACACCGGTGTATGACCTCCACCATAATCACGATACAGACCATTGCCATTACCTTATAATTCCTCTCTCCCTTTCTCCTTTCTTCCCTCCCTTAGCAGAGGGAATATAAATTTACTAAGAGAGACTGGAAAAGAACTCCTAAGAGTGGAGGTAGGTTCCAAGGAAGGAATATTCTACCCCATAATTTCTATGTTCCTTTGCAAACACCCTGTTTCCTAACCCTAGCACATGGCAGCCACTTACCAATTTTCTGTCCTTATAACCATGGTATATATATATGGAATCATATTGGCATCATACTGAATGAAGCTTTTTGAGTCTGGTTGCTTTAATTTATCCTGTTATTCTGAGACTCATCTGTGTTGTTCATGTATCAGTTCATCCGTATTTATTGTGAGTGGTAATCCACCATGTGGATGTACCGTGACTTGTTATCCATTCACCAGTTGAAGACATTTGTGTTATTTCCAGTTTTTGGCAACAATATAAATATTTGCCTACAAGTTTTTATGTGGACACATTTTTTTTTTTTTTAGGTTAAATCCCTGGGAATGAAGTAACTTAGCCCTGTGGCAATGAATGTTAGCCTTATAAGAAACTGCTGGGCTGCAGAGATGGCTCAGCAGTTAATAGCACTGACTAGTCTTGCAGAGGACCTGGGTTCGATTCCCAGTACCTACATGGCAGCTAACAGCCATCTCTAACTCTAGTTCCAGGGGATCCAATGCCCTCTTCTGACCTCCTCAGGCATTGCACCACATGGGTACATTTACCTACTTACAGGCAACACACTCATACACATAAAATAAAAATAATAATGAAAAAATATTTTAAAAAGAGAAACTGCCAAGTAGTTTTTCAGAGTGGCTCTACTCTTTTGTACCCCAGACAAGCAAGAATTCAGGTTGCTTTGTATCTTGTCTTAGCTTGCTAGGGTTGCTATAACAAAGTACCATAACCTGTTAAAGAACAAGCATTCATTTCTTCCAGCTCTGAGTGCAAAAGTTAAATGTTGGGGTGCCAGCAGAGTTTTTGGTGAGGCTTCTCTTTCTAGATTATAGGCAGGTATCTTCTAGTTGGATGTTCACATGGTAGAGAACAGAAAGAGCAAGGTTGAATCCCCCTCAGTATTGATTAGAATTTCAGTATATAAATTAGAAAGATACATAAACTATTCAGTTCCTTTCCTGCATTTTTTTTTAAAACCCAGGTTGGCTACAGCTGTCCTCTAGATTCTATTCTCAGCTTCCTGAGTGCTGGGGTAACAGGCATGTTTCACCAAGCCTAGCTTAAAGCCATTTTCATAGTTTTCTAATAGTGTGTTTGTTAAGTGTCTTAGAAATAACAGTAGCAGCCGCTTTAATGGTGATATTGCTGCAGGACTAAGTACTTTCATTGTATTAACTCACATGTACAGTTCAAGAAAACCCTCAGAAGACTGAACGTGTATCATTGTGTGGGTTTTACAGTTTGGGAAGCAGACTCTGCTCAAGACCACAAGGATAAATAGCAGTCAGAATTTGTGCTCAGGCAGTCGTGACTGTAAAGCCCATTTTTTTTCTAAAACTGGGCATTGTAGAGCATGTCTATTTTCCTATCAAGAAGCTGAAGTATGAACATCTTGAGTTTGAGTCTAGCTTGGGCTATATAACGAAATCATGACTTAAAAAAAAAAAAAGAGAACTATAAAGAAAACTTTAGAATGACTCAAAACCAGGCTGGTTAGAAGTGAATCCTAGCAACATTTTAGTGTATTCCTTTCAGGTTTTTCCCCCTGAATGTTCATTATACTGAGTATATGTGTAAATAATACGTTTTGATTTATTTCCCTTAATTTTCCCTGTAATCATTTTCCTGTACCATTGAATATGCTGAGAGTAAAGCTTTATATACTTCAGTCATTTTCATATTTGCATATGTACCACAATTATTGTCTTTTTATTTATTTGTTTGTCTTTTTTTAATTTATTTTTCTGAGACAGGGTATCACTACACAGCCCTGGCTGGCCTGGAACTTGCTATGTAGACCAGTCTGGCCTCAAACTCACAGAGATCCGTGAGTGGGATTAAAGGCATGCACCACCACACCCCGCAAGATTGTTTTCTTGTTAGAGATTTTATTGTATTCTTTTTTTTTTTTTTAATTTTATGTGTATGAGTGTGTTGCCTGTGTGTATGTAAGTGCATCAATGTTGTACAATGCCTGCAGAGGTCAGAAGAGGGTATCAGACCTGGAACTGGAGTTAAGCACAGTTGTTAATCACCATGTGGGTGCTGGGAATAAAACCCAGGTCCTCTGCAAGACTATCCAGTGCTCTTAACCACTGAACCATCTCTTCAGGCCCAATATTTTATTAGATTCTTAATTTATAACTAGTATTGAATGCCTGATGATAGATTGTGTGTGTGTATATATGTGTATATAGGTAGAGATATGGATATACATATATGTCAAATTCTGGCCTCAGAACCAATAGTCTGGTTTGGAGGGCGATGACGAAAACACTGCAAGTTCTTAGAGTGTTAAATTCTAGAATATGCAGGCAAGAATGTACTCCAAAGTGGAGGACCTAACTATGGCCGTTTGTGACAGTCGAGCCATGGGCAGAGTATTGGAATGAGGGTCGTATGTAGGCAAGGTGCACTGGGAAATTGTAATGGAGGTGTTTGGTGTGTTGGAGACAAGAGTAAGGATGCCAGTTCTGGGGGCCTTTGAACATCAAGGAGGTTTGGTTGACTTCTTGGTAGAGAACTTTTGTGATCTCAAGCAGGGGCTTTATACACTAAAGCCTCAAATTTCAAATTGAAAACCAGGGACAGAATGAAAGAAATAACCAGGTGACTGATTATAAGAGGAAAAAAAAGTAACATAGTTCTAACCTGTGAGTCTGAAGGAAATGTGATAGCACTCAGGAAGCAGAGGCAGGCAGATTTCTGAGATTGAGGCCAGCCTGGTCTACATAGTAAGTTCTAGGCCAGCAGGGACTATTGGGAGACCTAGTCTTAAAACAAAATAAAAAAACTAAAGAAACAAAAATTAAGAATATGTGTATTGGTATGTGCATTGTAGGTGACTGCAGATGTCAGAGTCATTAGATCTCCCTGCAGCTGGAGTTACAGGTGGTTGTGAGCTGACCAACGTGGGTGCTGGGAACTGAACTCAGGTCCTCTGCAAGAGCAATATATGCTCTTAATCACCTTGACCATTTCTCTAGCCCGATTTTGTTTGAGCCAAAGTCACATGTAGACCAGGCTGTTTTTGAACTTGCCATATAGTTGAGAATGCCATCAAATTCCTGGTCCTCCTGTTTTCATCTCCCAAGTGCCAGAATTACAGCTGTGAGCCACCATGTCTGCTTTAGAAACCAATTTTTAGCTCAAATCCACTGAGACTGATTTCAGACTTCTGATCTCCAGAAGGGTAGAGTAATAAAAGACTTTATTGAGGTTCAATAAAATGTTTTTATCCTGTAAATTAGTCTTTCTGTTGACTTCTGGAAAAAAAAAGTAGATATTTTACCAATATGAATGTGATTTAAATTAGGCCCCCCTTCAAAATGTGTGACAAGGCTCCTTGAAAGATGATTTCTAGCTAGTTATAATGGTTTTGTTATTGGTTAAGAATTTTAGAATATTAAAAGCTGATGGACACAGGGAGGCTGTATTCCTAGCATTGTTGGGCTGATTAGCCGTGTTAATTACAGTTAATTACCCCTTACTCATGAGTGCCTACCTCTTACTCACAAGTGCCCACCTCCCACTCACGAGTGCCTTCTCTGGAGGGAGCAGTGCTAGCTAGGTAGGTCAGGCCAACAGTTTCCTGTGCCATTTATTTTCTCATGTTCACTTTTTGCCTGATGCTGTGCTTCTTGTTGCTTTTTGACATATTTAGAAACTAAGTGTGTTTTGAGAAGGGCTCTAAAAAGTCTGGTCCTACATCATTTGTATAGGAAATTGACTACATAGTTCTTTTTTTTCTTTTATTACTATTTCTCTTTAATTTTATGTATTATTATTATTAGTATTAGTATTAATAGTAATGTTGTGTATATGTATGTGTATGTGGGAGCTCTTATGTTATGACATGTGTTGAGGTGAGAGCCAGTTCTCTCTTTCTCCTGTGGGTGCTGGAAATCGAACTTATGTTTTCAGACTTGCACAGCAGGTGCTCTTACCTGCTGAGCCATCTCACTGGTCCCTATTTAGTTATTGTTTTGAGACAATAGCTTGGGCTGGCTTCAAACTCACTATGTAACTGAGGGTGATTAATTTAATTAATATGTATGTGTATGAATCTTTATGGCACAGTGCCAGTGTGTAGGTCACAGGACAGTTTGTAGGAGTTTGTTCTCCCCTCCTACCATATGGTTTACTGGCAAGTGCCTATACCCACTGAGCCATTTTGCTCACCTAGCCTCTTGAATTTACAACAGTCCTCCTGCCTCCTAGTGCTGAGATTATAGATGCATGCCACCATGCTCAGCTTTACATAGTAATTTAAGAAAATTTTGGTATCTGGGAAGTGAGGGGAAAGACTATATATCATTATTTGTGACTGTTTCTATGCTTGTGAATGAAATTATCATATTATCTCTACTTAAAGATGATTGAAAAATGGAGGTTTGGAAGCTTCAATAAATTTTTCATGGCTCAACACAGTAATAATAAATCTAAATTAGTGATCTTGACCCAGAGTTATATATTGGATAAGGAATTGAAAGCTGACATGGGTTATTAATTCCTGGCTTGTTCAGTCTGTTTTGTCTTTTTTGGGGGTGTGTGTGTCTATAAATCTGTTTATCTTTTTTCCTCCTGCTTAAAATTTTCTTAATTTTATTTTTATTTTTATGAATATAAGTATTTTGCCTTTGTGTGTATAATTCCCGAAGGGACCAGAGAGGGTGTTGGAGCCCCTCAAGCTGGGGTTAGGGATGTTTTTTAGCTGCCAAAGGGTGCTGGGAGGAGGCCTTTGCAAGAGCAGCCTGTGTTCTTAACCACTGAACTGTCTCTCCAACCCCCTCCTCCTGCTTTTTAATTTAAAAATTATTTAGGAGTTGTAATGAGTTTGAATAAATTGGGGGGAGGGCAGAATTTTGTTTTTTATGAGACTGTTCAGTTGGAAAACTAAGCTTAAGTTTTCAATATTGAAAATTGATTAAGTATTTAATTATAATGAAATGTCACTCATTGTAGTTATGGGATAGGTTTATACAAGAACTAACCCTCTTATAATTAAGTTCTATAACATAAAGTCAATCTGTTGGAATTCTCCCCACCCCAACCCTACAGGGTCTCTTGTAGCCCAGGTTGGTCTCAAACTCTGTGTAGAAGAGGATGCCCTTCAACTTCCAATCCTGCTACATGCACCTCCTGAGTACTGGGATTGTAGTCATGCACCAGCTTGGAACTCCAGGCTTTGTGTGCTCAAGGCCAGCACTCTACCTTCTGAAATACATCCTCAGCTCTGGTATTTTAGTCTAATGTAAATTGAGGAGGCATAAAATATTCATAATAGGTCCAATATTACTGAGGAGTTTATATATGTAAATGTTTGCCTTAGGGACTTTTAACTTTTAAAAACATTTATTTATATGTTATTTACATATTTATTGATTGTATGTGTGTGGGTGTGATTGTATGTGTGTGGGTGTGATTGTATGTGTGTATGAGTGTGAAGGTCAAAGGACAACTAGAGGAGGTCAGTTTTCTTCTTTCACTATATAGGTTCTGAGGATCAAACTCTGGTCACCAGGGTTAAAATTTTTAAGCCAATCTTTAAAAAAATGTTTATTTTTATGTGTATGTATGAGTGCCTGTACATATGTATATGCACTGCATTTGTGCAGTGCCCAGAGGGTGTTGAATCCCCTGGAACTGGAATTATAGTTGGTTGTTAGCTCCCATATGGGTGCTGGGAATCAAACCTAGGTCCTCTGCAAGAATAGCAAGTGTTCTTAACTGCTGAGCCAGCTCTGCAGCCCATCCCTGCCTCATTTTATAGAAAAGAAGACTGAAGAGAAAGAAAATTCTCTTTTCACCCTGTTTTATCCAGTGCCTCCTAAAGCAGCAACCAATATTTGTATAGTGCTTTGCTGTTTAAGAATGATTTTGCATGTCTTACATCATGTGAGTCTTTAGAAATTTTTTTTGAATTATTTTATTTGCATGAGTATTTTGTCTGCAGGTAGTATGTAAGTGCACCAATTTTCTGCAGTCCTCAGGGCGCAGAAGAGGGTGTTGGATCCCCTGGAACTAGAGTTACAGACAGGTGTTAGCCACCATGTAGATTCTGGGAACCAAACCCAGGTCCTCTGCAAGAGCAGCCAATGTTCTTAACTACTGAGCCATCCCTCTAGCCCTGACTCAAACCAGTCTTGACCAGATATGAATTCTATTCAATAATTCTTTTAATTATTATATCTTGTTGTGTTGAGTTTCTGATTGGGATATCCATGATTAGAAAAAAATATATAAATTGCGGGGCTGGTGAGATGTTAAAGGTCTTGCCACCAAGTCTGATGATCTGAGTTCTATCTCCAAGATCTACAAGGTGGAAGGAAGTTGTTCTCTGACCTCTACTCACATACCATGGCACACACACAAATAAATATAATACAAAAATGTTAATTGTGAAAATTGTGAATGAAGTAGCTAATGTAGGGTTATTATATTGACTGCTGTAAGACTCAACATGATGCCCAGGCATTTAGATTAGGATCCTTCATGTGTGAATATGTGATGCCATAAAGTGGAGTAAAATTTCTCTGCTGTATTTTCACACCCATTCCATTTGCTGTCCACCTATCCAGGGCCTTGTGTGTGCTTGGCAAGTGGTCTAGCACTGAGCAATGTTCCTTGTCCATTCCATTCTCTTATGTGAAGTTCTTATTTTGGAAATATGGTTCATTATTCCAGTTCAATAATATGATTTCTTGGCCTCAGACAACCACCAGCCATTTTTCCATTAAGGAAGAATCTTGAAAGGAAGGTCTCCAAAGAAAACTCAGAAAACAAATCGACATCGTAATTTGTGTTAAAGGAGAGCCTATTTTCATAGGAACTGCCTTGTAAGGGAGAAAATAGGAACTCTCATTTAAATGTGGTAGGTGTTTTTTTTTTTTTTTTTTTTTTTTTTTGTCTTTTTGAGACTGGGTTTCCCCTGTATCCCCAGATGGCCTGGGACCAGGCTGGCCCTGAACTTGCAGAAATCCACCTGCCTCTGTCTCCCAAGTGCTGGGATTAAAGGCATACGCTGGACATAAGCGTGGCAGTTTTTAGGCAGCCAAGTATGGATAAATGATGGGCTTGTCTCAGAAAATGGAGCTGGCATTTGGAACATTCTCTTGAGATTGGGTTGGCTGGCTTTGTGTGTACTCTTTGAGGGTAAGAAAAAAAAATATGCCTTTCTAATTAAATGAATTTTACAGTGAGATGTGCAGTTTTATGAACTGTGCTTAATTTATATGTGTATGTTTCATGGTTGGAAGCTTATGTTTTTTAAACTTCCTGGCAACCTTTGTTTTTAAGATTTTTTTTTAAGTTATTTATATTTTTTTAGCCAAGGGGATGAGATTTAATTTTAAAGTACTCAAACAGATTGTATTTGAAACCTGTGGACAAAGCTTCCTGTACTTTCTTGTATTCATTTTCCTCCCCCTATTTAGACTGCTACCCCTGACAGTAAGTAGCATGAAAATTGAGGTCAAAAGAATGACTTGCCTTATTATAAATCCCTTGGGGTAATGGAAAGTCATTGTGAAAGATGACTGAGCTGCATTTCAGCTGTTGGGAATCTGTTCGTGTGTTGGAGAGTTCCTGCAGCACTAGAACCCAGGTGCTGGCATCCCTCATCAGCTGTCATGTTGAGAATTAGTGGCGAGAGAATTTTGTTGCTATACACTCTCAAGTGCTTAACAGGTACTGAAAACAGAGAACGTAGTTAGGCTTGCACCAATTTTCAGAGAAGACTGAGGACTACCTTGCAGGTCTGTGCTGTTGCTGTTATCAATCTGTGTTATGATCATCAAGGCTCTGGAGTTTCTGTTTTTGAGTCTGGTCTTACTCTGTTGCATAAACTGATCTGAACTCTTGGGCTCAGGGGATCCTCCCAACTCAGCCTCCTGAATAGCCTGGACATAAACATGTATCGTTGTGCCTGGATGCATTTTTACCTAGAGAAATAGCTTTGAAATATAATGGATTTGACCTTTCTGTTCAGTATGTAAATTATTATAAAGTTATCTCTTTTTGTAATATCAAGAGAGATTTAATGTACCCCCATGGTTTGAACCTTTAAAAATCTGAATGATCTTTTCTTTTTTTGAGACAAGGTAGTATGTAAGTGCACCAATGGGCTGCAGAGCTGGCTCAGCAGTTAAGAACACTTGCTATTCTTGCAGAGGACCTAGGTTTGATGCCCAGCACCCATATGGGAGCTAACAACCAACTATAATTCCAGTTCCAGGGGATTCAACACCCTCTGGGCACTGCACAAATGCAGTGCATATACATAAAGTGCACCTTTCTGTTCAGTATGTAAATTATTATAAAGTTATCTCTTTTTGTAATATCAAGAGAGATTTAATGTACCCCCATGGTTTGAACCTTTAAAAATCTGAATAATCTTTTCTTTTTTTGAGACAAGGTCTTGCTGTGTGGCCTAGGGTGGCCTTGAACTATTACTTCTCCTGCTCAAGCCTCCTAAGTGCTGAAATTCTTAAGGCTTGTACCACTATATCAGGACTGAATGATTTTTGGTGTCCCCACCATGGTTCTGGGACTGGGGGAAGGGGCAGAATTAAATTCACTAAGTTGCCCAGGCTGGCTGTGAACTCACTCTAATCCAGTCAGGTCTTGAACCTGCAGTCTTTCTGATATATATATATACACACACACACACACAGACACGCACGCACACAGGCACACACACATATAGGCTAGTGTCATCAGGCTCACCTCAGAAAATGACATTTGTATAGCACCTTTGGTAAACTGGAGGTTTGGAAATTTGTTGTAAAAATTCATTGTATCTTCTTAGTATAATTGTGATAAAATATAAAAAATCAGTCACTAAACAATTTAAGAAATATCTATAAACAACAAATAAATAGATCAAGAAGTAATAGTCGCTGTATGTGCATGCCTTCAACCCAGCTCTCTGGAGGCAGAGGCAGGTGAATCTCTGTGAGTTCCAGGCCAGACTGGTTTACATAGTGAGTTCCAGGCTAGCCAGGGCTACATTGTGAGATGTTGTCTCAGAAAAAAAAAAAGAAAAGAATTAAGAGCTACAAAATAAGGTTGTGATGGCTCGGAGGGTAAAGGTGCTGCCCAACCTGAGACCTGAGTTGGATCTTTGGGACCCACATAGTGGAAAGAGAGAAATCAGCTTTCACAAATTGTCCTCTGACCTCCACAAGCACAGTGTGGCAAGTGCACTTCTGGGGGATGTGCATGCAAACATTTAAATAAAAATGTAAAAAACAATTTTTAAGTAAAAAATACTTTTTTTCCACTTAGGAACACTTAATACTGGCAATGTCAATGATGATTCTGATTACATTCGTGATAAAAGAACCTGTCTTAGAGTAAGAAAAACAGGAGATTTTTGAGGAAATTAAATGGAAGAACAGTGTATTTTACATAAGTGAGTATGGTGGTCAATTTTGATTATCAACTTGATTAGATGAGAAGCACCTAGAAGATTAGTAAAGCACAAACCTCTGATCTGTCTGTAAGGGTGTTTCCAGTGAGGATTAATTTAAGAAAGAAGATCCATTCCATAGACCGGGGGATCTGTTGGAATGAAAGGGAGAAAGGAGAGAGTTAGCTTGCTCAGATGCTGTCTCTCTTTGCTTCCTGTTTTTTAGTTCTGTGAGTTGCTGTGCTCTGCTCTCTACTCTCTGTTCTCTGCTCTGCTCTCTGCTCTCTACCCTCTACCCTCTGCTCTCTGCTCTCTGTTCTTTGTTCTCTGCTCTCTGCTGTCTCTTCCCTGCTACAGTGAATTGAAACCTCTGAAACCGGGAGCCGAAAGAAATCTGCCTTTCCTCAGGTATTTTGTTTCAGCTATGAAAAGTCTAATACAGAAAACTGGTCCTAGAGAGGAGTTGTTCTTGTGCCTACCTGACCATATGGTTTAGAAGTTTTTGAAATTGAATAGTGGGAGAATTTGGAAAACTGGAGATGCAGGCAAGAGAAGCCCTAGACTGCTGTAAGCAAAGCCTCATGGGAGGATCTTAGGGGAGGTTAGGGGACCAGAAGCTGATATAGGAATGCAAAAGATAAAAACCGAGATTTCAGGTGCAAATGAAGGCTGATCTAGAGACCATCTTTTTATTTTGTTCAAGGGACTGCTGAAAGCTGAACTTTAATGATCTGATTATCTGGCTGAGGAGAATTCAAGGCAGCCCACCATTTAGGCTGTTACATGGGTATTATGGCTACCTTTAGCTCATTTTATGGTGAGAGGTATAAGCATAAAGCAAAACATAAGGGTTCGAAAATTTTGCAGATTACCTAGAAAAGGAGCTATTAAGTTGGGGCCAAAGAAAGTTACCACTGAAGAGATTAGGGCCATTAAAAAGAAGTCAAGTACTTTGTACCCGGACTGTAGGAAAGACACCGTAAAGGTATCTCGAATTGGCAGGACCCCTTTTGTGGCAAAGTCTAGGTTGTGAAGCGTGTTACTCCTTTGAAGCACTTTGCTTTAGAAAAGACCTCCAGGGCTTCCAACTTGCACATGATCATCAAAGAAATGTTTACCTAGGTTAAACCATCCAGGCACTCAGAGGTTGCTACAGCCATCATCTAGGGGGCACAGGGACTGCTCTAAGACAAATTTTGGCATTGTCTATGTGTTGCTGATTTTGCAGGTATGCAGAATTCGAGGGTTATAGGATTGTGAAGACTTCCATTCAGACTTCAAAGACAGGTATGAGAGGCCAGGCAGAGTGTGGTAAGGTCAGAATCCTTTCAGAGAGAGGCCACATAGGCTGCAGGTAGCAGTCTGTAGGAGTGGAGCTGCCCATTGGAGCACACATCAAGATCCTTGTGCCCTGAATCCATCTCTCCCTCCTTTCCTCCCCTTTTTTTTCTCCTTTTGTATATATTATTTCATTGTGATATTATTTGTTTGGTTTTGAGACTGGTCTCATGGGTTAGACTGATTTTGAACTTGATGTGTCAGAGGATGACCTTCAATTGCTGATCCTCTTGCCTCTACCTCCCAAGAACTGGGATTACAGCATGTACCACATGATGCCTGGGTTTTCATTGTGATTTTAATTTATCCTTTCCCAGTGTATAATGATTCTAATATATTTATTGGCCATTTAGAGGGAGTGTGAGTGTATATATGCATGTGTGCAATGTCTGATTCAAGTCTTTTGCACATTAAAAATTATTGATTTATAGGCATTTTTTGTGCATGTATATGCATGTGTGTGTGTGTTCACATGTGTGCATGTGCATGTGGAGACCAGAGGACAACCTGTACTGTTGTTCCTCAGGAGCCATCCACCTTTTTTCTTGAGACAGGGTCTCTCCCTGAACAGGTGCTCACTGAGTAAGCTAGGCTGGCTGGCAAGCAAACCCCAGAGATCCAGCTGCTTCCACCTTCCCAGTACTGGGATTACAAACCCAAGCATGCATCACTGCACTTGACTTTGTGCTTTGTGTGTGTGTGTGTGTGTGTGTGCGCGTGTGTGTGTGTGTATTTGTGTATATGCACATGTTGGCTGGCCAGCAAGCTACCCTTGATTTTTTAATGTGGGTTTTGGGGATTGCACTGGGGTCATCATGCTTGTAAGGCTAGCATTTTACTACTAAGCTGTCTCCTCAACCTTCTTTGTGAGCATTCTTAGTGTTTTCTGAATACAAGTCCTTTTTCAGATGCGTATTACAAATATTTTCCCCCAGTCTGTGCCTTATTTTTTCATGTTCTTTTTTTTTTTGTTGTTGTTGTTTTAATAAACATTTTATTTTGGAATGAGTTTAGCATGAAAAAAACATTGTAAAGATAGGTCAGAGAGATCTTGTATACCCTTCAACCAGCTTCCTCTTTGTTTGCATAACCATGGTATGTTTCTCCAAACAAGTATTCTGTTATTTTTGTTGATGTTCTGAATAAAATTTTCCTCATGTTTGCATCAGTGTATATTAGTAAAGCTATTTTAAAATATAATACCATTTTAACTAGGTGCAGTGAACCATGCCTATAAACTTTGGCCACTAAGGGGATGAAGGAGGAAGATCACAAGTTTAGGCCTGAGCTCTGCTGGTTTCCAGTTTATCAAATCCCAGATTTTTTGTGGTTGTTTTTTGTTTTTGTTTTGTCATGTTACTATGTAGCCCTGGCTGTCCTGGAACTCACTATATAGACCAGGTTGGCCTTGAACTAGTGTTGATCCTTCTGCTTTAGCCTTCTGAGTGCTGGGATTATAAGCATGAAGCAAATACTTAGCTAATTCTAGGATTTTCCATTTAGTTATTAGCATCAATTAGCCATGATAATTTTTGACTTTTCTCCAAGGGTTTAAATTTTGATGATGATGAATTGATATACTTTTCATGCCTATGCTTTTATTTGACTTATTTCTTTATTTTATGCATATGAGCGTATTGCCTACATGTATGTAAATGCATCTGTGTTGTACAGTACCTGAGGAGGTTAGACTCCAGCATTGGATCCCCTGGAACTGGAGTTACAAATGGTTGTTAGCCGCCATATGGGTACTGGGATTCGAACGCAGCCAGTGCTCTTAACCACTGAGCCATCTCTCCAGCTCCCCATGCCTATGCTTAAAAAAAAAAAAAGATTTAGTCTATTTATTTGTGTGTTGTATATGTGAGTAGGTGTGTGTGTGTGTGTGTGTGTGTGTGTGTGTGTGTGTATGTGTTTATAAAGGCCTTTGCGTGCATGAGGAGGCAAGAAGATTGTGTTGGATCCTTTAGAGCTCAAGTTTAAGGTGTATATGGGCTGCCTGCCTGGCTTCTTACGTTGGTGCTGGGATCAGAATTCTGGTCCTTGTGTTTGCACAGCTAGCACTGTTGTTGAACCATCTCGTCAGACTAGTCCTGTGCTTCTAATGTCATATTTAAGAAACCCGTAGCAGCTATGTTTTTGTTGTTGTTGTTTTGTTTGTTTGTTAGTTTTTCCTGAAAGTTGCATGGTTTTAGATCTTAAGGTTTGGAGTTTTTTTTTTGTTTTTTGTTTTTGTCTTTGTCTTTTTGAGATGGGAGCTTTCTGTAGCTCCAGCTGGCCTGGAACTCACTGGGTGGACCAGGCTGGGCTTGAATTCACAGAAATCCACCTGCCTCTGCCTCCTGAGTGCTAGGATTAAAGGCATGTGCAACCACGCCTGATGGGCTAGTTTTCTTTTTTTTAAGTTTAAGAGAAATTTTTTTGATTCAAGAATTTCATACAATGGATTTTGATTATATTCCAACCACCTCTTCCATCTCCACCTTCATCCTATGTGTTGAACAACCTCAATTGAGGAATTGTCTCCCGTTGGCTAGGCCTGTGGCCGTAGGTCTGTGCTCTAGATTCTATACATTCTTGTCTTGAGTTCATGCCTTGACTTCCTTTGGTGGTAGACTGTAAGCCATAAGCCAGTTAAACCCTTTCCTCCCCAAGTTGGTTTTTGTCAATGTATTTCTCACAGCAGTAAGAAAGAAACTAAGACACCTTACAATCCCTCTCCCCTCTCAATTTTATATATTCTACTTGCAAAGAAAAAAACCCATGACATGTTATCTTAACATAACACATCAAAGCTGGGTCTAGAGATATCTTACCTCACCAGAGCGTCAGTGATCTATAATTCTTACATTCAGGTGTGCCAAAGTAAGGGCCCACTCTCTTTCCTTTATATGTGGTTTTGGGTCAGAAAATGCCCAGCTTTCCTGGAATGGAATTTTCACTCTTAATTTTTGTGTCTCTTACACGCACTTTGATCGTTTCTGGTTCTCAGCATGATGACTCCACTGTGGTCCAAAGCATTCTCTGACATACTGATTATCCTCAAGGTTTTACTGTGGGTGAAAGAAGCTAAGTTTTCCCAGCAGTCATCAATTATCTCACTGGCCTTTAATCCAAGATTCTCTGAGTATGGCAGTTGGGAGGCTTCACAGCTTCACATGACAGCTTTATACTAGTGTCCTCTAGTTTATTTTCTGAAATCTGTAGCCTTCTCTGCTTTCCAATGTTGTTGAGGACTGCAGCCAGGTCTTGATACTCACTGGGTAATGATTATGGTTGGCTGACCATGGGTGCCAGTGGGGGTCATGGGAAGTCTGACTTGCCTGCCATTGTGGGGGGGTGGGGATTGACTTGATTCTGCCCCATTCATTGATGCTTATGAGTGGCTAGGCCAGCTCCGTCCTGCTGGTGTGTACAGCTTTGCCATCTTGACTCCCCGGTTACTAGCCCTCTTACTTGCCAAGTCCTGAATTCAAAATTTTGAGATCCATATAGAAACATTAAGATTTTTAATATAAAGAAGATGCTCAGAGTCATGTTTCTAGGTCCTTGTGCTGATGAGTAATTGTTCTGGCTGTGCCACCATTTTGACTCTCCAGTTTTCTTTCTTACTTGCCATGTCCTGGTTCCAGAAGTTTGAGATCAATATAGAAGCACCTATGGTCAGGAGAATATTCATCCTGTGTGACAAGGTTCCTCACTTGGTCCATCCGATGCATTCAGTCTCTAGAGAAACTGGGGCACTTCAGGACACTTCATCCTGCCACCATCTTTTTTTCGATTTTGAGTTCGTTTTTACATATGGTGTGAGGTAGGGAACCATCTTCACTCTTCTGCATCTGAACATCTAGCTTTCCCAATACCTTTTGTTGAAAAAATCTTTTTGTTTGTTAGTTTTGAAATGACATCTCGTATTTAGCCCAGAATAGTCTGGAATTTATGTGCTTCAGGTTGGCTTTGAGCTCTTGGCAATCCTCTTGCCTCAGCCTCCTAGTGTTGGGATTAAAATGTGAACTTGTATGCCAGTTTAAATTTATCTTACATTTATTTATTTTTTAATATTTTTATTTTATGTGGATGAGTGTATTGCCTGCGTGTATGAAAGTGTACCTGTGTCATACAGTACCTCAGGAGGTCAGAAGAGAGTGTTGGATCCACTGGAACTGGAGTTACTGACAATTGTTAGCTACCATGTGGATGCTGGGAACTGAATCTGGGTTCTCGGCAAGAACAACCAGTGCTCTTAGCTGCTGAGCCATCTCTCCAGCCCTACAATTATTTATTTTTAATTTCTGTTTTGAGATTGGGTCTCATACTATTCATAGCCCAGGTTGGTTAGGAATAATTATTGGAAAATTAGATTTGTATCTTAAGTCTTGTAATTTCTTTTGCTTCAGAGTATTTGTTTTTCTTTTTTAGTAATTGATTCTTTAAAAAATGTTTTTATTAGTTAAACTTTGGTTAGCTTGGGTATGCAGAAAGTTATGAATTTGATAGTGTGTTCTTGTGCTTTTTAGATACCAAGAGAACTGGAAGGAGAGCTTAAACTAGGATTTTTAGATGGTAAAAATATTGCAGAATATAGATCTTTGGCTTCCTTCAGGAAGTGTATTGATGTGAGGATGCAGCTGTTAAGATAACTCTCTGCTGTTGGAAGCTCGTGCTTTGAAGTCAGCTGCAAGCATACTGGAAGATCTAAGTTGACTGGATAAGTTGAATGTGAGGATGGGGGTAAGGATAAGAAAACTTCAGTGTAGCTTAGGACTTGGTATGTCAGTGCAGTCTTACATACAGAAATCTATCAATCATATGGCAACTAGAGAAAATTAACTTTTGTCGCTTGATCTAAAACTGTTACTGGAAGTTGTTAATGTATAATAAAGTGGTACAGAAAGAGTCATTAAAGTTATAATGAGATAATGGACCAAACCAGAGTACATTGAAGATAATTTTCCTTCATTCTGATACACAGACACTTTTGAATGCTGGGAGATTGTTGGTCAAGAACAGGGGAATCAGCCACCATACATTGAAACTTCTGAAATCATGAGCCAAGATGATTTTTCTACTTTAAGTTGTTTTTTAAAGTTTTTTTATTTAGGTATTTCATCACAGCAACTAAAATCTGTCTAGCCTGTTTTCTCTTTCCTTTCAGTCATGGCTCTCTGAATCATGAAAACTTACCAATTCTGTCTTTCTAATGCCTGTTTGTTTTTCTGTCTTCATTCAAACTACAGGTTTAGGCTCTCAGGTTTGTGCGAATTTGTAGGTATACAGTAGGCGTTCTTTAATTTGTTTAAAGACTATGCATCTTTGTATAGTCTATCATGGATTTCTAGGGTCTCATATAGCTCAGGCTAGCCTCAGGTTCAATATGTAGTTGAAGATGACCTTGAACTAACTGCAACCTTTCTTTGAAAAACAGTCCAACTGTAGTTGCTAAACTCTATTATATATGAGAATTTTCATTAATTTTTAAGCATTTATTTTAGTTTGAGAGAGGGAGAGAATATGAATGAATAGGGAGTGTCATGACATGTGTGGAGGTCAGTGGACAACTATGGAAATTGGTTCTCTCCTTCTACCATGTGAATCCTAGGAATCGAACCCAGGTCATCACTCCAGACTTGGCAGCAACTTACTGGTCCTCTTCAGGAGCCTGGGCCCTAGCTCTGGAAATTCTGATTTAGCAGAGTAGAACCTGGAACTCTGAATTTTTGCCTAGCATCTAGGTTATTATGATTCAGTTTTACATTTTAAAACCATTGGCATGCAGAGTCAAAAACTAGCTTTTTTTTCTTTTTGAGACAAGGTCTATCTGTTGCTGGCCTGGAACTTACTAAGTAGACCAGGCTGGCCTCAGTCTCACAGAGATCCACCTGCCTCTGCTCACTAAATGCTGGGATTAAAGCTATGTGCCACTATGCCCAACTTTAAAGACTAACTGTTTATATGGCATTCAAACTGATTGCACCTGCTTTCTGGTTCTTCCTTCCCATTCATCATCATTCACACTTCTTGCCATTTCTTTAGCACTCTGCCAGAACTTTTGCCCAAGCTGTTTGCTTTGCCTGGACCACTCCTCTGACCTTCTGTACTTAATAAACCTTCCTAATCCTGTGCAGCTCATTTCACTTTCTCTGTGACATCCACCCTGTCAGATTTTATTCTTCCTTCTTTTAAAAAAATATTTTATTTTTTACTTTATGTGTATGAGTGTTTTGCCTGCATGTATGTAATGCCTGTGGAGGCCAGAAGAGGGTGTTGGATTCCCTGAAGCTGGAGTTATGGGTGGTAGTTAACTGCCATGTGAGTGTTGGGAATCAGAGCTAGGTCTTCTGCAAGAAAAGCCAGTGTTCTTAACCGCTGAGCCATCTCTCCAGTCCCTTATTCTTCCAACTTATTTTCATAACATACTGTTCTTATGGCCAGTTCAGCATTTATTCATGATATCATCTCACATCTCACATAGTTTCATACTTGACTTTTCCCATGCCAGTCTAAGTCTCTGATAGTGGGAATTGTTTATCAATCATCTTTTTTAGCTCAGGACACTGTGTGAATGTGTGAATCAGTTTAGTGAAGTTCTGAAAGATGAACTTTTTCAGTACTGAGAAGAGCAGAAAACTGAAGTCTAAAGAATAGGAAGAATAACTACAGAAATGATCAAAGCAAAAAGCTTAGGAACTAGGTAGTACATCATGGAAACTAAGAAAAGAGAATTTGTCCAATTGTTCACCCAATTTCCAGCCATTTTCTTTAAAAACATGTTTACCAAACAGGTAATACATGCCAGACACTGTTCTAGGGAATAGTGTCATATGCCTTAGAAAACTCCAGTGTGTATACATGTCTAAAATAGAAACACAAAAAAAAACCATAAATAACTTGCCTTGGCTTTTGGTTTAGACTTAAGGTGTCTTGGCCTGCTCTGTTAGTATCTGCGTCTCAGAGGGAAGAAAGTCAGCACACAGCTATCACTGTCCCCTTAGTTGCTGGTTACCCACGAGCTCAACTTTGTTGTTTTCCATCATTCCTCAGGATATAAAGTTTGATTAATTATAGGACAGATAAAGTTAGACTATAGTTTTCTTTTTTAAAAAATATTTTTATTTTATGTGTGTGAATCTTGCCCGCCATGTAGGTAAGTGCACCTGTTGCACTCACCATTGCACGTTGTGCAGTGCTTGTGTCAGTCTGAGAAGGGTGTTGGTTTCCTCTGGAGCTGGAGCTACAGATGGTTGTTAGCTGCCATGTGGTGCTGGGAATCAAACCTGGGTCCTCTCTAAGAGCAGCCACTGCTCTTAACCCCTGAGCCATCTCTCCAACCCCTTAGACTATAGTTTTCTCAATAGACTTTTCAAAAAGATCTTGAAGATTGGGATTTTTCTTAACTATTTGGAAAAAATTGCTAAGATTACATAAAGACAGAGGATTAAAAATTAGCTAGACTCACTTCATTCTGAGAAATCACAATCTTTTCTGATAATCTGCCTGAGAGATGCAGTGTTTAGCCAGTCTAAGAACATATCTTTTAGTTTTTCTGAACACAGCTGATAGAGGAAATCATTACTTTCCTAGAGGGTCTAAATCTCCCAGATTGAAGGCATACTTCCCAGATCCAGTGGTCAGATACTGTGGAAAACTGACTACACCAATTTTTTTTTTTTTTTTTTTTTTTTGAGAAACAGCTTCACTATATATCTATCTGGTCTGGAATTCAGAAATTTGCCTGCCTCTGCCTCCCAAATGTTGGGATTAAAGGTGTAGAATTTGTGTCACTGTATTTAGCTACCAGCTATGATTGAATCTTTTACTTTATTTACTTATTTATTTAATTTTACATGTATGAGTGTTTTGCTTGTAAGTGTACTCAGGTCATGCAATGCAGACAGAGGCCAGAAAAAGGGGTCAGATCCTTGGAACTGGAGTTACCATCATGTGGTGCTAGGATCCGAACCCAGGTCCTCTGTAAAGGCAACCCTAGTAACCAGGCACCCAATATGTCCAAAACATCACTCCAGCCTTCACTGTCATGTCTCCGGGATGAAACTAGCACTGCAGGGAAGATGTGGTTGTCTCTGGAATGAAGAGGAGTAGAGATCCTTTTCTTAAAATTGAACTTTTGTGACTTTCATATAATATATTTTGACTGTATTTAAATCCCTTCCTCTGTCCACACCTTGCCTTACTACCGTCCCACCTGCCTTTAATGTACTCTATTATATATTTAATTGAATACTATATCCATTTAGTGGAAAACTAGTATTAGACTCTTCCCTCTGCCATGTGACCTGTCTAGCCTCAGGTTCCTAGGCTTGATATTAATGTCCAGTATGTGCTCCATCCTATGAAGTGAACCTTAAATCTAATTAGAAAGTGGTTGGTTGCACCCATAATATCCTTGACACTATTTCTATGGACGTATCTTTCTAGGCTAGGTGCTTTTGTTTTTTGTTCGTTTGTTTGTTTTTGAGATAGAATCTTTTGTGGCTCTGGCTTGACCTCACACTTTTGGTGATCCTTCTGCCTCAACTTCCTGGGTGTGTACACTTGGTTCAGATATCTCCTCCTCCTCCTCCTCCTCCTCCTCCTCCTCCTCCCCCTCCTCCTCCTCCTCCTCCTCCTCCTCCCCCTCCTCCTCCTCCTCCTCCTCCTCCCCCTCCTCCTCCTCCTCCTCCTCCTCCTCCTCCCCCCCCTCCTCCTCCTCCTCCTCCTCCTCCTCCTCCTCCCCCCCCTCCCCCCTTTTTATTTTTAAAAACAGGGACTTGCTATGTTGCCTCTTTGGAGTTATGAACATGTTTGATAGTTGTGATATATTAAAATCACTGAATTATATACTTTTAAAGGAGTACATTTTATGGTATATGAGTTATATCTCAAAGAAGATATTATTGGACCAGAGAGATGGTTCAGAGCTTAAGAGCAGGTACTGCTCTTGCAAAGGCCCTCCTGACTTGGGTTCCCGGCACTCCTGTTTGGCAGCTGACAACCAACATAACTTCAGCTCCAGGGGTTCCAGTGTCCTCTTCTGGACTCTCTTGGTACCAGCACACATGCACGCATGCTCATTCACAGACATGGGAACATGTTTACAAAGAAATAATAGATCTTTTTAAAAGATGTTATAAAAACAATTTAAAAAACTCATCTTCTGGCTATGGTGGCACATACCTTTAATGCCAGCACATAAAAGCAGATGGATCTCCATGAGTTTGACGCCGGCCAGGTCTGCATAGTGAGTTCTAGGTCAGCCAGGGCTATGTAGTGAGATTCTTTCTCAAAGCAAACAAACAAACAAACAAAACCCATCTCATCTCCAGGCATGGGTGCACATGCCTACAAATATCAACATTTGAGAGGCTGAGACAGGAGGATGGTGAGTTTGAGACAGGCAGGGCTATATGAGTAAGACCCTGACTCAGAAAATGAGAACAACAGCAGGAGCTCTTGATGCAGTATCAACTTAACATGTGATTTCTGTGACTGTGCTGTTGTCGCTGTTTCATAGCATTCATTCCTCAAATGAAAACTAATGATTCTTTCATTAGTTTTCTTTACTGTTTTAAGACAGTGCTACCAGAGTGATGTTATCTGTAAATGGCTCTTGACTTGCTGTATAGATTTCCTAGTGGTTAGCTGCAAAATATCAAGGGCCGTTAAGCATTTTTCTTGATATCTGTGATTTGGACTTGACCAACATCATATAAGGCTTACAAGAATCAGAAAGAAACCCAGTGTGACGGTACACACCTATAAGTTCAAGGCAGCCTCAGCTACATGAGACCCTGTCTCACCCCCTAACTCCCAAATCAGGGAGACATTAGGCAGATCTGTTATTATAAAACAAAACAAGCAACTCCCCCCAAATCCTTTCTTAGCATTTCAAACAAATAAGTACCAAGAATTCATACTTGGGTGCCAGTAAGATGACTCAGTGGGTAAAAGTGGCTGTTGACAAGCCTGATGACTTGAGTTCAATCCCCTGGGATTCACATGGTGAAAGGAGAGTCAACTCACACAAATTGCCCTCTGACTTCCCCATGCACACTGTAGCATATATGCTTGCCATAATAAATAAACATTTAAAATATAATAAAAAATTCTTAGTTGGATTATTCAGTTTATCTCATTCAAACTTTATCTCATTTCACTCCCTCTCATAAGTTGCTTCTTTATTCAATAATGATTTTTCCCCAATGTGGCTTCTTTTTACTTGAAGTTTTATATGCTGTACCAGATATCTTATTTTATCGTTTTGGAGTTTTTGAGAAAGGATCTTACCCTTGTAGCCCAAGTTGGCTCTGAACTCATGGCAGTCTTCCTGCCTTAGCCTCTCAAATTCCAAATACCATCAGGCCCAACTGTACTAGATGTCTTTAAAAAGAAATGTCTAAATTCAACTTTTTACTCAGTCTGGGAAACTCATTTGAGTTTTAGAACAAGCACTTTAAAAACTTCATCACATGAACTCAGTAAAATAAAAATTATTTCTTGATTCTTTTTTTAATTAAAAATTATTTTATGTGTATGAATGTTTTGCCTGTAAGTGCACGATGTGTATGCAGTGTCCTTGGAGGCCAGAAGAGGGCATCGGATCCCCTGGAACTGGACTTAATGACTGGTGTTAGCTGTTATGTGGGTGCCGGGAAGCAAACCTGGGTCCTCTGGAAGAGCAGTAAGTTCTCTTAACCACTGAGCCATCCTTTTCAGCCCCTATTCCTCGATTCTTGATGTTTTTCAGAATAGAACACTCTATCTTTGCAAATGGTCCTAGACTCTTTGGAATGGTGACAGTTATAAAGAGCTGGTAGCTCCTCTAGTGCCCATATTACTCAATTCCATTATTCCTACAAGTCAAGACTAAGGCCCATATAAATTAGAGTAGTCTGTCAATGATGTCAGTGTAACATATTAATAAGTAAAGAAGTAGGGTAGACTAATAAAGTTATGTCAGATATTTCACTCATGTGTAAAAGTTTTCAGAGCAAGAAAGATGAAATTGGGTCTGCAAAAGATGTAAGTAGCTGGGGCTCAGTTGGCAAAATGCTTGCCAAGCAGGCCTGAAGACCTGAGCTCAGTCCCCTTCTAGATCTCATATACCAGAGTGTCCTCTTGTCACTTCCTGAACACTGCTTCCCAGGACCACCTGTAGAATAATGCACTACTTTGAGTCTCGTGCCATTTGGTTGTGCGACCTTTTTCTGTCCTCATTCATCAGAGCTTTCACTTCTGCACCTCATGTCCCTATGAGCCTGGCTAGCACATTCTTTTTTTTTTACCTCCTGCATGTTGGGTGACCTGTGCCTCCACTGAGTTCTGTTGTCCAC
This sequence comes from Eospalax fontanierii, assembly GCA_035773235.1. Lineage (NCBI taxonomy): Eukaryota > Metazoa > Chordata > Mammalia > Rodentia > Spalacidae > Eospalax > Eospalax fontanierii. The sequence continues at coordinate 59,339,722 of CM069535.1, forward strand.
TTGCACAGTCAGATCTACCCTCAACCATGTTCCCCAGAGCTGCTGGCCCTTTGAAAACAATATGCCAGACACATTCACACACACACACACACACACACACACACACACACACACACACACACACATACAGATATATATATATATATATATATATATATATATACAATAAATCTAGATTAAAAAAAACTATTTTATTATTTTTATTTTATGTGTATCAGTGTATTGTCTGCATGTAGGTAGGTGCACCTGTGTCCTGCAATGCCTGCGGAGGTCAGAAGAGGGCATCGGATTCCCCTGGAACTAGAATTACGGATGATTGTTAGCCACCTTGTGGGTGCTGGGAATCAAACCCAGGTCCTCTATAAGAACAGTCAGTGCTCTTAACCACTGAGTCATCTCTCCAGCCCCTATAAAATCTAAGTTATAATGCCACCCTTCTAAGAAAAAAAAATTAGACTTTAGCATATTCCTATAAGTCTTTCCAAAAGTTTTCTATGGAAGGGAAAGGTTTGTGAGTAATGGAGAGAGAGCCAGGGCTAGCGAGCACTCAGCAGTTAAGAGCACTTGCTGCTCTTCCAGAAGATAAAATAATGAGTTATAACCTGTAATTAGAGCATTGCATGACATGGGTGCACTTACCATGCAGGCAATATACACATAAAATAAATAATAAATAAAATAATTTTTAAAAATAACATTTTATTAGTCCATTGAAATCAGTCTTACTGTCAAATACAGTACTCAATCCTATTTATTCATCAAGTTTATTACAGAAGTATATTATTGGAATAAAATGTGGAGATGGTATACCTAAAATTGGTATCTTATGAGTTAACAATCATAGAACAGTGTTCCCACATTGTACAAGAAGCTGTCTTCTGGCACTGAAGAAATGATGCTGCTGATAATAACAATGTCATTGAAACATCAGGAGCACAGCACAGTCCCAACAGAACACCCATAATAGTGTGAGACTTAGACTTCTTCAGTTTGGCATTTTCTCACTGTATATGATGTTTTGGCCTCAAAGAGAGAAGGGGATCTCTGAAGAAACTGAGAATTCTCAACTAGTGCATTGTATACACACACACACACACACACACACACACACACACACACACACACACACACAGTCTACCACCACCACCAAAGTCAAACCTAAAAACCTAAGATCAAACTAATTCTGATGTTATTTCTACATCAGTCAGTGGAGATTTTACAGATGTGACATTAACTTAGAAAACTGAGGGAATAAGGAGTAATTTGTATCACCTCGGTGTCATGTTCATATTGCCTATGTCGAGATGACCTGAGTCTTCACTAAGCTCTTGTTATAACTGTATAGCATTTAACTGGTTTTGAAGAGATTAAATTGCCTTTTGGAAAAGTTCACTGTTTAACTTTAAAACATCTTTTAGTTTTTAGGAGACAGCATGCCTGGTTACCAGTGTTACCAGACACAGGAACCTTCTGTCAGAAAGATTGTGTTGTGTCTAACCCAGGATCAGTTGGGAATAGCAACTTGATGTGCCTGGCAGAGGTATAGACAGAGGGTAGAACATCATGGCCCGGGAGAAGTGGCAAGAGTCTAGCTTACCTGAGTAACGTGTAGGTAGGATCCTGACGCAGGAAAAAGCATACTTTGGTTCATTGACTATTTCCCAAGAGGAGGACCAGAAAAGGGCTCCTGTTCTGTTGACTTCTACTTTTTGGTATATATTTAGAATTTTCAAATTTCATTGGTTACTTTCCTCTTCAGCCCACTACCCTACCATATTTTGTATAAACTGAGATTGGAAATAGTCTTTTGAATTACTAAATGCTGGTACTGTATCAGTGATGTCAGTTACCAACTAATAGCACCAAGATAAACTCTGGATGTGCCAAGATAGTTGGTGTTATTCAGAAGAGGGTGTTATAAATTATTTTCATATTTAATTTTATTCACATGTGTCAAATGAGGAGATTCTTACTTTAATTTTTAAGGTACCAGATTACTATCTATCTTAATAATACTATTATGTAAAATGTGTGTGTGTGTGTGTGTGGTGGGTTTGGGGGGTCTTTTTGAGACAGGGTCTCCCTGTAGCCCCAGCTGGCCTGCAACTCACTATATAGACCAGGCTGGAACCTGCCTCTGCCTCCAGATTAAAGGAGGGATTAAAGGCCTGTGCCACCACGCTTGGCAATATGCTTTTAAAATAAAATAAGACTGGAGAGATGCTTTTTTAGCCCCTGGCTCCTCTCGCAGAAGACCCAGGTTTGGCTCCCACCACCCACATGGCAGCTAACAACCATATGTAATTCTAGTTCCAGGTGATCTGATTTTCTCTTTTGACCTCCATAGGTATTATATGACATGGGTGCACTTACATGCAGGCAATACACATACACATAAAATTTTAAAAATAGCAAATAAGTAAAATATTAAAAATTTTATTTTTTTGTTTAGATTTCTTTTGAGACAGGGCCTTTCTAAGTAGTCCAGGCTGACCTCAAACTCATGGCAAACTTCCTGCCTCAGCCTTCCAAATGCTGGGATTACAGACCTGAGCCACCACACCTGCCTACATTTTGTTTTATTACATAACTCAGTGATCACATATTAATAGCAGTAGTTGGATTTGTGCACAAATTTTTCCCCTCCTCTCCTCCCTCCCTCCTTTCCAGTTTTCTTTGTGGTAGAAGGATTGAACCTAGGGCCCATGCTTGCTTGTATACTCCTAGCCCCTTGTGCTATCTTTAAAACTTTGTTTTCATGTTCATCTCCTGTGTCCTTATGTCAACCCTGAAATAAAAGAAAGGTTAAATTTGGTTGTTTCTGTCTTACAGCCAGGAAATTTAGTTGGGATGGGCTGACTCTTCTCCCTGTACAGTATCTTGCAATGTCCCCATTCCATTCTAAGATTTGCCCTCTACCTCTGTCCTAGATAGACTGTTGCTCAGAGCTTGGGCTCGAGGCCGAACCATAAATGAGATAGATTAAAAGAGCAAGGCAACATGAGATCTCTCCTTAGCCTTTATCACCTTTGCAACAGCGTCTGATACTCTCTACTGGCAAGCTTTACCTAATTTTGAGCCTACTGCCAGTGAAGTGTTCCAGGAGGCTTGGATTTGATTGCAGATAAGTAAGCACTTCCCATCAAAAGACACAGAGGACATTTCTCATTTTCATTTCCATAAAGGGATGCCATTGCCCTCCCAGAAAGTCTGTGCTTAAAACAGATCTTGAACCTTCTTCAGGTTCCTGCCTGCTGCTGCTTCATTATTATTATTATTATTACTATTATTATTATTATTATTATTATTTTGTTGTTCTGCCCTTGGAACCAGTTTGCTATTTCTGACTTTTTTTCCTGAGCATTTTCTTCCAATTAAATTGTAAAGGCTTTCCTTGTGAGTTTAGTGCCCAGCTGCTCAGGGAGAGTAGAATCTAACTCTTCTATGTGTAACCTCAAGAGAAGTTTGTGTTTTGATTGACTTGTATAATTCACTCCACTTCTCTTCCTCTAGGACATATTGATGAGCCTTTGCTTTCAAAAATAAGTAGTTTCGATTTCCAAAGTCTTACTAGTGTTTTGTATTTCAGTGGCAGTAGTGAATTTATATTATGAGATGTGCAGACTTGGTTATATCCAAATTTGACTGCTAAGGTCCAGCAGAAATAAGATGCTGCATTAAGGGAAGTCACTATGTGTTTGCTCATAGCCAGCATTTCCTTGGCCATGGACAGTGCTGAAGTCAGAGCAGTGCAGAAAAACATTTCTCTGTGCAAGGCTAGCAGGTGTAGATACTTATCAAAACTCAGTGAATACAGATGTTTTATTGGTGCATTTTACTGAATGTAAATTTCACTCCAAAAGAAAAATTATACTCTGAACAAATACTGAACTGGAGTTATTGATATGTGTGATGAAGTACATGAAGGAACTAATGTCTGAACTGGGATGAATGGATAAAGGGATAGATTCTGTTAGAGCAAGTGTGGTATGTTGTTAACTGTGAACTTGTTTGAGTATGTGAATGTTCACTGTGACATGCTTTCAGCTTTTCTGTGTGTTTGGGAAAATACCCAGTGTGGAGGGCAGATACTGTGAATTAACAAAGCAGGCTGAGTAGAGTACATGGTAGAGTAGTAAAGCCTGAGATACTGAGACCTCATGCTTTGCCTAAAGAAGCAGCTTCTGATGAACTCTTGCTGATTGGTACTTTGTGGAAATATGACTCCAGTACTGTCAAATAATCTAATTTTTAAAAAGGAGTTTTAGGGAGCTGTATAGATGTTCAGTGGTTAAGAACATGTACTGCCCTTCCAGAGGACCTGAGTTCAGTTTTGAGAAGAACCCATATCAGGTGGCTTACAACCTTCTGTAACTCCCAGTTCAGGGGAACCAGAGGCCCTCTTCTGGCTTCCATGAGCACCTGAACACACACACACACACACACACACACACACACACACACAAAATAAAAAATAAAAAAGCTATAAAAAATTTTAAAGGCTGTTAAGATATTGAGTGTGTGTGTGTGTGTCTGTGTGCGCGCGCGTGCACGCGGGTGTGCTTGTCTGTGTATATGCTTGTGGAGGCCAGAGATTGACTTTGACTATCTTCCTCTAATTACTGTCTATCTTGTTTTTTAAGACACTGAACCTGGTGCTTGCTGTTGGTTACACTGATTGGTCAGTGCATCTATAGGATCTGCATATCTCTGTCCCCAACTCAGCACTGGGGTTACAGGCACTAGCTGTTGTACCTGGCTTTTGCATGTTGCTAGCTATCTGAACTCAGTCCTCATGCTTGCACAGCAAACACTTTACTCAGTGAACATTTTCCCAGGCCTTCTTTTGTCTTTTTAAAAATCTAGATTTATGAGGCTGGAGAGATGGCTCAGTGGTTAAGAGTACTAGCTACTCTTGCAGAGGACCTGGGTACAATTCTCAACACCTACATGGTGGCTAACAACCATTTATAACTCTAATTCCAGTGAATCTGATGCCCTTTTCTGGCCTCCGAGGGCATTGCACAACATAGGTGTATTTACATACATGTAGGCAATATACTCATACACATAAAAATAATAAATAAAATAGTTTTTAAAAATCTAGATTTATTGCACTTAATTTGTGTGTGTGTGTATGTGTGTCAATGTGTGTGGAGGTCAGAAGATAGATACTTTTGAGACTGAGTTCTTTCTCTATCATGTAAGTCCCAGAGATTGAATTTAGGTTGTCAGGCAAGCCCCTTCACCCACTAAGCTATCTTGCCAAACTGGTTTTTGGATTGGCAAGCATGTGCTATATAGGCATGTATCACCGTGCCCAATGTAAATTTCTTCCCTCCTCTGTCTCTTCCTCTTTCTGACAGAATCTCATTATTTCAGTCAGGCTGACCTAGAATTTATGATCTTCCTGCCTCACCTTCTCAAGTGCTGAGATAATAAGCAAGTCCTACCACGCCTGGCTTTCAAATATGGAAAATTTTATTTTTAAAAAAGTGTTTACTTTTTAACTAGACATGGCAACACCTACCTGTAATCTCAACACTCAAGAGACAGAGGCAGAGGGATTGCCACAAGTTTGGGATAAGTTTGGTTTATATAGCAAGACTCTGTCTCAGAAATTAAGAACAAGAGCTGGGCTTGGTGGTACACACCTTTAATTACAGCACTTGGGAGGCAGAGCTGGGTGGACCTCTGTGAGTTCGAGGCCAGCCTGGTTTCCACAGAGACTGTCAGATCAGCCAGGGCTGCACAGTAAGACTCTAGTCTCAAAAAGACAAAAATCAATAACAATCATCTTTATCTTTAAAATATCATATGTACCAAACAAAGTTTAATTTGGCAATTATTTTTCTATTTCAAAGACTCTAATTTCAGAGATAAGATTGGGGTATCCTCCTTAGCTGTAAAGTCACAATTTATAGCTGAGTGCTTTTATCGTAACCTCAATTCTCCTCCTGTTTGACTGCTGTACAATAATGCTCCTTGCCAAGGCATGTCATGGTATTTATGACACTGATCTACCCAGGATTTTGCTGTGGGTCAGGAAACAGCTGAGAGCTTGGGCTGGTTGGCATTGATTTCCTTAGGCTAGCTTTAGGACTGTTTAACCTGGAAAGGGCAGTAGCACATGCTAGTTTGATGTACAGCTGTAGTTCTTGAACATAAGTCAGTTAAGCTTTAAGAGAATTTAGCACTAATGAGAATAAGAAACAGAAAAAAATCAGAAGACTTCCTTATATTAACCCCGTTTGAGCTTAGTGGTGTCACAGTCCACCTACAGCCCTAAGCTCTTAGAAGTCTCTTTGCTACCCTTTCTTGCCACTAACATTCTAATCAGCCACCTGTTCTATCCATTTTGCCTTAGAGTGCTTCTCAAATCCATTCCCTACTCAAGGCTCCCTGCCAGAGCCTTCCTTCAGCAGCTCATCTTTGCCATGAGTTTTTCCTGCCAAAAGTTCTGTCTTTGTGCTCCCATTGCAATTGTCCTTTGAGGTGTCATTCTGGTAGTATCACTCTTAATTTCCCTGTTGCCTGCTAGTTAGAGGTAAAGTTCCTCTTGATGGGATGGAATGCATGTACCTGCACAGCTACCAGCCCACTGTACCAGCTCCTTTTCCCATTAGCCAGTAGGGTCAAGTGCTGATTCTTCAGTCTATCAAATAAAGCCTTGTTTAGATTTCCATATATGCCCCTACTTATGTTGGCATATAAGTATGCCAAATTCTTAACCATTCTTAAAAAATTGGCATTTTCTGTGTCCTCTAGACCTTTGTGTATGCTATTTCCACAAATTATCTTTATCTCTTCTTTATCTCGTACATAATATGCAAGTCATGTCTGTTCTGTATTTCCTGTTACCCCTATGACTTCTGTTAAATTATATTACATTTCTCTTTCTACCATTTAATTAAAATCTTACTCATTTTTTATTCCCACACATTCCACTAAAGACTGTCTGGAATAATACAGGGTGCCTATAAACGTTTGTTACATGAATAAGTGGGAAGATCAGGCAACACTGATCACTGAGACAAATTCTTAACCTGGTCTTTGGTAATGTGAGTCAGTATCTGAAACTTAAATCTTAGATTTTTTTTTTACATATGCTAACAGTAGACTTGCATCTGCAGTCAGTGTGACCCTGCTATGGGGTCACACCCAAACCTCTTTACCAGCTACAGGGGCCCTGACAAGTTGTTTTCTTTTTCTCTAATTCTAACTTAAAATTTACTTCCTTCTCTTACTAGTGAAACCTGACTGTAGTCCAAATAGAACTCAGAGTTTATGCTTATATTGAACCTTGATAACTCCTGATATCTTGATATTACACTGTTCCATGTGTAATAATAACTAAATTTACATAGCATTTAATTATGGGCCAACTGCTCAGTGTTTTCTCCTAATTGGGATCCCATGAAGTGGTCACAATAACTAGCATGATAATTTTACAAATGAAGAAGCTGAGACATACATAACTTGTAAAGAAACCATGAAATGATTAATTGGTAGGCCTGGGACTGGAATACAGGAATTCTGGTTCCATAGTCTGTGTTAACTAGTGTACCTAAATATGACTATTTCGTCTAGAATTTTTAAAAATTTTCCTTCTTATTTTTATTTTTTGTGTATGAGTGTATTGTCTGACTGTAGTACATGTACTCATGTCATGCAGTGCCCATGGAGGTCAGGAGAGGGTGTTGGATCTCCTGGAACTGGAGTTACAGATGGTTGTTAGCTGCCATGTGTGTGCTGGGATTTGAACTTGGGAAGCCAAGTCCTTCTACAAGGGAAGCCATTGCTCTTAACCACTGAGCCATCTCTCCAGCCCCTTGTCTAGTATTTTTTACCAGACAGTATGGAGTATGTGGTGCATGAAAGTGATATGGACCGTTATATTACAGAATTTTGGATGTACAAAACTCTTGTTGAAAATACGCTAAGAAAATAATTTCTTGTTTAATATCTTCTTGTTTAATATCTTCCTTTATGGGTAAAATTTGATATATTGAGTTGTACTTGGTGAATGTAAACTTCCTGTCCTTTTTTTTTTTTTTTTTTTTGGTGGTGACTTTTGTGCCTTACCTTGGGTTGCAGTATTGCCTTCCACGTCCCCAGGCTTACTTGACAGTCATGGAGCTTTGTCCATACCACGGCTTTCAAGTTGTGCTCCTGTGGCTTGTGAAATACTTGTTTATGGGCACAGAGTGATCTGGAGTTAAATACAAAAATTCCTCTCCATGGAACAGCAATTTATTCTACATGCCAGTTGGCAGAGGAGTAGACCTTTGGGGGTTGTGGCTAAGACAGGTGGCCAAGATATGAGGGAGATTTCTAATCCAGATTCATACTAATAAACAGAATGGTAACTAAAGCACATTAGTGGGATCTTTTCATTTTACACTTAGTCTAGTTAGGAGTGACCAACCCGGTTTCACTAATTGACTACTTTCTTCATATAAAGCTATTGGGACACCAGACTACTATAAAATTATACTATATATGTTAAAACTATTTTTAGGGAAATGGGATCTCTACAAATGTTTCATGTGTGTTATCTTATCTCTGGCCCAGGAACTCTATATTGGTACCTAGCATTTATTTAGTTGATTCTGCAATTGAATATATGATCTTAAAGTAGTCATTTAGCTTATATATCTATACATCTAAGTTAATCCCTTTTTAAAAATTGTATTTTTTGTGTGCAAGTATGTGTGTAGAGGTTAGAGAGCAACTTTCTGGAATTGGTTGTCTCCTTCCACCATAGGGGTCCCTGGGATTGGACTCAGGTCATCTGACTTGGTGGCAAGAACTTTTATACCACCAACCTATTTCAGCATCCCAAAATTAAAAATTCAAAAAGGACTGATGAAAGAGCTCAGTGGTCAGGTATTGCCTAGCAAAAATGCACTAGGCCTTAGGTTCAAATCCCACAAAACAAACAAACAAACAACAAGTATTATAGTTACTCAGGTATATGTACATCTTTGACTTAAGAAAAATTGGTACCTTGGATTTTTACCTATGCTTATAGGCCTCATGTTTTGTTCATCAACATTAGGGTTATCAGGAGTAACAAAGTACAAATTTGGAGGTTGGAAGTATAAATCTTCTGTTTGAAGATGATGCTGACCTTTAAAAGGATACTTCCGTTTTTCTGGGCCCACCCTTCATAATTTTTCTTTTCAACTTTTTTTTTTTTAATTTTATTTATTATTGTATTTTGTGTATGAGTGTATTGCCTGCATGTATGTAAGGGCATACATTGTCATTCAATGCTTATGGAGGTCAGAAGGGGATGTCAGATCCCCTGGGACTGGAGTTACAGATGGTTGTTAGCCACCATATGTGTGCTGGGAATCAAACCATGGTCTTCTGCAAGAGTATCCAGTGTTCTTCACCACTGAACCATCTCTCGAGCCCCCTCAACTTTATTTTTTAAAATTCTTTATTATATTTATTTGTGTGTACATGTGTGTGCATACCACGGTACATGTGTGGAAATCAGAGAACAGCTTGTGAAAATTGGTTCTTTCCTTCTACCATGTGGGTTCCAGGGATTAAGCTCAAATCATCAGGCTTAGTGGCATGAGCCATCTCACTGGATCTTTTTTCAACTTTAGAAACCTGTTTTGATGATAAAGGTAAGATTACATATGTAGAACTGGGCAGGAGATGCCTTAGCAGTTAAGAGTTAAGGCTGTTCTTGTAGAGGACCTGGGTTTGGTTTCCAGCACCCACATGAAAACTAACAATGGCCTGTAACTCCAATTCCAGGGGATCCAATAACTCTTCTGACTTCCTCAGCCATTGTATGACATGAGTATATTTACATACATGCAGGCAAAAACTCATACACATAAAATAAATAAATCAGATATGTAGAATCTTGTATAGTATAAAAGTTGCCTACATTTCTTTTTTAAAAAAACTTTTATTGAATTTTGTATATTTCATACAGAACATCTTAATTAACTTTATACCCCCTTCCCCATTGGCACCCACCCATACCCATCTCCCCCACTGGATTTCATACATTCTGTCATTGGTATTAAGGCCTATCCTGTCAAGTTATTGTCCCCAGATATCTCTCAGTGCAAGTTCATCCATTGAGGTCTAGTCAGCCTATCTAGAGTCTCTCCCTTAAAGAAGATCAGTTATTCCTCACCCAGCCAATAATTCTTCAACTAAGATTGGGGCCCGCTGTCCATTTCCACAGATCTGTGCTGGGTTTCTGTCTCCTTGAGTTTGCATGAGTCTTCTGCATGCTGACACCATTGCTGTAGGTTCATATGAGCAGGGTTCCAGGAGCCTATAGGACTCTATTTCCAAATGGTCATGCACCTCCTCTCTGGCTCTTACAATCTTTCTATCCCCTTTTCTGCAATGGTCCCTGAGCCCTGTGTGGGTGGATTTTAATATAGGAGTCCTGTCCCAGGACCTATGCTGTGTAGACTTTTATTATCTGTTTCAGCCATTTATGATCTGTGTCCATTTGTGTTTATGGACCTCTGTTATATGAAGGAACTCCATTGATAAGTGTTGAGAGATGGATTTGTATTCTCTCTACCCCTTGTTCTATGTTTTGTGAGCCTCAGGTATAGAGGTTCCACTGTAGATGTGTCACCTAGGGATGGGAATTTCACAGACAATCTCTGTTTGTGACCCATTGTGGAACTCTGTAATAGTCACCACCTGCTGCAAGAGAAGCTTCTTTGATGAGAGTGACTGGGATACTTGTCTGTAACTTTAATGACCCATATTTTGCACATAATAAGAAATTATATTTGTCTAAGGATGTGACAGCCTTGGTTTTCTCTAAGATGTATGACCTCTCCATCTTTGTGTATTTGGCTAGGTTTACAGTACCACACATGAACTTCCTCCCATTGAGTGGGCTTTATGTCCAATTAGGCAGCTGTTGATTACCCCCCAGCCAATATGACACTTGTAAGACAATGTAATGAGCTTTTCTTAATTTAGATGGAAAAAAGGAAAGGTTTAATGGTATGAGTTTGGGGTATTTATTCTGTCTGTTCAAGGTTTAAGAGTATGGATTTGGAGTGTTCTGTCTTTTCAAAGTTTAAGGGTATGGGCTTGTTTCTGTCTGTACAAGATTTAAGGTATATGTTTGGGGTATTTAGTCTGTCTGTCTGTTTGTCTGTAGGTTTTAGTGTATTGGTTTGGGGTGTTTATTCTGCCTGTCTGGTCTTCTATAGCATAGGCAGGCTTCTAACTTAAACTTCTGACTCCTCTACTTCTACCTCCTGAGGGTTGGGATTACAGGTATATGTCACCATGCCTGATTTATATGGTGCTGAGAATTGAACCCAGAGTTTTGTGTGTGCTAATCAAGCACTTGACCAACTGAACTACATCTAGCCTAGGTCATTTAGAACAGGTCTTTCTATAATCTAGAATGAGCCCATGTTTTAATTTCTTAAAATTTATGTTTGTTTATGTATGTGTGTATGTATGTCTCTATATGTATATATGTGGAGAAATCAGAGAACAACTTGTGGGAGTCTGTTCTTTCCTTCCACCATGTAGGTTCTGGAGATCAAACTCAGCTTGTCAGGTTTGGTGGCAGGCACATGCTCTTGAAACTTAGGCAGTATAATTTTGCTATTAATAGAAGCAAGATGTTCTCTAATTTTAATTTTTAGACATTTGTAGTGTTGGGATAATATGCTAGTCTATGAAGAATAAAAATCTTAATCAGTGTGACAGTCCATGGGAAAATTTTCTTTGGTTTTGTTTTTGAGACAGTCTTGCTATATAGCTATAGCTGCTCTCAAACTCACTGGGTTTCCAGAATGGCCTTGAACTTGTCCATCTTTCTGCCTCAGCTTCCTGAGTGCTGAGGTAGGAGGTGTACACCACCATGCCTGGATAATGGAAAATTCTTCACCTCTCCTGTCTTTCTTGGCTATCTCTGTTGAAAGGCCACTGATCTGTGTCCAGAGACTGCCTGACTAGTGAGTACATGATCAGATATAGTTCTTACTGTCTGGGAGCCAAACTGTTTCTGTCAGTAGTGTTCTGACTCTTTCACATAGAGTTGACAGCAACTGGGGTCACCTGTCACACTCGAGCAAACTGCTGTAAGTGATTCTCACTTAAGCAGCTGTTATACTTTATCATGATTGGAATGGAGAGATAGGTACTTGGAAGGACTGACTGAAGTGCTGAGTCAGTCAGTCTTAACTATTATATGTTAAAGCCTTCTTATAGTGGTGATCTGATGATGGAGAGTTCCAAATTTACTGACTCCACTGTCATCTTTAATTTACGTGTACAGTTTCTTGGCACATGATGATGTTGCCTAGTTGGAGTAAGAGGACTTAGAACTTAGAGATTTGGGGTTCACAGGGAGCTCATCTGTCAACACTGCTCCTCAGGTTTAGTTTCAGTTTCAGTGCTCAGCCAGAATACCTTCAGCAAGGCTGAGGTATTGGCAGCACAAGCCTATATTCCCAGCACTTGGCAAGAAGAGACAGAAGGATCAAGCATGTAAGTTCATTCTGTGCTACAGAGAGAGTTTGGGGACAGCCTGGGCTACATGGTACCATCTCAGTCCCATTTGTCAAGACTTTGCTATTTGAGCCAAAGTTTGCCTTTAAAATTTTTTTTAATTAATTATATTCTTTCAATGAATTGTATAATAAATTTTTTGGCCATTTTCACAGAAAAGAAGGGATCAATCACTGCTGATACTGTCAATTAATATAGCAAGGAGTAAGAATATGGCAGATTCTGTATCTGAATCTACAGACTCTGTAGATTCAGACTTCCTATTCTGTGTCAATTTGATGTTTCCTGTGGCTCCTATAATAGATTACCACAAACTTGTTGACTCCCAGCAACAGAAAATTGTTCTCTCCAATTCTGGAAGCCTGAAGCCTGAAACCAAGGTATAAATAAGATCATATTCCTTCTGGACTGTGTGCATTGTATTTAATACTACAGCTAGTTTATCTATTGGTTTGTCATTGAACCGATTATTTTCACATTCTAGGTAACTGAGCAATGCTAGCATGTTCTCAGATCTCTTTGAGACACTCCTTTCAAAATCTTTTGATTTTATGCCACAGTTTCCTTTTTGATAGAATAGAAATGGTAATTTTGCTCTTGATCTTTTTTTAAAAAACTGTATATCACTTGTGTTTTGTCTACATGTATGTGAGTGCACCACATGCATGCAGTGCTCAGGGAAGCTAGAAGAGGGCATCAGATCTCCTGGAACTGAAGTTAAAGATGGTTATTAGTCACCATGTGGGTGCTGAGAATTTTATTTTTTGTGAATAGCCATTTTAGTGGGTATGAGGTGTTATGTCACTGTTTTTTATTTGCATTTCCATAATGATTAGTTGTGTTAGACATTTTTGCATGTGCTTTCAGCCATTTGTAAACATAGAAACAAGTCCTTTGTCTCCTTTTTAAATCAGATTGCTTTGAGTTTTAAATGGTTCCTATATATTCTAGATATGAATCTCTATCAGATACATGGTTTGCATTTTTTTCTGAGGGTTGCCTGACATAATTGGTAGTGTCTTTTGTACCCTCCCCGAAGGATGGCACTTTTGTCAGTATGGTTTATTGAAACTAAGGCAAACTCAGGATGAAAAAAGGCATACAAGTAGGTGTTAGGCAGGACTAAGCCCAGCTTGAGTGAGCTGGGTTTTGTGGGAGAGTTGCTTACAGGCCAGAGCAGGTAGCATTAGGGTTAATCTGAGTCACAACAGCAAGGTCAGCCTTGAAAGCCAGCACTTGGTGGTGGTGACAGTTGTAGGCTATTCTGGGAAGGAGGAGACTTTGTTTTGCAAGGCTTCTCTAGTCCTAGATATAACTCTGGCTTTGGTCAACCCCAAAGCACTTTGGCCTTTGATACAAAGAGAGCAGTGTCAAGTACAGTAAAAAGATCACTGTACCATTCCCATTTTATTGGTAAAAGCAAGTATTTTCTCGTAGATAAAGCTTATCTCTACTACAGAAGTTTAACATGCTGAGTTAAAAAGCTTGAATTTACTTGGTGGTTTTGGGAATAGTTTTTTTGACTAATAATTAAGTCCATATCTCCATTCATTTTTGTTGTTGTTGTTGTTGTTTTTGGTCTTTTTTGAGACAGGGTCTCCCTCTAGCCCCAGCTGTCCTGGAACTCACTATGTAGATGAAGCTGGCCTTGAACTCACAGAGATCTGCCTGCCTCTGCCTCCCTAGTACTGGGATTAAAGGCATGCACCACCATGCTCAGCTGATTTTTTTTTTTTTTTAACTTTGGTAATATTCTTGTGTGTCTTCAGGAATACAAAATAGGAAGAAAGCTATTTCCTGAGTTAGCCCCATCATTATCATGGTTAACACTCAAAAGATTATTTAGCTTCCTTTCCCCCAAAGGGAATGAGCTCTCCTGGAGAGTTAGTTTATCCCTGGGCAGAGGCATGATCTGGATGAGGTTTTACAGACAGTAAATCTGCTCATATACCATGCTGTAGTTGTGAGTCAGAAGCACAGCTGCAGATGGAGTGCGCAGAGGACATCTAAATTTAGTCAGTATTCACTTGAGAAGACTTCAGGAATCATCTGTCTTTCATCCATGTTTTAGTCCTTGTAGAAGCCAAGAGAGTGGGATGGAGGAGAGGCAGTGTCCGTCAAGGTCTTCAGGATGGCACTCCTGTGGCCTTGTTGCTTGCTACTTCCTCTTTTCTCTCTCTTTCTCTCTTTTTCTCTTCCTCCCTCCCTCCCTTCCTCCCTCCCTCCCTCCCTCCCTCCCTCCCTCCCTTCCTTCCTTCCTTCGTTCCCTCGTTCCTTCGTTCCTTCTTTCTCTTCTTTTCGAGACATGCCCTGTAGCCCAGTTGACCTGCAACTTGCTATGTAGACCAGGCTGTCCTTGAACTCACAGAGATCTGCCTGCCTCTGCCTCCCCAGTGCTGGGGTTAAAGGCATGTTATGCATGTAACTCCTGAAATTAGGAATTCGCAGTACTATGAAAATTAGGGAATTTTCTGAAGTTAAATGTACAAACTCTCAAATCTGGTTAGTTGAGAGACATTTTTAATCTCGTTTCCCCTCCCACCCTCCGTAAGGTACTGGACGTGGGTGAGGGCTGTGGTGAGGATTAAATACATTTTGTGTGTGTCTTTTTCCTGGTGAAGTTGCTATTTGTTAAAGTATTGACTTAAAAACCATGCCAGGAACTGTTCTAAACCTCTCTAGGTGGGTGGTATTCCCACTGTTGTAAATAAGTATACTGGTGTTTGCTTACCCCATTCAAGGCCAGAACCCTGTTCTCTTTGACCCTACAAGCTGATGCATTTCACATATATTGTCATCCACTTTCTGGACAATGTGGGAACTGATTTGAAGAGTTGAACTACTTTGTTTTCTCTAATATAATTCTTTAGAAGTTGTTGATTTGCTAAGTTAAAAGCATGCAAAAAAAAGTTTTTTAATGTCTATGCTCATATGGTTGTAACATTTTTATTAAAGTATATTAAGAAAATTGAGTCTTGATAGATAACTATTTGAGAAAGTAAAGACTATTTTACTAGAGTATTCAGACAGTTATGAATATCATTGTTGTTAAACAGTATACCGAAACTTAAGAAGTGGTAGGTTTTTCTTTTCCTTTCCTTTCCCTTTCCCTTTCTTTCTGCCTTTGCCTTCCACATGCTGGGATTACAGGTTTGTACAACTTTGCATAGTTTATGTAGTACTAGGGATTACTCCCAGGGCTTTGTGCATGCTAGACAAGCACCCTGCCAACTGAGCTTATTCCCAACCTTAAATGTTAGTTGGAAATGGAAATTGAAATCATATCAATACTATCTTACTCTAGTATATTAAAATCCATAAGTGTAACTTGTTCTTTGAATAAATTTTTTACTCATGCTTGATTTTCTAACATGCATTTGGTTATTTGGAAAATACAGATTCAATGAGTTATGCAGGTCTTCCATATATAAACACATTTCATTATATAGCATTAACCACTCGTACTTGTAGATTATACATCCAATGTAAATATCAGAAGAGTGAGTATCAGGAAACAGTCAAACAACAACTCTAGGCAGAGGCTCTGCCTTTCCAAATTATTATTTTTCAGTTGTTGTATGGTCAAGTTTCATAACAAATAACTTACTTTGTTTTCAAATCCGGATAGTGATAAATTTTCTCTCAGCGGTCCTATTTTGAGTATAGTAGGCTCCTGTGAAAAGATGGCTAGTTCATCTTGTAGCTCAGCTGGCTGCACAAGTGCTCTTCCTAGAAGCAGCCATCACACTGCAGATGCAGCAGTGGTGCAAGGATACGTTTCCTTTTTTCACACAGTATATTCAGGAGACTTACCCTTGCTGGGCATGCTGGTGCCTTTTTAGCCCCAGAGGCAGAGACAGGTGGATCTCTGTGATTTCAAGGCCATTTCAGACAACTGGGGCTATGGAAGACACTATCTTAAAAAAAAAAAAAAAAGAGTATCCTCAAATACTTAGATTTAATAAAATATAATCTTTATTACTTCATCAAGATCAGTCTCAAGTTAAGTAATCTCTTTTGATGCAATTGCTTTGGTTTATGTTAAGACAGTAGATTTACACACCATTGATTTGGCATCATTAATATTAATGCCAACACAATAAAAAGGCAAGTAATTTCCTAATATCATTGAGAAAGCAATTTTATTTAGGTACTGAATTCTTTCTTAGCTAGTGTTTTATCTGTTAGTTTGAAATTTGAAGGAGGAATTTACAGGCAAGTTTTCTTATTTATAATTTTGTTTTGTTTTGTTTTGTTTTGAGACAGTGTCTCGTCAGAGGCTGGCCTGGGCTTGTGACAGCGTTCCTGCCACAGCCTTCCAGGTTCTGAGATTGCAGGCATTCACCACTGTACTGGGTCATAGCGAGTTTTTAAAAGCTGATTTACTTTGCTACTAGGTCCTGAATTTTCCTGTTTGAAAACTCTCAAGACTGAATAATTACCTTTGTCAGCTATTTCCTTTTTGTTCTATAGCTATGTTAAGATACCCTTATTCTTTTCCTTTTTTTCTCTCTCATTGATTGATTTGTTGGTTGATCATGTATGTGTATGTGTGTGTATGTATGTCTATCTGTTCATCCTGTCTGTGTACATGTGCAAACAAGTGTGTGTGTGTGTGTGTGTGTGTGTGTGTGTGTGTGAACATGTGGAAGCCAGAGGACAGTCTCAGGTGTTATTCCTTGAGTGTTAACCACCTTCATTTTTGAGGAGTAGGAACAAACAGTTGGCTAGCCAAGGAGCCCAGTGATCTGACCATCTCTGCGTCCTGTCTCTGGGATTACAAACACATACCACCATGCCCAACTTTTTTACATGGGTTTGAACTAGGTCCCTCCAAGGCAAGTACTTTACCTGCTAAGCTATTTTCCCAGTTTTTTTTTTTTGTTGTTGTTGTCTGTTTTGGATTATACTCACTGTGTAATCTAAGCTGACCTCACTCTTGAGAGCCTCCTGCTTCAGCCTTCCAAGTGCATGTATTACCATACCCAGCTCAACTATATTTCATTGTTTGTGACTATTTATTTTAGGTTTATTTTAGTTCTAAAAGCTTTTATTCAAAAACCTTCTGTGCTTTCCCCTAATGTTGGTATGAAGGTAGGGGAAGGTGCCTGTCTGTAATTACAAATGTAACTTCCCACATTGTTTGAAGCCGTTCAGAAAATATATGAAAAGAAAATACTTTTCTTCCATTTGAAATGGTCCTCCTACCCTTTCTCATCAAAGGAAGTGTTGTTAGCTATCTTAGAAAAATAAACTACAATTTCCCTCTGAGAAAACCACATTTGATTCTGTGTGATTATAATTTCTTAATTCATAAGCAAATTAGTACTTAGCACATTTTTAATATTCTCTTTTTTGTATATAACAAAATTCTGACTAGCTTACCCATTTACAGCATTTTAAATTCATTTTGGGGGCTAGGGAGATGGTTCAGTGGTTAAGAGCCCTGGCTGCTCTTACAGAGGACTTGGGTTCAGTTCCCAGCACCCACATGGTGACTAACAACTGTTCATAACTCCAATTCCAAGAGATCCAGTGCCCTCTTTTGATCTCCACAGATATGTATGCACTGATGCACTTACATGCAGGCAAGACCCTCATATATGTAAAAAAAAAAAAATAGAAGAAACCATTTTCATCTTTTAAATACTGTTAGTACTATATGTCATAGTCCTAATAGTACTTCTAAGCTTAGGAGTTATGATTTAGACACTTACTATGAAAAGAATAAAAATTAATGTATCATTAGAACTTCTAGCCACTGTCATTGTCCAGAGCAGTGTCTGTAGTGTCTTGTACATGGTAGAACTCAATAAATACTTATTGGATGAATCAGTGAGTAGTAGTACTCAATAAATGCTTGTTGAATGAATCAATGCACTTTTCTTTTCAGGCCTGTATTGATGAAAACTTGGATATGGTGAAATTTCTGGTTGAGAACAGAGCCAATGTAAACCAGCAAGACAACGAGGGCTGGACACCCCTTCATGCAGCAGCATCCTGTGGTTATCTCAACATAGCAGAGTGAGTAAGCTTCTGTTATGGGTTTGGCAGGAAGAGCTGTCACTTCTCCTTTGCTTTTCAGAATTTGACTTTCATAAAGTTATAATCTCAGTATAAATGATAAATTAGTTTTTAAAACATTTTATTCATTTTATGTGTATGAGTGAGTGTATTACCTGCATGTCGGTAGGCACACCTAGTTGTACAATGCTCTTGGAGGTCAGAAGAGGGTGTCGGATGTCCCTAGAACTAGAGTTACTGACAGCTGTTAGCTGCCACGTGGGTGCTAGAAATTGAACTCGGGTCCTCTGCAAGAGCAGCCAGTGCTCTTAACACTGAGCCATCTCTCCAGTCCCATAAATGTTAAATTATAAAAGAAGAAGGTTGATTTTAAAGGAGGTAATGGATGCTATGTTTACATGGTTACTAAAGGTACATTTCTTAGTTGAAATTTTTTTTGTTTACTTCTGGTTTTATGTAATTATATTTGCTGAAATATGCAGAGGTAACATCTGTCTGGTAGCTATCTGGTGTATTTTTGCACAGCTGTAATAGAACATGTGTATGTGGGATGGAGATTTTTATTTTCTTCCAGATTTCTTCATGAACCTATTTTTAAAATGAATTTTACTAGAGTTAATAATGAAAGAAAGAACATGAACACGTGGGACCAAGGCAAGGTAGCAATTGGCATGTGTTATCAATGGTTGAATGGATATGTTTAATATGATAGTGTACTATAGTAGCTGTGAACCTCAGTGGCAACACACTGCCCTCCCTTGGGTAGAAGAATCCTGAGCACATGACGGTGCCTGTGGCAGAGAAAGCATGAAGAAAATGTCTGTTGTCTGAAGGAGTCATCAGAAATCTACTTCTAGTTAGGAAAGAAACTCTGGAATTTGAAACATCTTTAAAATTTGCAGGGCAAATTTAGATTGATAAGTAAATTTCCCAATCAGGGTAGTCTGTGGTCTTTAGAAAAATCAGATTCATTGTTTAAGTCCTATTCAATAATATGATTAGGACCTTAATACATTTTTTTCTTATTCAGCAAACATCAGGCAGCCATGTAGAAGTCTGAAAACCTCATTTTCTCAGGTTTCCTGGGGGATAGTTGGGTTGCTGGGTCTGTTTTGGGGTGTGAGAGGCTCACCTGGAGAAGTTAAATCCAGGGAGACTCAGCCTAGAGAGTATCAGCAAGCTCCTGGACTAGGCTACTTAAGAAGAGAGATGGCTGGAGGGTCCCAAAGCCAGACAGCTATATGGTACAGGTTTCTTTGCTTTTCATTCCTCACTCTGTTCTAAGTTAGTGAAAATCCAAACCCTCTTCATCACCCAGGATGCCCCCATTTCAGGCTCATAGAAAAGGCTCTGAGTCTCAGCTTTACACACTGATGCCAGTATAATGATGCTTAGGAATTAAGTTGCTTTGTCTGCTTTGGATTTACATTTACCTAAGAAATGTAAGGCATATTGGCTTCTCATTATTGGTGTTTGAGTATGTGTTCAGGTTGCATGTTTGAGACATATGAGCTACAAAATCTCATTTACATTCAAGGATTCAGTTTTCCTCATTTTTTTTCCATTTTTCTAAGGACAACTAATACTTAAAATTAGGATAGTTGATGGTGTTATCTTTCTGTGAAACTGGATACAGAGAATGTTTTTTATGGTTTAATTCATCTGTAAATGAATAGAGTTATTTTGGAAATAAATTTAAAGTTAGCAGTTTCTTGCTCAACCAAATATTACTTTGAATGAAGTAAATTTACCAGTTACCATCATAAATTATTACAAATTATACATATGCATGTCTGACCATGACTGAGCTGTTCTAGATCAGAATTAACTGGAGATGTGGGGTGGGGGTAGAGATGGCCTGGCTTAGTTTACCTTTAATTTACATATTATTATTAGATAGGTTTTAATTTTTATTCTCATTATTTATTTGCAGTATTTTAATATTACAAATCAGGGGAAGAACTTTATTTCTGTTGTTCATTTTGGTTGCTTGGGCCAATGAAGGTTGTTTTAAATAAAGTCAGCCTTTAGTCATCTTATCATATTTCATTCTTTAAAAAAATTAAGTAATTAGAGATAGGGTCTCTCTATGTAGCTCTGGGTAGCCTCAAACTCTTATTTAGCTTAAGAAATCCTTAAAGTTAGATCCCTCTATATCAGTGTCCAGGGGGCTGGAGAGATGGCTCAGCAATTAAGAGAATAGCTCTTACCGAGGACCAGAGGACTCACGTGGCTGCTAACAACTGTCTGTAACTCCAGTTCCAGGAGATCTTACACTCTCTTCTGACTTCCAGGGGCATTGCACAGCATGGGTACACATATAGACATGTAGGCAATACACTCATACACATAAAAATAATAAACTTTTTAAAAAAAAATCTGAGAGCAAGAATTGCAGGCATGTACCCCACACTGGCTTCTTTTTGTGTCTTGAAGATTTTACACCTTAAACTCTTATTTCTAGAATCACAAGGAACTCTGGCCTTCAAGGAAATAGAAGTGAAGGAAAGAGAAACTGGATTTTCAGGAGATACCCACAACTATTCTAGTTCATGTTTAGTGATGACTCGTCTCATATATGTCCTCATAATGTGTATCATGTATGTGTTTAAAGTTTGTTTTTAACTCATTTTGAATCCAGATTTAAATTAGTTAGATGGATTATTCCTACATTTTTATTATTAATAGTGTTTAATTCAGAGGTAAAGATACAATATTTAGCATGGTTTATAATTTATTGCCATGCTAATATATTTTGAGCTCTTACTAACATATTTCTTTTTTTCCTTAAAATAGTAGTAAAGGGGCCAGTGAAATGGCTCAGCAGGCAAAGGCACTTGCCACCAAATCTGGTATCCTGTTTGATCCCTGGAACTCACATGGAAGGAGAGAACTGATTCCTGCAAGTTTTATCTGACTTTCATACATGTACCATGGCATGCTTATATGCACATATACATACCACACACACACACATACATGTGTCACACAAACAAATAAATGTAAAAAAAAAAAGTAGTGAGAGATCTTTTTATCAGATCTTTCAGGGGAAGTATGTAGAGCTAATGGTGATTTCTAATGGACAACTAGGGGTCTCCTACTTTTCCCTTCTACTTCATGAGCTGATATTTATTTACTCTTATCCAAATACAAATGTAAAATTAAAGAACTAAAGAAGTTTTTACTTTTCTCTTCTGAACTGGAGAAATATGGAAAAAATGGAAAGCCACATTACTTTGTGGAAACCAATTTATTTTTTAATCATTGGCCCAAGAGCTTGTTAGAAACGGGGAAGGTGGCAGTCTGTATAACCTGAGGGAGGCCATGCCCAACCCAAAGTAAGGGATGGATAGTTGTTAGAGCAGAGTTAGATACAGGTTTCATTTAATTCAAGCAATATTTATGGCATGCCAAGAGAAGAGAAAAGGATCAAGGTACAGTATCTGTCATGACAAAGATCTAGTTAGTGTTTGCAGGGTAGCAAGGTAGCATTCAAGGAGAAAGAATTCAATTGGTGGGAACATGCAAAAGAACTTGAAATGGACCTTGAAAGATGTAAAGATGTAAAAAGGCATCTGTCTACTAGAGAAGGGAATAAGACTGGTGTGAAGGGGGTGTGTTTGGGATTAGTAAATGGTTGGGTTTGATTAGAAATCAGTTTGATTAGAACAAACCAGTGTTTGTTGTATGCTTATTATATATTTTATTTGTATTCTGATTGTTTTCAAGATACATGGTTGAATGTTCCTTTGCCCTAAGGAGAAGAAACCAGAAGACAAAAAACTATTGCCTATGAGGAATTGAAGGACTAATTGGATACAGTTGTGGTAGAGGATAGGGGAAATTAACTTTGGAATTGAATAAAGTGTCTTCTAAGTCTCTGAGGGAAGGCAATGCTTTTGAACTGTGTATATGTGGAGTTGATCTGTAAGTCAGTATTTATTGAAACCCTGCTAGGCACTGAGAAAGCAAAATTATGGGATTTTTGTTTGTTTTGATTTTGTTTTGAGACAAGGTCTTCCTGTAGCCCCAGCTGGGACTTCCTACGTAGAGCAGGCTGGCCTCTGTTTCACAGAGATCCACTTACCTCTTCCTCCTGAGTGCAGAGATTAAAGGTGTCTGCCACCACACCCAGCCAAAGTTATGATTTTAACCTGATTTTTATTCATTCTTTCTCCTTTGCTAGCTCTCAGTGCAGTGCCTATTTTTTTTTAAAAAAAACTAACCCTTAAAAAAATTTTTTTTACTTTATTTTTATTTTATGTGTATGTGTGTGTTGCGTGCATGTGTGTGAGTGCACCTGTGTTGTACCATGCCCACAGAGGACAGAAGAGAGTATCAGATCCCCTGAAACTAGGGTTATGGACAGTTGTTAACTGCCTTGTAGGTGCTAGGATTTGAACCCAGGTGTTCTGTAAGAACAGCCTAACCACTGAGCCATCTCCCCAGCCCTGGTTCTTTGAATATAGTAGTAGACCAATAAATATTTACCCAGTTGTTGATGTTTATTGAATTATTGAATGAAGCTTAATTTGCATAGATTTTCCTTCCTCTTTAAGTACTTCTGAATATTTGATAGAACTCTCAGCATTATTGGAGTTCTCATTGACCTAAAAGTAATTTGAATTCAAAAGGCCAAGGCTAATAGCTACTACCATGTGTCAGCTATGTGATTTTGAGAAAAGTACTTTTTTTCTTACTTTAAAATTTTTTTTCCTGAGGAAACTACTTAACATGTCTGAGTTTAACTTTTCTTTAAAATTCTTTTATGTTTGTGTGTATGTAGTGTGTTTATTTTATGTGTATGTGTGCCATAATGTGTTTGTGGAGCTCAGGGGACAATTTGTAGGAATCTGTTTTCTTTTCTCACCATGTGTGTTCTGGGGATCAAACTCAAGTCTCTAGACTTGACAGCAAGTTCTCTTACCCACTGAGCCATCTCTCTGACCCTGAACCTTAGTTTCTTAGAAGAATAACAACACTTATATTGCCTTCATCATAGTCTTTTTTTTTTTTAAATGTGTATGAATGTATTGCCTATATATATGTAAGCACACCTGTGTTGTGCATTGCCTGTGGAGATAAGAAGAGGGCATCAGATCCCCTGGAACTGGAGTTCCAGAAGGTTATTAGCCACCGTGTTGGTGCTGGGAACTGAACCCAGGTCCTCTACATGAGCAACCAGTGCTGTTAACAGCTGAGCCCTCTCTCCAGCCTCCCCTTCATTATAATCGTGCTTAAGACTGACTGTGTGTGTGCATGCACACATGTGTGTGTTGTGTGTGTGTATGTGTGGAGATATATATATCTCACTTTGGAAAAAATTTAGAGGATCCATGTAAGATACTGAAGTTATCAGCTTTTCAGCTCTTTCTTCTTTAGGATAAGCATTCATGTGGATTTAAAATCTGTTCAGCATTTTAGGTTTTTTGTTTTTTTTTTTCAGACAAGGGTCCCTTTGTAGCCCTAGCTGGCTCGAAACTTACTGTGTAGACTCAACTAGCTTTGAACTGCCTGCCTCTGACTCCTGAGTGCTGTGATTAAAGGTGCGGGCCACCATGCCTGGTTAATTTTTTAAAGATTTTTATTTATTTAATTTATTTATTTAGACAGGGTCTCCCTGTAGCCCTAGCTGGCCTATGTAGGCAAGGCCCATCATGTGGGTGCTGGGAATTGAACTCAGGTCCTCTGCAAGAGCAGTAAGTGCTTTTAATCACTGAGCCATCTCTTCAGTTCCCCGGCATTTCAATGTTTTTCTTCAGTAATTTAGTTTCCTCTAAGAATGTACATTTCATGTAGATGACATGTTTGTGGAAGCACAGTTCATGCAAATTTTAATGCATACTTTATTCTTCAATTTTCACATCCACAGCACTATTTAGTAAACTCCTTTAATGAGAATTTACATATCTTTGGGGTGCTCATCCCTAATACTGCAAGGAGGGTGAGTGAGTGAGGGCTGGATGCCTTCCCTGTTTTTTTTCTCAAAGACAAAAATCTCACAATATAGTCCAAGTTAGCCTTCAACTCACCAGGTGGGCCAACTTGAGATCTCCTGATTCAGCCTCCTGAGTCCTAGGATTATATGCATAGGCTATAGCTCCAGCTCCCTATGATATTTGGAAAGACTTGATATCCCTGGAAGTAAAAGTGTTGGGGTTAGGAATATGAATATGAAAGAAATCATATTGTTGGCTCTGCACTTGTCAGGAAATAGAACAACCTCTGGTCCTAATTAGTAAAGGCTAATGAAGCTGCAAATTAATAATAAATGAATAATGAAGGGCTGGAGAGATGGCTTAGTGGTTAACAGTACTTACTGCTCTTTAGAGGACCCAGGTTTGAATCCCAGCACCCACATGGTGGCTAATGACCATCCTAACTCTAGTTCCAGGGAATCTGATGCCCTCTTCTCTCCTCCATAGGCTTTTCATGACATGGATGCACTTATATACATGTAGACAGAACACTCTTCATACACATAAAATAAAAAATAAAGTAAGTTAAAAATAATAACAAATTAATAATGAAAAACCTATCATTACCATATTTAAAATCCCCAAATGTGCTTTGCTGTTATGAACTCCAGGTGCATCAGTATATATTGGTCTCAGATTGACAGAGATAATATTGATCTTCTCACACAGGTTTTTCATTAGCCACGGAGCCAGTGTGGGTATTGTGAATAGTGAAGGTGAAGTCCCTTCTGACCTTGCAGAAGAGCCAGCCATGAAAGATCTTCTTCTGGAACAAGTAAAGAAGCAAGGTAACCTAGAAGACTGGGAGGACTAGGAGAGACTTTTCAGCTGCCCTTTACAGAACATAATCCATTTGCTGGGTAGACCTCTTGATTCTCATGTGACAGGACAGGATTAAATCTGTCTTCACTGCATTAGTCATCAATTACCAACGCCATGTATCCTCCTAAAAACTCACACAAGAATGGGCCAAGTGCCACAAGGATGACCAGGCATTCCTTGTCTTTGCTATTCTGAGGCTGTGTCCCATCCTGTAGTTAAGAATGACCAGAGGAAGAATATGGACAGTTCTTATTGTGTGTATATATTATATTATACCTGTACACCTGGTAGAGTCTGAAAAAAGGATAGATATAGTATGGCCATATTCATTTGGGGACTTTGTATCTTTTTCTTTGGAGAACTAAGAGTGGTTCTAGAGAAGCTGTGTATTAAAACCTCTGAAAGAATCTTTAGCCATACTAACCATAAAATTGTTCTGATAGTTTACTTTTTTGTTGTTTATTTGTTTGTAGGGTTTTTTGTTTGTTTGTTTGTTTGTTTGAGACAGAGTCTCACTATTTAGCCCCAGCTGACCTGGAACTCTTCTGTATTCCAGGCTGGCCTCTAACTCTCAGAGATCTGACTGCTTCTGCCTCCCAAATGCTGTGACTTCTATACCCAGCCTTTGTATTTTTGAGAGATCGGGTCTTACTCTATAGAATAAAGTGGCCTGGAATTCACTCTGTTGCTAACACTGGCCTCAAACTTGCAGCAGTGATTCTGCCTTGGTCTCCATAGTCTGGAATTACAGGTGTTGAACCATCATGCCTAATTCTAATAGTTTCTTAAGATAAGAAACCTAACTTAGAAGAATATGCTCTAAAAATGCATATTCTTAAATTTGTAGTTCTAGAAGAAACTCATTTCCTTTTAGATACCTCAAAATTGTTTTGTTTTTATATAAGGTCTTGCCTAGGTTGCCCTTGGATATAAGACTCACATGCTTCAAACCTCCTTTTTTACCAGTATTACAGGCTTTCACTACCACACCTATCTTCTGGTTTCTTTTGATTAAAAAGTATTAAATAATCATGGATAGAAACCAGAGAGGATAGGTCTTAGGAATTCTGCTAAAACTATCAAGAAACTCTGGCCATGATCTACAGTAATTGGGGACAGGAGAGGCTCTACTAAGTAACAGCTTCATGCACAACCCACTGACTCTGATGTTATAGCACAAAAGTAGCTCTGGATAAAATGTAAACAAATGGGTGTGACCAGGAAACTTAGGGCCAAGTCTGGTCACACCCAGTGGTTCTGACAGACCAGAGAGCTGACAGATCTGAAAATATTAAGTATTTGGCCCTTTATAGAAAGTATGCTAAGTCTATCTTAAAATTATGGAGGTTTTAGGTCATGTTACTGCAGTTCATATGTAGGTTTTGTACCTTGTTGAATTAACTTTTGTGCTTAATTTATTGTCCCATCTCACTCAGTTTCATCTCCTAAAATATGTTTACAATTTACAAATTTAAAAGTAGCTTTAATTTGGAAATCTACTTTTTCTATTCTGATTGCCTACTCCTAAATTAAAGTGTATGCTCTATTGAAACAGGAATTCAAATATCTGCTTAACTTCACAACACTGTTCATTCTTAGTCTGTCTAAATAGGCTTCCTCTTTACCCTATTCATGTCTCCAGATCAGACAGATCATTCTTTGGGAGTTCATGGCTTCTTATTTGAGAGTCAAAAAGAAGAAGACTAAGCATAGATAAAGTCTACTTATGAGTGTAAAACCTTTTGAATGGGTGTATTTGTATTTGGAACATTGTATTATCTTGTATAATAAGGAATGTTCTACCCCAAAGCTCTGCTTTACTGGCATAGATATTGGAGAGTTGGTGGCTAACGGAAAGAACTCTTGGATGGAGCTCCTTCATATAATTGTAAGGGGAAAAAAAGCCTACATTGAAAGTAGCATGTATTTTTAATTTCAGATCACTGCTGTATGTAGCTTCAAGTAAGTATAGTTACCTGCATATAGATATGAGCTTTAGAGGCAGTTTATTTTTAAAGTATATCATACTTGAAATAAAGACTTTTCATAGTAGTATTGTGGTACAATGAGTGGAAAAGCAAAGCCAAGTGAAGAACATCAATCAGGGAGTTCTAATGGCAGCTCTGCCGCTAATCATGTTTTTGGCGTACAAAGCACCTAGCCTTTCTGTGTTTCCTAACACAGAAATTTCCTAACATAATAAATGAGGATAGTAATATTCATTATATTTACTACAAAGGATTATTGAGAAACTAAGATCATATAGCATGTAAAAGAAATTTGTAGCTTTATATAAATATTGTAAAATGAAAATAATATCCCCTCTGATTTTATTTTATTTTATTTTATTTTATTTTATTTTTTGAATAGTATCTTACTATGTAGCCCTGGATGGCCTAGAACTCACAGAGATCCACCTGCCTCTGCCTCCTAGGTACTAGAATTAAAGGCATGCACTACCACATCTGGCCCCTCTGATTTTTATGTTCTGCTGAAAACCATGTTAGCTATGTTCCCTTAATAGATCTGTACCATGTAATATTTAGCCTGTTGATTTTACCTTTGTAGGAGTGTTAATTTTATATACTTTCTAAATTTGATGAAATCCCAACTTGATGGCTAAACTGTTATTTAAGAAAATATGTGTTTTGAATCTAAAGAAAATATCTTGTCAAACTTCAGTGGAGCTTTAGTAATGCTGGTTCTCTGACATCTGGATTTTGTAGGAGTTGATTTAGAGCAGTCAAGAAAGGAAGAAGAACAGCAGATGTTGCAAGATGCCCGTCAGTGGCTCAACAGCGGAAAAATAGAAGATGTGAGGCAGACTCGCTCAGGGGCCACAGCTCTCCATGTCGCTGCTGCCAAGGGCTACTCAGAAGTCCTCAGGTATTGTCCACATATATCCACAGTTTTGTGTATTGGGAGAAGCTGAGATGAATTTTATTAGCAGAGGCTCTTAGGTTTTTAGGTATGATATGTTTCCCTTTCTTGTTTTCCTCTCTCATCATGCATGTTTTTCTCAGATTTTGCTGGTGGTCCTCCATGGGTGGTCTTCCTTCCTGCTACACTCCACTTGCTGAGATGTATGACATGAAATGGAGTTGACATGCATTGACTTAGGCAGACCTCTTTTAGCTCTATGATTTGTCATTAGTTTTCCTGAAACCTACTACTCATTTTAGTACAGACCTGTGATCAAATTGGTCTTTTTAAAAATTTAGATGACCCTTTGGGCTCATTAGATCAATAATACTGATTTTGAGTGTGCAGTGTCCAGCTTGCTT
This sequence comes from Eospalax fontanierii, assembly GCA_035773235.1. NCBI lineage: Eukaryota > Metazoa > Chordata > Mammalia > Rodentia > Spalacidae > Eospalax > Eospalax fontanierii. The sequence continues at coordinate 59,368,364 of CM069535.1, forward strand.
AAGAGAGACTTGGGGCTGGCAAGATGGCTCAGGGGCAAAAATTCTTGCTGCCAAACCTGATGACCTGAGTTCAATCCCTGAAACGCACATGGTAGAAGGAGAGAACTGACTCCTGCATGTTATCCTCTGATCACCATTTGTACACAGTGGCATGTGTGCATCCACATGTGTGTAGCATACAGCTGCACAAAATAAGTATAACTAAAACTGCAGTAAACAGTTTTTAAAACAACAAAAAAGAGTTAGACTCTACTATTTTACCTGTTTTATTTTTCTTATATCTAAAAAATGACTTATGTATCTCTTGGTGCTTAATGTTGACAAGCTTTCCAAAATACCAGGGCTGCTAATGACATCACTAGATTCTTCCGGTGCTTCATATTCTACTTGATACATAATTTCTAGTAGGAATGGCAGTGTGTTGGTACTCTATTTCTTCCTGAATATGATATTCATACTCTGCTCAGTTCTTGAAAGATGTAACCCAGTACAATTTGGGCTTTAGGAATCATATTTTTCCTCTCGTATAACATGGATATAAGTTAGACTACAGCCTTATGGTTAGCTAGAACCCTCTGCAGATAATTTTAGAGTTGGAGATAGGAGATTCTATAGTAAACATGTAATATCCTATAGAGATCAATAAGAAAGCTATTTGATAAAGCTTCCTAAAGAGATCTTAGTTCTCATTTTTTTATGTGAATTCCTCTCTGAAATAGAAAATGTAAAGTGCACCCTGTAATAGAATTGTGTAATTTGGCTAATTGAATTGGGAATTTATTAATTATAGGTCATATATGGTATAACATGGATATGCCTAGGAAATACCATATACATGACCTTATGAAGAGGATCAGTAAAGATTGTCTATGAATAGTGTGCTTAGAGTAATAGTAGGAAATGCAGGCTATGCCCTAGAAAGAGAAGGGATCAGAGAACCTCTGGAAGTTAGACCAAATCTAAAATATCAATGAGGTGATAGCTTGTTTGGCAAAACTGTTAAGGACATGTGCGTGGTTTTTCTGGTTTTATTGTAGACTTTTAATTCAGACTGGTTATGAACTCAATGTTCAAGATCATGATGGCTGGACTCCTCTTCATGCTGCTGCACACTGGGGAGTGAAAGAGGCTTGCTCCATCCTGGCAGAAGCACTTTGTGACATGGATATCCGGAACAAACTGGTTAGTGAACTTGAACCTCTAAATGGACAATGAGATTAGAGGTTGGGTTCCTAGTGTAGGCTTAAAGCCTCTGTTCAATAGCCAGGTGACTGCTCTGGGGAAATGTGTATCACTGGTAACTGTGGTGCTGTTCTCTACCTCCCTGCTCCCACTCTTATTATTATATAGGAGTATATTTGCTATGTAAAATAAAACTCCAATAACCTAGTCTGATTTTACTTATGTTGGAATCTCTAAAAAGAAATAAGTAAAGAAAGAAATAAAACAGATATTTGCCTTTGGCAAAAAATGGACTTCAAGAAACCTAAAGTCACTGTCTTTGGTGAGATATGAAATACTTTACCATTTTTTAAAATTCAGAGTCTTTAACAGCTGAGCTCTATCCACGTGGAGTCATTTGAGAGTGTCTATAATGACAACGACCCTTGGTGTTTTCAGCCTGCTTCCAGCAACTTAGAGGTCCTGGACACTTATCCCTGTCTCTGATTTTCTAGAATCTGGACACATGGTCTTGTCTGCCTCATTTAACTCCTGAATCCAGGTCTCATTCTCAGACTGGGTGAGGGTACTTAATTGTGCTGCAATTTCCTTAAAAACATAACCTGCCTATCTATCCTTCTCTTAATTAAAGAGAAATTATTCCTATTAGTCTTCAGTATCGGTATGCCCCAAACTTTCCTCTGAGGTTTTTAGAGTATTTATTGAATTTTTCATCACAATTAAGATTACTTTAGAGTAAGTACAAATAGGGATTTCCCTTGATTATCTGTCAAGGGGCTGTAAACATTAGATACCATACATTGATCTCCCCACTACTGTTTTACACAATACAAAACTCTGCATTTAAAGGGTTTGCTGTTTCTTAAAATGTTTCCAATGTAATAGATGAAGGTATCACATGTAGAGTAAGTGAATTAAGGAGGCAGGTATAGGTTGAGAATCTTGAATCCAAGTCTGAAATTTTAAATGTTCCATAATTCCAAGACATACCCCAAGTACAAAATTCCATACCATGAAAGCACAGAATTAAAATATTACGTGAAGCCATCCTTAGACTACATGTATATGATTTATGTGAAATATAAATGAATTTTGTGTTTATACTTGGATCCTGTTCTCAAGATATCTCATGTATATGCATATATTCTAACATCTAAAACACTTCTGGTCTTAAGCATTTTTGATAAGAGAGATTCAGCCATTATCATAAGAAACAAAGGCAGTAAGTGACTATGGAATAATCCCTGATAAAGTCACGTGACTGTGTGTCTGTTTTCTGTCAGTCATGGTGCATCTTTGCTTTGACAGGGCCAGACGCCATTTGATGTGGCTGATGAAGGTCTTGTGGAGCACTTGGAGATGCTCCAGAAGAAGCAGGATGTAGTAAGTCTGGCTGATGCTTTTAAAGCTTTTCTAGTAGTTAGGTCTACTCTGGGTATCTCAGTCACTTTCTTTAGTTAACATCTGTTGAGAGCTGAACTGGACATGTCTGCATTCCAAATATGCTATTTGTTCCCCACAGGAACTATCAACACTCTGCTCAAAGAAACCTTGTGTTAAGGTTTACTTGTTGTAAAATAGCCTTCAAGCAGCTAAAAGTTAGAAATAACAAAATCATAATCTTTACCCTTGAGTTATAGAAAATGAGCATGTGCAAGTTGGCATCTGTTTTCTGAATAGGGAGTACCAGAGTAGAGGATACCTTGTAACTTTTTTCTTTTACTTACTGACTAAAAGATGTTTTTATTTAAAATGAATTAATTGGGGCTAGAGAGATAGCTCAGGAATTAAGAGCACAGGCTACTTTTGCAGAGGAGTTCAGTTCCCAGCATCCACAAGGTGGCTAATAGCCATCTGTAACTCTAGTTCCAGGAAATCCACCACCCTCTTCTGACCTCCACACTCATTGCACAACATGGATGTACTTACATACATGCAGGCAATACACTGATGCAGATAAAATAAAAATAAGAAATAAGATGACTTAATGCATTAATTATAAAGAGAAATATATTACTTTCTTAACTACACAATATTCCAATTATTACTTGATATTGGACACTGCTTGATTAGTATGATTCATGTATTCCAGACTGATAAAACATCCAAAATTCAGTCCTCTTCTCTTTCCTCCTTACATTAAAACCTTTCTTGATTTCATGTACCTTTCTTCTTAGTGCTCTGCAGAAGAGCTCCACAAATGTGCTGCTCATGTACCAACCAACTGCAGAATGAAAACCACCCTCCAGTACTCAGATGAAGAGTGAGCAACTCTGATTTTCTGTCAAAAAATGATGAATAATTTGAACAGGGAGAATACAGCTAAAGTAGGGCAGAAAAAAAAATCACTGGGTTTTCTTTCTTACTTTCTTCACTTGCATGTAGTACGGAGTAGGTGAGCTTAAGTTCAACACTATGTGGGAAATAGTTGTTTTGACTCAGAGAACTGTATAACTCAGTGATATGATGGATCAGTGTGGCAGCTTATGGATCATTTTTTGCTTTCTTCGTTGAGCAGCTAGAATCCCTGAAAGCTAGGACATTCCGAGTGCAATGCTAGTGTTGTTATTTAGCAGCAGTTGTCTTCCTCATCCTCCAGCTCTATTTTACACAGCTAAGTTTTTATGCTTAAAATTATTTCTAATTTTTGGACTCACATAAAAATTGTACATGGATACACACAAATCCTTAACTGACCTAATTGGATTTTAGACATGAATGATTTTTTTTTTCTTGACTTCTTAACCCAGACTGGTCTCAATTAACAGTCCTCCTATTTCAACCTCCCTAATAATTGGGATTACAGGCCTGTATACTGGTCCAGCTCTACCACATAACCTTACTATACAAGTGAAAGTGGTGTTTATCTTTGTCACCTGCATATCTTTAGACTCCAAGGATATAAATATAGGTTGTCTAGAGCATACATTTAAAACCAGACTATTTTCCCCTGAGGTTTTAATTCCCATTTGATGTCTGTGATTTCTTTAGAATTAATGCCAATTTATTTCAGTATGTGGATTATAAAGAATTCTTTCCGGTTTCCTTTTGGCAATTTATCCTTCAGAAGCTAGACTTATTATTAATATATTATTAATAATGCTATATTATATTATTAATTACATTCAGTTATTAATATATAATAATAATAATTGCAAGATATGGTGTGGGTTTTTGAAGGGGACAGTTTCTTGAGGCTTGAACACCATGGTTTTGCTCTTCTACCTTAGATGAAGATTTTCTCTATTACTTTCTTCTACAGAGACTCAATGATGTCTGTCTTTTTCTCAGATTCGCTTCTCCCTAGTTGATATTCGTGGTGTTGTTATTGTTTTTCAGAATGATAGTGCCATTCATAGTGCATTAATAATGATAGTGCTTAACAATGCTGATTTTTCATGAATAGTCAACTTCTTCCCTTTTCTATTATTTCAATTTCCAGCTTCGAAGTGAAAAGGAGACACGGAATAAACTCATAGAGTCAGATCTGAATAGCAAGTTTCAGAGTGGACTCTTCAAGAAGTAAGAGACAGGCTTGAGGAATGTGTGTGTGTTACAGACTAGAGAGAGAGAGAGAACTTGAAAATTTATATAGTAAAGAAAGTCTGTGTTTGCCTATAGCCATATACTCTTCAAATGTGGAGATGTTTATGGGATAAGGAGGAAACACTGAGGATGGATGGATATGCTTTATACTTAGAAACTTAGACTATGAGGCAGTACCTCTTCTACCCTAGCCTTAAGGGTTCCTAGTCCTACCTGCATCCCTTACTATATTGGTTTAGCTTCAGTGCAGGAATTTGTCTCTTTTGTTTACTACTGTTTCGTTGTCTATCATGGTTCCTGGCATATAATAAGTACTCAGTAAACACTTTTCAGATGATTTGTTGAATACTGTATCTCCCCTACCATCATCATATCAGTATTCATGGTTCTCTTTTATCTGTATGTTGAACAGACCAAATCTCCTTGAGTTATACTCTAAAGTCAATAATGAATCAGACTAAAAAATCAAGAGAATACACAAATGTAAAGAAGATTTTTGATATATTCTTACTGATGTTTCTACATAAAGATTATAGATTTGTCCTCTATCATGTCAAATTGTCATTGAATTTAAATGATTTGTCATTTCTGAATTGTTTTCAAATTGTGTCTTTAAATTAGAAAAGAGAAGATGCTTTATGAGGAAGAGATACCCAAGTCCCAAGAAATGGAGGAAGAAAACAAAGAATCCAGCAGCTCTAGCTCAGAGGAGGAAGAAGGTGAAGATGAGGCTTCCGAGTCGGAAACTGAAAAGGAGGCAGGTAATACAAAGTCCTCCACATCCACTCCCTGTCAGAGGGTTGGTGAGGCCACAGAAGGGTCTAAAAAGATTGAAGTTCAGTTCTCAAGCATACAGCATCCACTTGTTAATGACAACATGCTTATAAAAGCCCAATTCTCTCCAGATGTGGTGGCTCATGCCTTTAATCCCAGCACTTGGGAGACAAAGGCAGATCTCTGTGAGTTTAAGGTGAGCCTGGTCTGCATGGTGAATTTCCAGGTCAGCTGAGGATACAGGGAGACCCTGACTAAAAAAGACCAAAAATAAATAAACACAAGCTGAAATCTGTTGGCTTACCCATAATGGAGACATCTTACTCATTTGGTTTAGCTTCTCATGAGGTTTGGCTTTGCTGACAGTTTCTCTCAATCATGGGAGAGCAATGTCCCATTCTGATGTCCACTGACTATCACTAAAGGAAGTTGGAGGCTATCAGTTAGGTAGAGCACGAAGGTAGTAGGTAAATTTTCAGTAAAGGGGATTGACCTTACATTCATGGAGACTTGAATTTCTTTTTCTTTTTTTAAAATTTATATTAATCAGTTGTAGCTCACTCTGTAAATGCAGTATTACATCTATTAAAATTTATAAGTATATATTTTTTGTTATTTGTATTATATATTGGGTAGTCCCATAGTCTAGCCTTCAAATATCTGGAATTAATATTTGAGCTTGCTCTTTGCTACATCATTTTTGTTAGGCACTGTGGTATCAGGAAAATGGGAGGGAGCTGCCAGAACTGCTGCCATTGCTTCATAATTTATAGTGCTGCCCCAGGTCTTATTCCTTACAGACCATGTTCACCCTGCTATTGGAATAAAATATTGACAGCATCCTTATGATCAAGGTACACTCTGTTCAGAAACATTCTGTGATACCTCTCTCTTTCTGTCTGTGTCTTTAGAGTAAGTTCCAGCCGCTGTAGCCTTTGGTAATCTTGCTCCAACTTTTCTAATGCTGTACATATGCACAAGCCTATTGTAGTTAAACTGGATTTCCTCAACTATGACCTAAACTTTCTTGCCCTTGAATGTTTATTTGTACTTTAAAATTCATTTCAAACCATCATAAATATTTGTTTGGTGATTTCTTAGAAAAAATATGATCTCGAAGATAGAAGTGTTTTTCTGATGCAAGAAGCTGAAAAAAAATTGGTGCCTGTATTAATTAGTTTTTATATTGTAGTAACAAGTACCTGAGAGAAAGTTTTAAGGAGGAAAGATTTAGTTTGGCTCATGGCTTCAGAGGTTTCAGTTCATGGTCAACTGGCTCCATGATTCAGGGCCTGTGTTAAACAGAATATCATGGTGTCGGATAGAGCTGGTGGAGCAGAGCTACTTTATGGCAGCTGGGAAGTAGAGGGACATGAAGGAACCAGGAACAAGATATCCTTCTAAGGCATACTCCCAGTGACTTCCTATTTCCCCTAAATAAACTCCACCTCCCACCACCTCTTAAGAATGCTGCCAAATTATGAATCTGTCAATGAAGTCAGAGCCTTTATTATCCCATCACCTCTCAATGATTGGATCCACTGGCTGGGAACCAAGTCTTCACTTGAGTCTAGACCTGTGATGGCTAATCTTAATTGTCAACTCAATGGGGTCTAGAATCCCCTTGAAGACAAACCTCTGGACATCTCTGAAGGGTTTTTTAGATCAGGTTAATTGAGGTGGGAACACCCACTGTAAATGTGGGTGGCACTATTCCAAGGACTGGAATCCCATACTGAGCACAGACTTTTGACTGTGGACATGATATAACCAGCTGCCTTCTGCTCCTGTTGCCATACCTTCCCTTCCTTGATGGACTGTATCCCCTAAAACTGTAAGCCAAAACAAATGTCTCCTTCCATAAGTTGCTTTTGTCAGATATTTTGTTAGAGCAGTGAGACAAGTAACTAATGCCCGTCCTGTGTTTTCCTACTCTGTGCTTTTTATTTGAGACTCTATAGCAATGTGCACTTATTCCTGTCCTAGCACTTAGCATTTTTACCGGGAACAGTGAGTTTATTATTACATTCCCAGGCCTCAGCATAATTCCTAGCATATGACGGGCATTTGTATTCATTATTCATTAAATGGTTTTGTTGACTTCCCAGTAAGGGAATAGAAAGGTATGTCCATGAATAAGATACATGTCATATGAGGAAGGGGAATGCAGTCAGTAGTATCTCACTAAGAGGAAAGATTAAGTCTTATTCTGGGAAGTGTCTTTTACTTTGCAATACACTTAAACATTTTTATTTAATCCTTATAACCATACTTCGGGGTATATATCATCACTCTTTTTTAGAATGAGAAATTGACACTGTGGAAGTTAGTTGAACCACATCCCATAGCTAGCATGTAACATGCTAACGTAGTCAGAGGCAGTGGAACGTAATCTGTATAAGCAATGAATGAGTAAAAACAAACTTTAGAAAAGAATGAGATCCCCAAAGAAGATATTGTAAAGAAGAGACGTGAGAAAGAATCTTAGGGCACACTGTGTTTATGAATTGAAGTGATGTTAGTGGAGGAAGCAAAGAAGTATGATCAAGAGGTTGAAGAAAACCAGGACAGGCATTTCTGCTTCAAGAAGCCAGCAATTGTAAGCAGTGCTAAGAAGGGAGAGCACAGGGATGTGCAGCAATTAGAAGTCACTAGTAATCCTAGAGAGCGGTTTCACTAGCCTGGTGTGGGCAGAAGCCAACTGATCCACATGTGTATCAATAGTTTTATAATAAGCCATCTCCAAATGTAGTGGCTTAAAACAGAAACTTGTGGGCTAGGGATGTGGATCAGTTGGCTTCTGCCCACACCAGAGCAGGCTCCCCTGCTCATTTCTGCAGTTCTTTGCCAGTTGAAATTTTACTCATGTCTCAGTGCCCAGCTCAAATCAACTTCTGTTATGAAGCCTTACCACACAGATACATGCTTTTCTTTCCTCTGCTGATTTTAGTAGCTATTTGTTTGAAGCTACTTTATATTGCTTTTCTTATGCTGCTTAGTACTTGAATTGTTTCTGGAGTTTTTTTTTGTTTTGTCTTTTTTTTCTCACCCCTTCGCTGTTCACCCCACTGGCCAGCTTGGAAAGTATTTGAATGTTCTGTATGTCTGCTTCATCTTTCTTGTGTCATATGGCCTCCTGTATCATAGGTGCTCAGTAAAATGTTGGAAAAGCCCAAGGAAGTGTTTTGAGAGTTTGCCTATCACATGTATGCACCAACAAATATCTGTTGAATACATTTCTCCCATCCAAATATACAGCCTCATAAAAATGATAATTTTCATGTTAATATTATACTAAATTATTAATTCTGTGCTGGAGAGATGACTCAGCAGTTAAGAGTGCTTACTGCTCTTGCAGAGTTCCTAGCACCTACATCTGGTAGCATACAACTGCCAGTAACTACGTTTTAGGGTATGTGATATCTTCTGATCTCCATGGGTACCTGCACATATATGGTGCACATAAATATACATACAAACCCATAATAAATAAATATTTTAAAAATCAATTGTATTTTGAGATAATGTATGCATTTTGATTGGGATTTTTATTTTGTCCTTTTATTTATTTGACTTAAATATTTTGTGTTATCAATAGTTTTATAATAAGCCATCTCCAAATGTAGTGGCTTAAAACAGTAACTTGTGGGCTAGGGATGTGGATCAGTTGGTAGAATACTTGTCTAGCATGCATGTGGCTCTGGGTTTGATTCCCAGCACTGCATAAAACCTGGCCTGGTGGCACATGCTTGTAATGCCACCAATCAGGTGGTAGAGACAGAAGGATCAGAAGTTTGAGATCATCCTCAGTTTCAAAGCCAGTTTGAACCTAGCCTGGGCTATATGACCCTGTTTCAAAAAAATAAAAGCACTAGCTTTTTATGGGCAGTTTGGGAAGAGATCAGGTAGTTGATTTGTCTCCTCTTCATGACAATACTGAGCTTACTCATGTTTGTGCCTTCAGTTAGTAAAGCATCTGAGGGGTACCTGGTCTTGGATGGCATAGATGGCAAGGCCAAGGGTATAAGCCTCTGCTTCTGTCTCATTTGCTGATGTTCCAGTAGCCATGGCAAGTCACCTGGCCAAGCCCAGACTTGATATGAGGAGGCATTAAATGTGGTTCAGGGAGGCATGCATTGGAAGCCATGATTGTAACAGTCTGTCTCATTTGACTAGGCAGCCAGATTTTTTGGAGCTTAGATAAATGTTAAGATAGAACCTAAAATATACCTTGAATGTTAACAATAACTACAAAAATAATAACATTAATAAAATAATAGCATTAATAACATAAGAGACTATGGCCAATAAACTATGAAAAATTTTAAATGTTTTCTCTAATCTTTTAAAAAATTCTCTGCCTTGGGACTGGAGAGATGACTCAACAGTTAAGGGCACTATCTGCTCTTGCAGAGGACCTGTGTTCAGTTCCCAGCACCCACATGGCAGCTAACAGCTATCTATAACTACAGTTCCAGGGGATCTGACACCCGCTTTTTTGACTTCCTTTGTTTTTTTTGACTTCCGCGGGCATTGCGTGACATGGCTGCACTTACCATGCATGCAAGCAATACACTCATGCACATAAAATAAAATAAAAATAATAGAAAAATCTCTTACAGGAATTAAAATCTCTGATTAATAAGAAAATAGAGATTCAAATATGATATGTAACTTGGTCAGCATTACACACTTAGGGTGTGGCTTACTATTATATCCACACGTAGGTTACTCTGGATCTGTTTCCACAGTATATAGACCAGAACTGTATTCACTAGGTAGATACTGTGTTAATTATTATTTAATATACAGCCATAAATAAAACAGACAAACTTTCTGATTGATGACCCTACTGTGTTGGACCACTCCTACATATGTGAGTCCAGTTACCAAAATTCTATGACAGCCTTATCCTTTGACATCTACCATTAACTCCTATTGTCACCCACCACCCCCCCAACTGTTCATTTCTTAAACCAGGGCAGCCATTTCCCTGACCAGTGGATATGTGTATTTTAATTCCTGAGATACTGCCTGTGCTCTTTTTTCCATCTCCACATGTCCCTCAGTACTGTCCTCCAACTTTCTCTGGAGCTATTTGGAGAATACTGATAGATATAGCAGCTTTCTTGTTTCTTCCCTCAGATGAAGTACCTTTTCTCTGAAATCCTTTGGCACCTGTTCATCTGAATCAATCATAGGTTCTTGTGTTTTATTATAATGTATCTTTTTATTGTGATTATCTAAGGAAGCAACAAGTTCTATATTATGCTTTTTCTGTTTTCTTTTCCTGTCCAGTTCCCCTACAACACTGAATAAATTTTTCATAATGGATTTTACATGCAATATAATAATGTAGAGACAGTTTTCATCTGGAAATTGAAGCCTACCAAGAGAAGAATACCCTTCAGTTTATTTTCTTCTGTCCACAGTTGTCAGAGTTTGGCCTTGTGGGTGTCCAGACATTCTATGGCCCTAACAATCTGTTTGATAACGACATCCTTTTTTTTTTCCAAGTAGAAAAGACTTATACATAGAAAGATTTTCATATTATACTTGTTGCTTCTCGTACCTTAAATAACAGATAAAAAGCCAGAAGCCACAGTCAACCATTCCAACTCTGAATGCAAGAGTCCTGTCATGGAGCAGATCCCAGCACCAGCTCAGAATACCTTCTCTGCCTCTTCTGCTAGGCGAGTGAGTACTTTGGAATTGATTTCACTCTAATATAGTAGTACAAATTTAGAAAAGCCTCAAAGATACATTATTGCAAAACAACAGAGGTACATTCCTGCTGTCTTAGGTTTCCATACCTAGAGTACAACTTAAGCAACAGAAATCTACCCCTACAGTTCTGGAGGCTGGAAAGTTCCAGGTCACTGTGCTAGCCACTTCAACTCCTCCGGTTCTCCTCTTGGCTTGTATGGCCTCCTTGCTATGCTTTAACATCATGGAAAGAGCAGTGGTAGCTTTCTCTTACAGAGTACCAGCCCTGTGGAAGTAGAGGCCGACCCAGTTGATCTCATGCTGCCTTTACCACTTCCTCACAGGCCCAGTCTACAAATGCAGTCCTGGTGGTTAAGGTTCAATAGGAATTTTGGAGGGACACAAATGGCTCATCTAATCCATTTCGAATTCCACCCAAAATCCTTGTAAAACCATCACCATACAAATTTGACTGCATATGTTAGCAATAACAGGATGGAAGTCGCCTGAGACCCCAAAAATTCCATTTCCTGTTTTCTTCATATTAGAAACTATGATAATTGTATGTTAGTTTAGACTAGGTAGGAAGACATCTAACATCTAGAATTAATTGTTTTGGGTGACAATTCTCCTTTTTCTACTTCTCATTGAAGATTTAGTCTCCTGGGTAAGTCTTTATACTTTATGATGGTAAGGACAGAAGGAGGCTGTCTGACATACCAGAGGTGCTTCCTGCTGCAATTGTGCAGGCCTCAGAAATGCAGGCTTCTAGACACTGAGATAGCATGGAATGATGAGGCAAAGCATTGGTCTGAATTGTTTGGAATAGAGCTATTGAAAAAGGTCTGTGGTCTTAGAGATTTTAATTGCTCTTAGTTCCTCATGAATCAGAAAGATTGGCTTGTGGAAATCAAACAGAACCTTGCCTGGCCTTACCTATTTTTAGAAGCATCATTGTGAATCATTAATCAGACTTCAAGTAGAGTTCAGTCCTCACTCATTGTCCAGTCATTTCCTTGCACCTCTCATACTAGCACTGCTTCTAGGTGTCTAGGTATGACTGTATTTCCTACTTTAAAAAAAGTACTAACTTAAGAAATACAGACACACCTGTATTTATTGTACTTTGCTAAAATAATCCTGGGAGAGAAGGAAAGATTTCCCCTTAGAATCAGGAAAGCTTATAAAAAGGAAGGGGCACATAAATATGTGTATTCAGATAACTGACAACAAGAGAAAAATCTGAGTGTTAGATGGATGACAGTAAGTGATTGAATATTTGTACTGCATTTTCACCATACCAGCCAGCAAAGATGACCTGGTTTTTGGAAGAAAGACCCAAGCTTGTTTGTTTGTGTTACAAAGTTTCTAAGACCTTAGGAAAGGAACAGTTGCCTGGCATTCCAAGGACTGAAAATAACCAAAGTATTGGGAACTGGTGATGTTTCCTTGCTTTATTTTTTTGTCTATTTTTATAGTATTGGGGATTAAACCTTGTATATGCTTTGTATAAAGGCAAGTACTTTAACATCGAACTGTATCATATCTCCAGCCTGTTTCTTTGCCTTATATGAAAGACAATGTAAATAGTTCATGAAGTGTTTTGTTGTTATTTAGTTTTTTGTGGAGTTGTTTGTTTGTTTGTATTGTTTTTGAGGCTAGTACCCAGGATTTTGAGCTTGCTAGACAAGTACTGTACCACTGGATTACATCCAGCCTGAAACAATCTTTTCCATTTATCTATCTCTGTCTGTCTGTCTATCTGTCTGTCTGTCTATCTATCTATCTATCTATCTATCTATCTATCTATCTATCTATCTAATCTAATCTATCATCTATCTATGTATCTTATCTATCTGTGGTTTTTAAGACAGTATCCCCCTCCCTCCCTCCCCTTCCCTCCTTCCCTCCTCCCTCCCTCCCTCCCTCCCTCCCTCCCTCCCTCCCTCCCTCCCTCCCTCCCTGTCTCCCTGGCTCCCTGTCTCCCTCCCTCCCTCCCTCTCTCCTTGTCTCCCTGTCTCCCTTCCTTCCTTGGTCTTCCTGTAGCCCCAGCTGGCCTGGAGCTCACTCACTATGTAGTGGCCTTGTTTACACAGAGATTCCGCTGCCTCTCCCTTCCCAATATTAAATTAAAAGCATGTGCCATCATACCTAGCTTGAGCCAGGTTCTTATGTAGTCCTAGCCCAAGCTAGCATCAAATTCACTGTGTAGCTGAGCCATGACTGTGATCTCTTGGTCTACATGTTTCTACTTTTAAATGTTGAGATATGGGCATGTGCTGCTATGCTCAACTGAAGCCTTTTTTTCTGATATTAAAAATTCTTTTGTCTTTTTATTTTTTGATGTGTATGAGTATTTTGCAATGCCCACAGAGGCTAGAAGAGGGTGTTGGATCATCTGGCACTGGAGTTATGGATGGTTGTTAGCTTCCAGGTGGGTGCTGGTAACCAAACCCAGGTACTCTGGAAGAACAGCAAATGTTCTTAACCACTGAATCATCTCTCTAGCCCCTCTTTTCATCTTTTTAATGAAATGGTGGTGATGGTGACTTATGTGTCACCTTGAAAGGTGTTCTTTGTAGGCTGAATAAGAAAGATGCCAACTCTCTCAAACCTAAAATTTTCTCTTAAATTTCATGGTCAGTGAAGTGTAAAACCCTTTGAAATCAAATTATTTTCTTAAAATTAAAGTTAGAATTTTGTGAAGTTGCCTTTAGTATTAACTTAAAATGAGCTTACCACGTGCAGTATCTTCATGTATATTGAATTAGCTTATCTTGTTTTTTCAGATTATATTCTAGGGAAAAATCGAACTCATTATCACCATTTTACAGATAAGCATATTGAGACCTAGAAGAGCGAAGTATCTTATTTTCAGGTACCCAGCAGGTCAAGAGAAAATGAATCACTGGAGCACAACCTCCTAGTGCTCCAGGGCAATGCTGACTCATAAGGAGGACAAAGGGGCTTTTTTTGCAGAGCTCATCTGTGGGTAGGAGCACTGTAGGATGAATCTCATGCTGGCTGGAGAAAGAGGATCTTTCTAGTATCTTTTCTTTTTTTCTTCTTCCCTCCTAGTTCTCCAGTCTTTTCAGTAAGGCAGAAGACCCCAAAGATGAATCTCCTTCTTCATGGAGATTGGGACTCAGAAAAACTGGCAGCCACAACATGCTGAGTGAAGTAGCTGATTCCAGGGACACTTTGAGGGATCGAGGTTCTTCCATCCACCGCTCCTCGTCAAGTCCTCGGATCTCTGCTCTGCTGGATGACAAAGAGAAGGTGCAGTTGGATGGGAGAGGGCGGTGCATCCCCAAGCAGGGTTCTTCGTGAAAATTCAGTCTTGACAACAGTTGAAGATATTTTGTAGTTTCTTAGTTGATTGTGGAAGTACAAAGACGATAAAGACATTTTTTAAATGAAGAACAAAAGTGGCTTCTTGTTACAGAAGGGTGAGAGCTTTGGGTAGAAGGAATCTAGTTCTAACATGAGTTGGCCTTGACACATTAATAATTTAATCAGGTAGCTATTTACTTGTTAATATTTGCTTGAACTAAATACAGAGCTTTAAAAGTAGCTTTTTCTTTTGACTTACCTTATGTTTATTTGTTCTTAGTCTTACCTAGAGTAAAACAATAATTCAGAGTAAGTTGACTATAGCCCAAATGGTTCTTCTGAACTAAAACCAGAAAGATTTACTCTTGATATTTAGAAGCAAAAGTTGGGCTTTGAATCTTAATGCAATGGATGCACATTAGGACTTAGTAAGTTGTTGTTTGTTAAACAGACTGGCCTGGAACTTGCTGTGTAGCCCAGGCTCACTCAAGTTTACAAGTGAACTGCCTCAGCCTCTCAGTGCTGGAAGTTCAGATGTGTACTACCATACCCTGCGTAGTAAAAATATATAAACTTGTTATAGTTCATTTATCGAAGTACATCATCAGACTGACCTCACAAGCAGTTTATCTATATATTCATCAAAGAAGAATTTGGTTCTAGGTTTTATGGGGCTTACTTAGAGTTCTTCTGTGGGACTAGGACTTCCTTCTCATCATAGTCCTTTTGCTATCTTACTTTTCTGGAGACGTCTTGAAGGAGGCATCATGGTTGAATTAATTCTGCTGCATATCTGTTGTACAGATGCCTAAGGAAACTGTATTTCCTGGAAAAAAATATGTTGCATACTAAGTGAGGCTTATCCCACCGCAAACATTGCAGCAGCACTGAGTGTGGCTTTTTAGACCCCTCCTCACGGGCACTGCTGCTACTTCATGTAAAGTGTGCGGGTTCTATTTATTGGATCATCCTGGCTGTTCTCTTGAGAATTATTTCCTCCATGCATACAAGATTTTGATGGAGGAAAGGTAGGAATGAGCTTTTTAAAGCTAGTCTTTTATAATACCACTCAAAACAGAATTAATGTTGAATCCAGATATGATAATATGTCATTATAGTTAAGACTTACCCTTTTTTTTCCTACCAAGTTTCACTATGATAGGCTAGCTGGCCCTGAACTTGAAATCTTCCTGCCTGTACTTCCAAGTGCTGGGATTACGGGTGTGCACCACCACCACTATGCTAGCTAGGTCCTGCTTTTTTTTTAAAACTAAAAATGTTTTATGTTGTATCAGTATTGTACCTTTCTTATGTTTTACATGTTTTTATTTTACATGTTTTACAGGAAAGAGAAAACAAAAACTATTTTAGTACTCTGGTCCCACGGAGGCTCAGCAGCACAAGTGACATTGAAGAAAAGGAGAACAGGTAATGATAATGCAGGCCCAAATATTTCTTCCAGATCTGGGTAGAGTGTTTTGGTCCTTCTGATTCTGCCTTTTCCCACAGGTGTCCTCAGCATGATATGGATAGCTTGTTCTTTCTGCTCAGAATATTACCTAGTCTTTACTCTCTTGCTTTGCCAGTTCTTTACTCTTTAAATTGTAACTTTATTTTGAAAACATTGTCTGTGGGACATCTCCCCCAAGCCTTTGAAGTATGAGTTAGTTTTAGTCCTCCAGTAGGCTCTGTAAAGGTAGAATCCGTCTGTCTGGTTTCTCAAGGCCTCATCCTAAACACTAAAAATATTATATACTCTATTTGATCAGATTCTAACTTGTAAGTAAGTAAAATTTAATACCTTTTTCATCAGTTAAAATGAGTAATGGGAATTTTTAAAGTATTGCTGCATCTCAAGGCAGAGCCCAATCTAGAATCTTTCTTCTGAAGGCATGCTCCTCCATCAAACATCACCTGGGAGCCTGTTGGAACTGCAGCTCAGGTTGTACCCCAGAACTACTGAATCAGATTCTGTATTTCAAAAGAATTCCCTGGGTGATTCAAAAATACATTAAACTTTGAGAAGGATTGCTCTAGAGAAACTTGTATAGCATGGATGGGGCATATAGCCTTTCCATTTGTAATGCTAAAGAGGCATCCCACAAACAGGACTAGAAAGCAGAATCACTTGAAAGATGTGCCTATTTCTTTTGCATGTTATGGTTTGTTACCGGCTTTTTTCTTCACTTATATTATAGTCCCAAATTGGTAAGAATCGTCATTTTGTTTGTTTGTTTTTCTTGCCTCTACAGAGAGTCAGCTGTTAATCTAGTGAGAAGTGGCTCCCACACCAGGCAGCTGTGGCGGGATGAAGCAAAGGGAAATGAAACACCACAGACAATTGCGCCTTCCACCTTTGTGTCAACCTACTTGAAAAGGTACCAGCTGGGAAGGGATGGGAGCTAATTTTCCTTCACTCTGATCCTGGGAATATGAGTAATAATTGCATGCCTTTTTGTATCCAGTTAGCAACACAAAAATGAATCAACAAATGAATTGGTTTTAAATTTCTTGGGATTAACATTCTTACTAATTTAAAGTTAAAATTAATTTGTTCTCTTAATAACTGAATTAAAGTAAGCCCATTTCAAATCCTTACAATAGACCTGACCTTAGTCATATTAAAATCTTCAGTCAGAAGTAGCATTTAGTGGTCTCTGGGCAAGATTGAACTTAGAACACCCTTGCCTGTTGCTAGCTTTCCTTTTCTAAAGCTAGAACAGTTTTCATCACAAATTTTGTTGGGAGGGAGGGAGGAACACCATAGGGTGGTGAAGGGTGGGAAGTGGGAGCAGTTTTCTGTTGGATTAAAGATGTTTCATATTGAGCCTGTTAATTTAGGGACTTGAGTTTTTGTGTTTTTTATGACTTTAATGGCCCTCAGATCCATCAAGATGTGAAACTCGCAAGTTTGGTGCAGAGAAGGTACATGGGTTTCCTTTTTCTCATCTGTATTCTCTTTTCTGCAATTATTTTCTTTGCCACAAGCTAGCCAGCAAAGCATAGCACCTCTGCCAGAACCATTAAGCTACAAAGCATAATTAATATTTTGATTTGAACTTCACTGCTGATGTGGAAGAATCTGTTTTTCATTGCTTACTTTGAATTCTTTTCTTCACTTCCACTTAACCCTTCCAGCTGCCTCTTTATTTCCTTGGAGATTTTCTAGATGATTGGTTGGCTATCTTAGAAATAGTCTTTGGACATAGGTTCTTAGCATATTAGCTGTTTGAGATCAAAACTGTTTCTGACAGAAAGACTCTTGACCAATAGTTAATGCTGGAACATGGGAAATGAGCTATAATGGAAATAGCCATAGTTGCCTTTTAATACTTTAGTTCTTCAGGTATATCCTCTAAGAAAGCCTTAGCTTTGAGAGTATACCAGTACAGCTCAGTGATCTTACTGACACTTTGGGGGTTTTTTGTTTTAATTTTTTTATTTACACAGGTCTGATGTAGCTCAGGCTGGTCTCTTAACTCCTTGTGTAGCTGAAAATAACCTTGAACTTTTGATGCTCCTGCCTACAACTCCTGAATTCTGGGAGTTTCTGATGGGGTGGGGATTGAACCCAGGACTCAGGACTTTGAGCTACCAACTAGAAGCTCTCTCCCTGGCCCACTGACTTTATTATATAAACTAGATGTTTTGGGCTTTCAGAAACTATCACCTATTTGTCTTAAAGGGAAACGCTTGGTTTACCAAGACGTTATTATTTCTTATACTCAAATTCAAGATTAAAAAAAATACAACTTTTCCAAGAAAATGAAGTTCTAGATGCAGGAAAGAGAAAACTGTAATTTAGTTTCCAGGTGTAGAGTTATTTTGGGGTAAGATTGTTGAATTTCATGACCTAAATCATTAGCAAAGGGGTTGACTGGCTTTGGTTTGATGTAATTTGAACAAAGTTACAATGAACAGAGGACAAAAGGGCTGCTTCTGTTTAGGATGCAAAATATGCTTAGTTATGTGAGCACCTTTTGAGAAAAGTTCTAGAACTTGCTCAAGAGCTTTCTAGAGTTCATCTTTTGTAACATGACAGGACGTTTTGATTTTGTATAGCCTTACGATCTTACAAGAAGAAAGAACTATATGCCATCCCCATTTTAAAGAGAAAATGCAAATAGGAATCTGTCATTCCCAGCCAAGCTTTGTATACTTCACATTCTCTACATCATCTCTTATCTATAGCCAGAAGCTAATTTCATAGCCCCTCCCCCATTGCCCCTTTTCATAGCTCTTTATGGTTATCTCTTAAGTGTCTTTATCTTATATTCAGGAAGGTTTTTTCATTGTTGCTGTTTTTTAATTGATTTTTTGAGACAAGGTATCACTGTTCAGCACTGGCTGGCCTGTACTTGCTCTGTAGACCAAGCTGGCCTCAACTCACAGAGATCTGCCTGCCTCTGCCTCCCCAGTGCTGGGGTTAAAGATTTAGACAAGTTGCCCTTTATTGCCCATATAGTATTACTTTGTAGACTTAAACTTTAAACCTTCCCAAAGACATTTTTACATTAAGCTAAATAATTGTAGTTCCCAAAGTTATTTTCCCCCATAGAACTTCTTACTCATTACTTTTTGATTTTACATCTAAACCCTCTCCCAATTCTCCAGTCTTCCTTTAACTTTTGCTGTGTTACTTCTCTACCAACTATACATTTGGGGTTGCATGATTTGGGGCCTTGAGTTTGTTGGGGATTATTTTTTCTAACAAACTCTCCTGTTATATATTCTACTTTGCTGCTTTCCCTTGTTAAATGTCATCTCTCCTCTTTCACTCTTTTGGATGATTGATCAAAAGATCATCTTTCAAAGAGTGATAATTGCTTCACTCTTGGATGATTGCCTGCTTGCTGCCGGAACCCCAGCTCCAGCTGGAGTTACCACTGTCCTTCCCAGTTGTCATCCCCTCTCTTTGGTCTACATTCCTTTCAAGTGCACAATCTGGGTGGGAAGGTGGTGCTGGGAAATGGTGAGTGAGCAGCATATCCTGAAGAAAGTGACTGTGTGCTGTTTTGCAGTGCTTCATTTGGTAAAAGTAGTGACCCCACAAGTCCCTACATTTCAGCCAATCGCAATTCATCTCCTGCTACCTCACCCATTACCATTGGTTCATCTACCTCTCGGGGCAGCCAGTGGCAACCTGCCTCTTCTTGCCCCGCACCAATCAGTGCAAACACTACTGCATCTGTGCAACATGTCAGGTAAGGCTTCTTGGAGCCATTTGAGTTGCAGCCATCAAAGTTAATGCCTCTGGAAACACATGAGATTTGAAGCAAAGAGTCTTCGTCACTGTAGAAGCAAATTTGCATTCCTGTGAAAATGTCCATTATTTAATCAAGATGCTTTTGATTTGACTTTTACTAGCTAGTCAGCAGTTGCTTATTGAATAACATAGGATCTGTGTCATTGTACTTGGTGTTCAGGGATCAACTTAGTAGGGTTGCCTTCATCTCTCAACCACCTTTCTTGTGTTTACAATGTAAGGATTAGACCTGGAGTTTAAAAATGCTGTTTTTAATACTTACTTTCTAGTAGTGACATTTAAAAATTTTGTGTATTTAGTTATTTTGGAAGAGGACATACAAACCCAGATCAGAAGCAAAGTTAATCTCTTTCTAAAAGCTTCTGACAGCCTTCTGAGAATTCCAGCTCATTAATAATTTCTTGGGAACACTGTGAGAAGGGAGAGGTTTAGTGTTTGCCTAAACTGTGCTCTGAGGGCATATCTTCTTGGTTTCTCAAAACCAAGGGTAGTATGGGCAGAGTATAGTTGTGAAAGTGCAGCAGGACTTTAGCTGCACTTTTAAATTTTGTGTGTGTGCATTTATCTGTGTGTATCATGTCTGCAGTGCCCATGAAGGCCAAAAGAGGGCATCAGAGTGCCTGTAGGAACCACATAATGTAGGTGCTGGCAATTGAACCTGGGCCCTCAGCAGGAACAGCAAGTGTCTCTTGTGAGCTGTCTCTTTAGACCCTGACCACACTTTGAACTGTGGATTTTAGTCCTTTTTTGAGAATCAGAGGCCATTTTTCTTTGACGTATGGCTTTTATGAGTCTTACCTTGGCAAATGAAAACATGTAAATAATGATAGTGTTATTGCCAGAACACCAATTATGATGATTGATTGATGTTTGCTAGTTTCCCTAAAACAAATAATTACCATTAATTTGATGAGAAAGGACCATTTTATAATGCATTATCATTAATACTGTATAATTATGTGCACGGTCACTAGGGCCTCAGACTTGTAGGGAAGGATAGGTTTATGACACTAATAATAATACTGTAATTAAATAGAAACTTATTAGATCTCTATAATAATCCAGCTGCAGACAGTCTACTACAAATTACCACTATGGATTAAGAAATCAAAATAAGAGGTGTGGGAGCCTAGCTAAGTTTAGTGGCTTAACATGCTTAAGGCCCTGGGTTCAAGCCTCAGCATTGGAGATATCACAGAACTGAAACTGGGGAAAATTTTGTTCAGCCCTATTTTGTGACAGACATTGGAATAGTTGCTGTACAAAAGCAATTCATATACTGGGATTTGGGGTACTCACAACAATAAATCCATGTAATAGCACTTTAAATAAGATAAATGTCTATATATATTTGGTCTTTTTTTGAGATAGGATCTCCCTGTAGCCCAAGCAGGCCTGGAACTGACTATGGAGACTAGAATGGCCTCGATCTCATAGAGATCTGCCTGCCTCTGCCTCCTGAGTGCTGAGATTAAAGGCATGCACCACCACAATTGGTTTTTATTGTTTTTCTTATGAGTATAAAAGCCCAGAAATAAGGCTAGCACACTAGTTCTAAAGTCATTAAAAGATCCAGGTTTTTCACCCTTCTGTTCCAGTCTGCATCAGGCCTTCTTTTTTCCATGACTTGCCTCATAGCCTAGCATAACTGTTGTAGTGCTAGCCAGCATAGCTACATTCTAGATAGGAACCAGAAAGCAAGAAGAAGGCAGCCAAAGAGAGAATGCCTCTGATCTATTATTTTTCTCAAACATTAATTCTCTTCTTATGTCTCATTGATATTTTCAGCATCCCAGACCTTAGAAGATATGGATTTTTAGTAGGTCCTTTGTTGCCCTCCAAAATACAGGGCATGTCTGACTGGTGAAATGACTGACTACCTAAGTTTTATCTACCTAAGTGAAAGGAGAGAACTGACTCCTCTGAGTTGTCTCTGACCTCTGCAGGTGTTCGCACACATGTGTACACACACACAGAGAAAGGAAGAAGGGAAAGAAAAAGAAAAAGGAAGGAAGGAAGGAAGGAAGGAAAAGAAAGAAAGGAAGGAAGGAAGGAAGGAAGGAAGGAAAGAAAGAAAGAAAGAAAGAAAAGAAAGAAGTAGAACGTATTAGTAAGGCAGAAAGGAACAATGACTATCAGGTAAAATCCTGCGTCAGGCCCGCTATGTTATCTGTAGTCTCATTAGCAGCTTCCTGGAATATTAAACACTATGCTTATTCGTAGATGAGGAAACAAACCAAAAGTTTAATCATCTACCCAAGATGATGTAACCATTGAGGAACTGAGGCAGAATTTAAATCTGGATTTGTTTATTGCGGACTTACCTATTTTGTTACATTTTGTTTACACTGAGTTTATATTTTATTCTGGGTGCTATTTTAGATGTCATACATACATTTTAAATTTAGTCATCCTGAGAAACTCTTCATTAATTACAGTATTGTTTTCCCTATTTTATAGATGAAAAGATTAGAGAGTTGATTTACACTCAGCTCCAAGTGGTTCAAAATTTCATATTTATTTGACTTCATTGTATAGTCTCTGATCCTTGCATTTGCACTTGCCTTATTCTGTGCCTAATAATCTATTTGTAAAATTATACCAGAATTCAGAAAATAGTAAAAATCGTATTGGATCTATTGGATAATGATGCCTCTACCATTTCAACAGCTTAAGAAATTGCAAGGCTGGTGAGATAGCAGGTAAAAGTGTTTCTCCATGGGCCTGCTGACTTGAGTTCAGTCCCTAGAACCCATGTAGTAGAGGGTAAGAACTAATTCCAGAGAGTTGTCCTCTGAGCTTTGTATGTGCTCCTTGGCATCTGTGTTCATGCCCAGATTGAAACACACAAATTATAAATAATTTTTAAAAGAATTTATTTTATATTTTTATTTTATGTGTTTGAGTGTATTGCCTGCATACATGCAAGTGCACACATGTCGTGCAAATCCTCTGGAGGTCAGAAGAGGGCATCGGATTCCCCTGGAATTGGAGTTACAGACAGTTGTTAGCCACCATGTAGGTACTGGGAATTGAACCTGGGTCTTCTGCAAGAGCAGCCAGTGTGCTTTTAACCACCAAGCCATTTCTCCAGCCCATAAATAAAAATTTTAAAAAGAAATAACAGGCGAAAATATATTAAAGGATAAAGCCTAACCTCGTATTTTTGTTTGTTTGCTTGTTTTTGTTTTTTGGGGAGAGATGGAGTCTGTTTCTCCAGCTGGCCTCAAACTCTTGGGCTCGTACAGTCTCCTGCTTTTTTAGCCTTTTCAGCCAAAGCTTAGAGTTGTTCTTGGGTTGGCAAAATATTTTTATGGCTATGCTTCTGGTTGATTTTATTAGTAATTCCTATATACTAATAAATCTGATCATTTATCATCAACTTTTAAAATGAGAACATGAATATAAAATTTCATCTTATTCTGGGGTATTAATTGCTTCTGGAGAAGTGGTTTGTATTTTTTAGATATGACTTCCGTCTTCAGAAGTATTCTATTTTTATATTTGTACCTCAGTGCTGTATTTAGATCTTATGATCTTATTTCTTTAATGTTTATTCTGATCAGATTATTTGAACATGTACGTGTAGCTATTTGCAAACATTTCTGATAATAATTGTGAGTAGGTGAAAAACAGATTTTTAACATTCATGCTTTTCATTGCTTTTCCCATTTCTGTATCAATTTTGAATCTCTGTTACCCCAGCAACAAGCTGTGACATCACAAATGATAGCTTTTTGGGTGGAGAGCCAATGATTGCTCCTCTTTGTTAAGGCACAAAGATCTTGTTTTCACATAAATGACTTTAATTATACAGCTTGCTGTTGAGAAGTCTGTAGTTTAGGTTACATATAGAATCCTGCTTGCTTTTTATTTCAGTTTCTCATTAGGCAGCTATGAATGTAGAGAATCAGACATTTGGCTAAATGGAAAAAGACTGCAGTTGCTGGAGTAGGTGAGAGAGAACTAATAGACTGAGGTTGTAGAATATTTCTCAAATGGACAATTCAAGAAGCTGATCATCAAATCTAGGTTGAGGACTGCCACAAAGACTTCCCCTGCCAAGAATTGAGGGAGAGGTGGAGACTAATATCGTAAGTGACTTTAGTGTCTTTTTCACATGTATAGAGATCCTATCTCTTTGTGCATGTGTGGAGGGAGGCCAGGTGGTAATGAGCATTTAAAACACTCTTGCATAAGTCACTATTTTGCCTTGTGTCACAGCTGATTTTTGTTTGTTTGTTTTTTAATCTCATACCAAAAAAAAAAAAATCCTACAAAATGTAAGTCCTTGGGCAGAGGATGTCAGACTAAATGTACATTCAGTCATACTGATGGCATTTACGAACTTAGAATTAACTAACCAACAAACAAAATCTGAGCAAGAAGGTTCTCATCAGACCTATACCCCTCCTCTCTCTGTGCCCTTTTGTTGTATAGCATGCCTGACATATTCCTTCTGCTCCTTTCTTTTTTCAATTTCAGGACTCCTTACAAAACTCAGGCTGACTCAGCAGAGAAGACAACAGACAGCATCTCTTCTAGTACTCCACTCTGTGTGATCACCAATCGTCCACCACCTAGCACTGCCAATGGGGTCACAGCTGCTGTTGTGTTCTCCTCCACTGGAGCAGACTCCTCTGTGGAAGCCCGGGAGAAGAGGAGGTATGAGAGGTCGCTGAGGCATTTTCAGGGCTCTGCTTTGTGATCTGAGATAGAGAAGTGGCTGTGAAATCTTCTACCCAAGCTCAAATAAATGTGTGGGAAAGATTTTGATTTTACTGTCTGGGTTGTGTCTTTTGCCTTTGGAGGTTTGTTGTTGTGAGGGTCTCAATTCTTTCTGATTATTTAACATTCCATTCTGGGTATAGTCAAACCTTTTGTTCTATTAGTCTTCTGAGTCTTGTCAGGCTTATTTCTGCCTTTTGTAATGGGGAACCTGAAGCACAGAGAAAAAGCCTTCATTTTGTTCTGGGTAGACTAATGACTTCTCAGTAATGGTCTGATAAAAACAAAACAAGAAAGTAGAGCTAGGATATATAGTTTGGATGAGTTTGAGAATAATGCCATAGAAGGAAATGAACAGCAAATGATATGTTTGAAGGATTATGACTGACTCTTCTACAGTTTTGTTGTTGAGACTTGCTATGTAGCCCAGCCTGGACTTGATCTCTTGATCCTCCTGCCTTATCCTTTAGAGCACCATGATCACAAGTGGATATACTATACACTGCTATTCTACAGTTTCTTGAGAGGGAAATTATGCGTGAGCAGTCGTAGACTGCTTCTGATTGTTAGATCAAGGCACGTGGACAGTGTGACCACTGAAATAATTGGCCATTTGCTCCAACTTGAAATAGTATCCTAAAAAGATTCATTCCATTTGGGAATTTCCAATCTACTTGGAGATGAGGCTGTAGTGTCCTTTTTAAGACTAGAAAAAGAGACAGGCATTTATCAAGATTTAGATTCCAACAAAGATATTTTTTCTGTTTCTCAGTATGTATCTGTATATAAGAGACAGGAGATGCCATCTCTAAGATACAGTAACAAACTTAGTTATTTGTTGATTGTGAAAGTAGCATAAAACTCACATTTTGAGAAGGGAGGGGAGGAAGAAGTGTACTGAAAAATAGTGTTTTTCTGCTTTTTCTTTTTCCATTTCTTTACATAAAATTTTAAGAAATTGATTTTCTGTGTGAACAGGTTTCAGAGCCATCCGTTTTGCACTTTTTCTTTTTTTTTAAAGACTCATGTTTATTTTGTGTGTGGGGGCGTATAAATGTATGCCAGTGTGTATGGGTACTTGTGGAGGCCAGAAGAAAGTGTTAGATCTCTAGGAGCTGGAGTTACAGGTGACTGGTAGTTGTGAACCATCTAATGTTGCTGTTAGGAGCTGAACTCAAGTCCTTTGGAGGAACAGGAAGTACTCTTAGCCCCTGAGTAGTCATTTCAGCCCCAGTTGTCCTCCTTTAATTGACTTCCAGCCTAGTAAATATTAATAAATCCTTCTTGACCGCCTGGCTCAGCAGTTAAGAGCAAAGGCTGCTCTTAGAGAGGACCCAGGGTTCAATTCCCAGCACCCAAATGGCAGCTAACAGCTGTCAGTAACTCCAGTTCCAGTGGATCCAATACCCTCTTTCTGACCTCCTGACATGGGTGCATTTACATACATCCAGGTAATACACTCATACTCACAAAATAAAAATGATAAAAGATTTTAAAAATAATAAATCATTCTTGAATGTTTAATGATTATGTATTTACTAATGCACATATAAATACTATTAGGTTCATCCAGAAACTAAATTTAAGAGTAATTTTTTCATTAAAAAAAATTCCTCTTTAAAATTGTTTCAAAGGACTAGGGAGATGGTTCAGTTGGTAAGTGTTTGTTGTCTAGTTCAAAGACCTAAATTTGGATCCTTAGCACCCACATAAAAGCTGGACCCAGCAGCACACATCTGAACTCTCAGCATTTAGGAGGCAGTTTCTTCAGCTTTGGATTGAGAAACAGGAAAGTTCTTCAGCTCTGGATTGAGTGAGAGATATCTCAAAAATATAAAGTAGAGAAGCAATTGAGAAAGACACTGCCCCACCCCCACATGGACATACTCACATGAGCACATACACACATATATACACATGCACATCACCCACACAAAGTGTTTCTTAGGTGAGTTAGTCCTGCTGTGTGCTGTATAGGATGACTAGGATGTATTTCCTCAAGAAGCAACTACAAGAGTAAAAGGACTAAACTGAGATATTCGTGAATTACAAGCATGGTATGTCAAGACCCATGATGAGGCATTTTAGGAACCGCATGAGAAAAATAAATAGGATGACACTAGATCAAGAGTTGAGAATTGTCACTCTGTACGTACTAGCTTCCGCTCTTCAAAATATATTGCTGCTCTTACCAGAAACCAGTAGCATATAAGTACGCTAGATACATGATCTGAACCTTCAGGAAACATAAGTGCTAATAAAAAAGGCAAGTATTAACAGTAATTACATTCATGATATATCACTTGAACACCCCTAATTTGAAACTCTGAAATGTTCCAAATTCCATACACACACAAAATTGATTTTGTTTTCTTGAAGACAAGGTCTTGCTATATATCCATAACTGGGCTGTTAGTCACTATATAGCCAAAGCTTGCCTTGAACTCATGGCAATCCTCTTGCCTCAGCCTCTTGAATGTTAGGATTAGAAGCATGTGCTACCATACCTGACTTCATATGCAAAATTATAAAAAATATTGCATAAGATTACCTTCAAGTTCTTTGTATAAGGTATATATGTTAGTTTTTCAACACTGTAACAAACATCTATGATAAATTTTTTAAAAGGAGGAAAATTTATTTTTGCTCATAGCTTCAGAGATTATACTCCATAGTTAGCTGATTCATTGCTTCTGGTCCTGAAGGGAGACAGGACATCATGGTGGAAGGGTGGAGGAACAAAACTGCTTATCTCATGGCAACCAAAAAGCAGAGAGCAACAGAGGAAGGGGACTGGGATAAGATAGAGCTCCCAAGAACTACTTCCAGTGATCAGTGTCCTCCAAAGAGGCCCTGCCTCTGAATGTTTCTATCACTTCCCAGTAATGACATACAATTATGAATCCAGCGATGAATTCATCCATTGTTAAAGGGAGAGCCATTATGACTGATCATTTCTCAGTGTTTGGGTCTGCTGGCTAGAAGCTAAGTCTTCCACCTGTGACACTTCATATGCAAATCTAACAGTATATATGATGCATAAATGCATCTTAAATATAGATTTGGATTTCTTTTCCAAGATATCTCATGTTTATGAAAATGTCTCAAAATCTGATCAGCTTCTGGTCCCAGCATTTTGGATAAGGGATGCTCAGTCTGTGCCATAAAGAGGTAGTATGAGGTTGTGTGTGGTGGCACACGCCTTTAATCCCAGCCCTTAAAATGCATAAGCAGGCAGATTTCTGTGAGTTCAGAGCTAGCCTGGTTTATATAGCAAGTTCTACATGGTAAAACCTTGTCTCAAAAGAAAAAAAAAGGCAGAAGGCAGAGGCAGATGAATCTTTGTGAAACCAAAGCTAGCCTAGTCTACCTAGCAAGTTCCAGACCATCTGGGGCTACAGGGAGATTGTATCTCACCTCGCCATCCAAAGGTATTATGAATAGTGTATTACAGAAGAACTACCTATGAAGACTTTGGGGATCAAAGGTTTTATAAGGCTGTGATGCTTAGACCAAGATCTGCAGGATAGGGAGGAACTTTTCAAGCAAAATTATGGCAGCTGAAAAGACACTAAGGGGGACTGTTTGATTTTTTTGTTTTTTTTTGAGAAACTGCAAGAAGGCATTATTACTAAATGAAACATCAAGGAAAGAGTGGTCTGAGATAAGGCTTGAGGAGTAGGTAAGACCTAATCACATCGTGCCAACGTCTTTCAGCCATGGGAGGGATATTTGGGATAATATGCTAAGAACCAGGATGAGTCAGTAGAAGAGTTTTTCCATCAGCTTTATAATATATTATATAATTAATATATAATATATTATAATATATAATATAATTTCATACCTTATAATTCACATGTTTAAATTGGCAAGACACTAGTTTTAGACTATGTAATGATGTGTGAAAACTATTGCCTAGATCTTAAGAGAGATCCACTGGCCTCTGCCTCTCAAGTGCCGGGATTAAAAGGCACGCACCACCACACCCAGTACACAGTGAATTTTAAACATTCTTTTTACCTCAAATTTATCCCTCAAACCTAAGCAACCACTGATTTGCTTCCTATTTTTCTAGATTTGACTATTTGGGACATTTCATATAACTGGAACTAAGATGAGGTTTCTATGACTGGCTTCTTTCTGGTGTATTTTCCAAGTGCATCCATGTAGAGGCAAGTTATCAGTATGGCATTGCTTTTTATGGCCCAAGAACATTGTTTTGTTTTGTTTGTCCATCATAAGTTGATGACATTTAGATTGTTTCTACCTATTGGCTATTACAAATAATGTTACTATCAACTTTTTTGTATAAGTTTTTATGTGGACATATGTTTGCATTTCTCAGGTTTGTACCTAGTAATAAATTTTATAGGTTATCAAAAAATAAAGTAAATTAAAAGCTGGCTGCTTTTAATCCCAGCATTTGGGAGGCAGGCACATCTCTATAATGAGTTCCAAGTCTATTGGAGAGAGGCTACAGGGAGACCCTGTCTCAAACAAAACAAAAATGTATAAGTTGTATGCCACTAGAAAATTTATAAAATAAGCAATATGAACTTTTTAAAGAAGCTGTGGCTTTTAAACTCCGCCTGCATTATTGCATTCTAAATTAGACAGGCGAAATGGGCGTCAGTGAATGTGACTTGACCAGGAAGGAGACCATTGTAGAAGAAAGACACACAAGACAGAACAGTGGCTTGCCACACCCTGGGATAGTGATAGACGAGATGGAGGAAAGCGAGCGGACTCCAGCTATATTTTTTATATTCTGTGTGTGAGCATTTGTAGGATGGTGCATGCCATGGTGCCCATGTGGTTATCAAAGGACAACTTGCAGAAGTTGGATCTCTCTTTTCTACCATGTATGTACTAGGATCAAACTCAGGTTGTCAGGATTGCCAGCAGCAAGTGCCTTAACACACCGAGCCATCTCACTGTTCCTAAAGATATGCATAACATGATGGTTTTAATAACATAGTAGGTGAAACTTACAAGAATTCCTTTCCCTTTAGAAATCAAGAAAAATATAGCTGAGTTCAGAAGAACAAAAGAGAACTCTGAGGTAACAAAAATGAAGTGAACTCAAAGGCCCAGGATTGTTATTATTGGGCCTGGAAGTTCAAATTTTAGTGCTATGTGATGTATGACCTACTAGGCTGAGAATTGTAGCCAAGAACCTATGTCAAACTAGAATTCTCTCAGGGCTGTCAAGCTCATGAAAAGGGTCCTTTGTAAACCTTGACTCAGAGAAATGGCAAGGAAGAAAATCTATTCAACAGTCTGGTCAGGGACAGAAAAGTAATTTGTGAAAATTTTTTACTATTCATAGAATTTGAAATCCCAAGCAAGAATTTGACATAGAAACCAGGTCTGTGCTTTTGAAAGCTTGGGCTTTCTGGCACAGGCAAATTCACACTGTATCTAACAAGCCAAGGTATAAAGAATTTCTGAAAAGGACTTGAGAGATGGCTTACCAGTTAAGAGCACTGGCTGCTTTTGCAGAGGACTTGGGTTTGATTCCCCGCACTGACATGACTGCTAACAATGGTCTGTAACTCCATTTCCAGGGGATCTGTTGTCCTCTTCTGATCTGTGAGCATTGTATAACATGGGTGCACTTACACATAAAATAATATTTTTCTTTAAAAAAGAGTTTCTGTAAAATAGTTCCTGTCAAGATGAACTAGCACAAAATGTAAACACTGAAGGAAATGGATCACCATGAGGGAGAGTCAGCAGATTAGTAACTAAGGTAGATATACAGATCAACAGGAAATGGAATAGTTAAAATGCAGAACAGAATAGTATATATTCAAACTGTATTTGAATAGATGATAGATAATAATCAATAGCTGTATAGACAACACCCATGGGAATAGTAGGTAAACCAATCCAGATTAGTTTTTAAATCTAAGATTGGCAGAATAATTTTTTAAGTGAATAGAGTCCTATTAAATAGAGACTCATGCATACAAAGTCTTTAACAACCATTTATTAAAAGAGTGTCATGTGCCAATCTAAAGTATGAAGATTATAAGATCAAAGGAAAAAAAACTTTCCTGACTTTAAATATCTTAAATATGTTAATATATATTGAGAAGGCAAACAAATCAAGTATTACTGTGTAATTTTTTTTAATGTGTATGAACGTTTGCCTGCATGTATGTAATCATACCAAGTGTGTACCTGGTACCTGCCGAGAGGAGATAAGGATCTTGGATCCCTTGGAACTGGAGTTAAGGATGGGTATTAGCCACCATGTGGGTGCTGGGAACCAAACCCAAGTCCTCTGCAAGAGCAGTAAGTGCAATCAACAAATGCTCTTAATCTGTAAGCCATCTCTCCAGCCCCAGCTTCTGTGTATTTGTTAAGGACTATGATAAATACATGCACTGTTGTGAGAATGCGGAGGAGGGGAATCTGAATTAGACTGCACAGGGCACCTTCGAGGTAAGCAGAGGCAAAATTTGAAAGCAATTGGAAATTAATAAGTAGTAATAGGAGGATGATGTTTTAGAGGAAACAGAAGAAATTCATGAAACAAGCTTGGCATGCCTAAAGCTGAGAGAAAGTAAGGCCATGTAGTATTTCTGAATGCCTTTTATGAAATAATTGGGATTAAATTGTCGGGGGTGGGAAAGCTGGTATTCTGTGGCCAAATGATTTTAGAAAACAGTTGAATTAAACCAAGTTAAACAGACTCACTGAAGTCGACTCAAGTCTCGCCTTTCTGGAAAGGAAGGCAGAGGCTTGGGGATAGGTAGTATGTAGCATATACCTAATAGGGATTTTTTTTTCCCCTCACAGAAACCCAAAATTGACATTTCATTAGATGGTCTTTGGAAATTGTGGAGCTAGAGAGGTAGGCAGGAACCAAACTGTGTTGACTGTTGTTCATGGTATGTTAAGAAACTTGATCTTCTGTTCTTAGAGCTGTGAAATACCACAGAAGGATTTTCAGCAGGGGAATGACTTGATCAAATAAAACATATCATTTAAGCCTTTTACAGAATTAAAGCCTTTTAGTTTCTCCCCCTAGACAGCATAAGCTGAAAGGAAAAAAAAAATCAGATGTTTTGAAACAGCTAAATTTTCCTTCTGAAAGAGATGCTGAGTGATAATTCTTTTCTTTTGAAGCTTCAGCTTTCTCTGTAATCAGCCCATTATGGAAATGTTTCGATGCCTGCTGGGAGGCCTTAAAGCTGGAGTTCACAGGTCCAATTTGAAACAACTAGTAGCATTGGGATAAATGGGTCTTTGAAACTGGCCACAGCAAGACAAGCAGTAGAACCTTCTCTCTCAGAAATAATCTCCATTTGCCCTTATAATTAAAGGACTTGTCCTGGGGGAATGAATCTGACCACTACATATCACAGCTGGCTATCCTTTTCAGAGAAGATTCTGTTTTAAGGATATACTAAGTGAGTGTATATACAAATGGCCAGCAATTGTTTTCTGTTTTATACCCTCTGGGAATCTTGATTCAGTTAACTACAGGTATACTGTTAAATGAAGAAAGCTAGGTGCAAAGGATACACTATGATGCCAAATGGCAGTAGACTTGGTAGTGTTGGCACAGTTTTTCTTGGAGGGGCAGGAGTTCTGGCTAATTTTTTTTTTTTTCCTGTTTTCTGGAATGGGATAGAAAGGGCAAGAAAACTTGGAAAAAAATTTCCTCTAGAGATGTAGGTCTGCATTATAATGTTGGTCTTTGGAGGTGGCTGTGTCCATTGAAGTGTCAGTGCAGTAGAGCATCGTGCTTTTCTAGAATTCTAGATAATTTGTTGGTTTGTTTTTATGGTGCTGATATTGAAGGCAGAGCCTGTGACTGATAGGCATGTACCACACAGCCGAGTATATTCCCCAGCCCTTTGTATGTATTTTATTTTTGTTATTTTTTTTGGTCTTGAACTTGGTGATCCTCTTGCCTCCTTGGTGATCCTCCTGCCTCATCCTCTGGAGTAGTTGGTGCTGTGCATGTGCGTGTGTGTGTGTGTGTGTGTGTGAGAGAGAGAGAGAGAGAGGGAGAGAGAGAGAGAGAGACTGACTATCTGTAGCCTAGTTGGCTTTAGTGCTTGGGGTTACAAGTGTGAACCATGTCCAACTTAGTTTGTGGTTTTGAATATACAGCTCAGAAATATGTGACAGAATTTATTATTTTTTAAAAGGGCATTATCTTGGATTTACTAATCCTACTCTCCTCACTCCCTCAAGTGCATTCAGATGTCTTCTGTTTACATGACAGAAGAGAATATAGGGTAGGCTCCTTACTTTAGTGGAAGGGAATGTTGAAGCTGTAAGAGTCTTTCACTTACCATCAGCCAGGCCTCCTTTCCCCTTTTATTGAACTAACTACTACTGCTTTTGAATTTAAGCAATACCCATTCAGGGTAGAAGCTTGACCCTGGGGCCAGCCTATCTTAGTCTGCAGTCCACAGTGCAGCATTAATCACTGGCCTCCAGGTTTTGGATTGACCTGAAGACTGTGGAAAACAGCAGGGTCATCTGGCTCCATAGGGCTGACCTGACGGGTAGACCACAGGATAGGAATGGCATGTGGCAAGTAGTTGGCAGATAACCCCACATGGATACCAAGGCCTAGTGGCAGCTGTCACAATAGTGTAGTGGTCGAGTTCATTTCCAAAGCTTCAAGTTTTCCTTAGTGACAAAATGTAAACAATTCCCTTAGCTAATATTAGAGTCTGATGGTGTCTGCCTCTGCCTCACTGTGTGTCCGCTGTAGCTTTGTCCATCTCCTCTCCAATCAGCCCTGAATTTATGTCAGGTGCCCTTTCTTTTCTTTCTAAAAATGGTTATAAATTAATAATAATACAAAAAGGTTTTCTTCACAAGAAGCTAAAATTGTGTGTCTCTCCAAATAGCCCATATTACATGCAGCTCTGCTTTGCTTCTCAAGATGTGGCCTCTGCTGGCTGAGGCTTATACCCCACATATACCAACCCGGAGCTTCTGTTAGCTCGGTAGTTACTCCAGCTAATATGAAGGTCGCTGGATGGTAGTGGCATGGGCCTTTAATCCCAGCCCTTGGGTAGGCAACCTGGCCCACTTCATGACTTCTAGGTGGGCTGGGACTAGGGAGACCCTATCAAAGCAACAACAGCAACCAGCTGTCAGCAGATTAATCTGATGACATCTTTGGAATGTTGGAAATTTAAAACAATGTTCAAACTCTGTGTAATGTTTTTTGTTTGCTTGTTGGTCTTTTTGAGGCCTGGAACTTGCTATATAGACCAGGCTGACCTTGAACTCTCAGAGATCTGCCTGCCTCTGCCTCCCAGGTGCTGGGATTAAAGGCATGGTGGTGTCATGGTTTTTTATGTAAAATTGTCCACAAACTATGACAATTGTCAATTCAGAAAGGCACTCTAGAGAAGAAAATCCACGAAGTCCTCTAGTCTCTTTTTATTTTTGCTCTAAAATGAATGTTTTCCTTTTCTAAAAGTCTGCAGCAAAGTTGGATCTACTTTTTCCCTTTTGATATAACCTCTCTTGTGGGAATGTTGAACAGGAAGAGTGTAAATATATATGTTACTAGGTGCATTGTCCTCTCCTGTGAATGTTGAGCAGGAAGAGAGCAGCATATATACAGCAATAGGTGCTTGGTACCCTGAGGGTAAAATACCATCAAACTATTCAGAAATCTTTAGTGAAAGGAAGGGTCAAAGCCAGGTCGTGGCGGCGCACGCCTTTAAATCCCACACTCAGAGGACAGAGGGTCTCTGTGAGTCCACATAGTGAGCCAACTGGTGCTGCAGGGAGACCCTGTTTCAACGCCCCCATCAAAAAAGAATTCATTTACTAGAATTAAAAAAAAAAATTAACATTCATTTTTATTTTATGTATACATGTTTTGCCTGCATATTTGCAGGTGGACCATGTGTATGCATTGCCCAAAGAGGCCAGAAGAGGGCGCTGGATCTCCTGGAACTGTAGTTACCAACTGTTGTTAGCTGCCATATGGGTACTGGGAACTGAACTGGATCCTCTACAAGAGCAGCCAGTGCTCATAACCACAGAGCTATCTCTCCAGCCCCTTTTATGATTTTTTTTTCATTATAGTTTGCCTTTTTTTTTTTTTTTTTTTAGACAGGGTTTCTCTGTGTAACCCAAAATCTTCCTTGTCCCAGCTTCCCTGTGTGGTGGGGTTACAGATGAGAGTCACCACACTTAGTTTGAATTCAGCTTCTTTGAAATAAGATGGTGTTACCAAGGGACTAGGTTATCTCACATAACAATGGAAGACTGGACTTAGGAAGAAGTGACAGGGCTGATTCAGAATTTCACTAAAATTTTTGCGGTGTAATTTTTGGGTAAAGCAGGTTCCCTTTCTGGTCTGTTCCTTGTATGTAGGAGGGATGGTAATGCCTTCCTTCTAAGTTTGTTGTGAGGATTATAAATAATTCAAGTCATGGGTAGGTTTTTAATCCCAGGGAGGCAGAGGCAAGTGAATCTCTGTGAGATCAAGGTCAGTCTGGTCCATATAGTGAGTTCCAGGAGGTCTGGGGACCCTGTCAAAGCAACAAATAATTCATGGAAAACCCAGGTATCTACAAAGCCTATCTCCTGGAGCTGTGGTGGGGACTAAAGAAACAAATTATATGAAAGCATTTTGCAAACTATAAAATAATTTACTTGACAACTATTTATGTTGTTTCGTCTTTTGTTAAGATCTGTGCCTACCTTGTCTGGTGCTGACACATTTGGAAATAAGATTTACCCTAAGGTCTAAATATCACTGTTATCATAGATTTCATGTTGTTTTGTTATTTACTGTTTAAACTTTGTATGCTGCAGGGATTCTATATCTCCATGCTGTGAGAATATGTTCTTAATGTGGACCTGCTTGCCTCTGATTTCCTTATATGTTACAGACATAGCTTAGCGATATTGTAGATCTTATTCCAAACTATCACAATAAAACAGATACTGCAATATTTGTGCATATAAACATATTGCTTATTGTCTATTATAGTGTATCATAGCAATATATCTAAAAACACAATGTACATAACCTTAATTTAAAAATATCTTATTGGGTTGGCAAGATGGCTCAGTTTTAGGTAAAGGTGTTTGCCACCATTCAGGATTGACCTGAATTCAATCCCTGAGACTCACATGGTAGAAGCAGAAAACCTATCCCACAAATCCTCAGACCTCCACGTGCTCCTCCCCCAAATAAATAAATAAATTTTAAAAATTATGTACCTTATTGCTGAAAATGCTAGTGACCACCCAAAGCTTCAGTGAGCTGTAATCTTTTTACTGGTGAGGTGTTTACCTTGATGTGGATGACTGCTGGCTGGTGGGAGTGGTGGTTGCTGAAGATCGGGGTAACTATGACAATTTCTTAGAATAAGATAATGAAGCCTCCCACATCGGTTGACTCTAACCTTCACAGAAGATCCCCATTAGCATGGGATGCTGTTTGATGATATTTTACCTAACACTGTGGAACCTCTTTCAAAATTAAAGTTGATTCTCTTAAAGCCATCCACTGCCTTATCAACTACTGAATTAATGTAGGTTGCTAAGATCTTTGTTGTGCTTTCAGGATGTTTACAGCATCTTACCAGTGGTATATTACATCTTAAGAAACCACATTCTTTGCTCATCCACAGGAATCCTTATCTGTTTGAGTTTTGTCATGTCTCCAAGCTCCACTTCTGATTCTAGTTCCCTTGCTATCTCCACTACCTCTGCAGTTACTTCCTCCACTGAAAACTTGAACCCCTCTGTGATCTATGAGGGTTGAAGACAGCCTCTTCCAAGATCCTGTTATTGCTGGTATTTCAGTTTTTCTTGAATCACACGTGTTCATAATGATATGTAGAATGGTGAATCCTTTCCAGAAGATTTTCATTTTATTTTCCCGGGATCTATCAGAGGGATTACTAGCTGTGTCACTTATAGCCTCAGGAAATCCTTTTCTTAGCTAGTAAGACCTGACAGCCAACATTACTCCGATCCATGGGCTGCAGAGTAGATATTATGTCAGTAGGTATGAAAACATGGATCTTCTATATCTCATCCCACCTGTTAAGTTGATTGTCCCAGATCCTGTCACTGCTTTATTAGCCTCTGAGTTTATGTAGCTACTAAGTGATTAAGGCTAAGTCAATAAGTGCTTGGTACAGTGTCAGTGAGCAGTGATATCGTAGAAGGAATCTTTTTCTGAGTATAGTTCTCAACAGTAGGCTTAAATATTTCAGTAACCACATTATAAAGAGATGTGATGTCAACTAGGCTTTGTCCCATTTAGAAGGCACAGGCAAAGTGGATTTGATCTAGTTCTTAAGTGCCCTAGGATATTCAGAATGATACGTGAGCACTCTGGCTTCAACTTGAAGTCATCACCTGCATTGGCCTCTGATATCGGAGTGAATTTGTTCTTTGGAGCCAGGCATTGACCACTCCTCTTCAGCTATGCAGGACCCAGATAGCCTCTTCTTCCAACAAAGGCTGTGTCATCTACACTGTGGTCTTGTTAGTGCAGCCATGTCATCAGTGATGGCTCATCTAGGAACCTTGCTGCAGCTTCTCCTATTCTTTTATGTTGTGGAAATAGAGTCTTTCTTCACCTCAGCCTCTGCTGGCTTCAGATGCTCCTATAGCTCCATCACCTCTCAGCCT
Source organism: Eospalax fontanierii (assembly GCA_035773235.1). Lineage (NCBI taxonomy): Eukaryota > Metazoa > Chordata > Mammalia > Rodentia > Spalacidae > Eospalax > Eospalax fontanierii. The sequence continues at coordinate 59,405,553 of CM069535.1, forward strand.
TTGAGAACCAAAGAGGATTAGGCCCTTGCCTTGCTTTAGGCTTTGGTTAGTAAATGTGGCTGGTTTTATCTTCTATCTGAAATGAAAACCCCCTCCACACCTCCATATTAACAAGCCTGTTTTACTTTCTTAATTGTGTATGAGCTGGAATCACATTTGATTTCCTTCGAGTATGTTTTGTTATTTATTTTCATTCACACTTTGTTGTAAGAGACTTAGCTTTCAGACTTTTTTAGCCATTGTCATGACTTTCTCACTAGACAGTCACTTCTGTCTCTTTCTTTTTTTATTTATTTATTTTTATTTGTATGAGTATTATGCCTGCATATGTGTACGTGTACCCATGTTGTGCAGTGCCCATGGAGGACAGACAAGGATGTAAGATCCCCTGGAACTGATTGTTAGCTACCATGTGGATACTGAGATTCAAACCTGAGATTTCTGCAAAAAACAACCCATGTTCTTAACTGCTAAGCCGTCTCTCCAGCTTCCTGTCTTTTTATTTAAAAGGAAAAAAATGCAAATCTTTCTTTTACTTGAACACTTAGAAGCCACTCTAAGGTTATTAATTGACCTAATTTCAATACTCTTATGCCTCAGAGGTTAGGGAGGTCTGAGAATATAGAATGGCAGTTTGTAGAACAATCAAAACACATGAAACATTTATCCATTAAGTTCACTGTCTAATATGGGTATGGTTTGCAGCACATAAAAGTGATTACAATAATGTAATCATTTTACTGATCACAGATCATTATTGTATCCATAGTGATGAAAAAGTTTGAAATATTGTGAGAATTATTAGAGACTTGAAATAAGCACATATGCTTGGAAAATTGCTTTTTTAGACTTAATGGAATCAAGGTTGCCACAAACATTCAAGTTGTAAAAAAATATATTATCTATAAGTAAAAACAAAGTACAACAAAACAAGGTGTGTCCATATTGCAGTACCATACTGTGTCATGTCACTGTAGGGTGTCATTTCTAGATACCAAGGAAAGATTTTTATCATGGTAACATAGTGACAGTGTGTGAGGGACCTTATGCCTTTTCTTCCCTGATGAAAAGGAGTCCCGGAATCTAAGCACTTGGACACTTATTGAAGGCAGCAGACTAATGAGCTAAGCATGATGATAATCCTAGGAGCTGACTCTTGCAGGTGCCTCTTTACTGCAGGTGTGCTCTGTATTAAAAACCAGCTGAGAATAGTGGTATATTCCTGTGATTCTAACACACAGAGTGCTGGAGCAGGAGGACCATGAGTTCTCTGCCAACCTGGACTGCAGAGTAAGTTCCTAGCTGGCCTGGGCTATTAAATAAGATTGACTCAATGCCCACCTCCCAAAAAAGTACCCCCCCCCCAGCCTTCTAAACAAAGGACAAACATGCAATCCCTCAGGTTCCTACTTAAGTTGATGAGCTCAATTTCTGTTGTTTTGTAACTAAGTATAGTCCATAATCTATATTACTGAATATTGTTAATACTAGGGTAAATGAATCTTTTTCACTTTTAACATCTTTGGTAATTTAAAATGTGTGTGTGTGTCTGTCTGTCTGTCTGTCTGTGTCATTATCTCTCTGTCTGTCTGTCTGTTTCTGTATGACACATGTGTGGCAGTGCCCATAGAGGCCAGAGGAGAACATCAAGGTCCTTGAGTATAAACTACAGGCAATAGTGACCCATCCAACATGAATGCTGGGAACCAAATTCAGGACCTCTGAAAGCATAAGAAGTGCTCTTACTCAGCTATTTCTCCATCCCAACATTTAACATCTTTGAAACAAGGATCTGTCTTGTTCTAGTTGTCATTCTTGAACCTGTTTGGTTCGGTAATGGGTGATTGTTTAGTTATTTCCATTGAATCTTGTATATTGCTGATCCTAAGTAGCTAAATAAATACATCTAAGATGACTTCTGATAACTTTTTAAAAGATTTGTTTATGTAGGCAGGGCACATGCCACAATGCACGTGTGGAGATCAGAGAGACAACTTGTGGTAGTTGGTTCTTTCTTTTTACCATGTGGGCTCTAGGATCAAACAGATCATCAAGCTTGGTGGAAAGTGCCATTACCTGCAAAGCCAACTCACTAGCCCAACTCTTAAGTTGAGTGATAAGAGAGTTCTAAGAAAGCGTGTGTGATAGCTTTATTCAGACTGCTTTTTATCTCTTAGTAATTAAAGCATTAGTACATCTTGCACTTGCTGGTTTTTAGATGTGATGAAAGGTGGTACTTTTTACCCAGTGAGAATGATGCTGTCTATCTACATTTAAAAACAAAATGGGACATAAATGCCTACAGAGTTTGGTTTTGAGGATGACAGAACTGCTTTAAAACTGATTATACGAATGAATGCCTATATAGCTAGATGTACTGAAAACTGTTGAACAGTGCACGTCATGGTCAAATGAATTATGTACCAGTAAAGCTGTTTAGAAATGCTAGTATTATTCAGCCCTTGCAAACAATTCTGGGAAGGGAGACCTTTGTGGTGTCTGCCAAGAGTTAATACGAGATTTGGGGTCTTGAGTGAAAATGTTGGTTACCTTTTTTTCCATTTCTGTAAACAGTGCTTTCAGAACCATAACTATACCTCCTTTGCAGAGGCAGGACGTTCATCATGCATTTTCTCAGTGTAGCACAACAGTTCAGGAGTGGGGGCTTTAAAAAGATGCCCCCCTCCCTTTCAGGATGTCCGCATTTAGAAGACAAGAATTCATTCCCTTACATAGCACAACCTCTCTCCCAGTTCAGCCACTTCAGAGTGAAGGAGCAGTCGCCTAACACCAACTGCTTAAAGCCCTTATCAGCTGTGTTTTTACAGTTTATCTCCTTCTGATAAAGTAGTTCTTTTTCGAGACCCGTTGAGTGTGAGTAACATGTGGGAGGGTCCAAAATGCTGTGCCCTCACTCACCCCTCCCTTCTTACCTACCAGTTCATCTTTCCATGTTAGTAAAAGGCAGTTGCTTTTTACAGTCTCACAGGTTGGGTTCTGCTGCTTACTAGGGAAGGACAGCCAGAAGAGTGGCGGCTACCTGTTTGATGAAAATTTGGCTTGTTACCACCGTAAAGCCCCTGCACAGATGTGTGGCAAGGTGTGTCTGAAGTAGCTCAGCCTCCACTGGAATGATTTGATCTAGCACCTGTGCTCCTTCCCATTCTTGGTTATATGGAAATCAGAGCACAGGAAGTTGCCAGTGTGTTCCTGGAATGGGGTCACGCCTCTGCCATGGCTTACTACCACTCTCAGTGGTGAGAGCTGCTCAGGAGAGCTGAGGTAAGACATTGCCAGATGCTGGGCATGGAATGACAGATTCAGCAGGTAAAACTTTTAAGACAGTTTTAACATCCTAGTCATGTGCTTTTACTTTCTGTCCTGTTCTCCTTTTCCTCATGGTTCTCTGGGAAGTTAGTTTGGTTATATATACATATTGTTTTGATGGTGTGACTAGAGAGGGAGAAAATGCAGGCTTTAAAAATAAGATATAGGGTGTTCAAAATAATTAATTTAGAACTTAAGTGTCTTCATATACTTTTTCTTAGGATCTTACTATGTATCTCTGGCTAGCCTGGAACTCTTCTTTGTAAACCAGGCTGGAACTCACAGAGATCTTACTGCCTCCTGAATGCTGTAATTAAAGGCATGCACCACCATTCCTGGCCCTCTTCCTAGTCTTTAAGAAAACATTATTTATTTATTTATTTAATCTCTATGAGTGTTTTACCTGCATGTATGAAGGGTACCATATGCGTACAATGCCGTGGAGGTCAGAAGAGGGTATTAGATCCCTTGGAACTGGAGTTACTTATGATTGTTAACCTCCATATGGGTGCTGGGAACTAAGCCCTGTGTTTTCTGCAAGAGCAGCCTGTGTTGTTAACTACTGAGCTATCTCTCTGACCCTTGTCTTCCTATTCTTAATGAATTTAAACAGATGCAGTGATATAAGGAATAGATCCAAGGGTTAGGACAGCACAGGATAATTAAAAACTTAACTGACACTGGAGAGATGACTCAGTGGTTAAGAGCACTGGCTGCTCTTGTAAAAGACCCAGGTTCAATTCCCAGCACCCACATGGCAGCTAACGACCACCTGTAACTACAGTTCCAGGGGATCCAGTGCCCTCTTCTGACCTCTGCAGGCACTGTGTGACGGGTGCACTTATATGCATGTAGGCAATATACTCATATACAAAAGTTAAAATTAATTTTAAAAAATTTCAAGAAGTAGGAAAAGTCTTCCTTTTTAAAGAAGAAATTTAGTATTGTGATTGTTATTCTTAATTTGGATGCTTATAAACTGCTAATCTCTTTTGTCTTAAATATAAAATTTGTATTTAGTATATAAAGTTTAAAACAAAAATCACTTTCAGGTATTTATGGCAATTATAGAAAAAGGCCAGGCTATGTAGGTGAAGGGTGGGTAGATTACAATTCAGTTGGCCTTTAAACAGAACAAAGAAACTAGTTCTATAAGATCTTTGTAAAAGCTGTAAACTTATTACAAAATATACAATCAAACTGAAGTTATTTGTTGGTTTGTTGATTATTTAGCAGGGTCTATGTAGTCAGACTGGCCTTGAACTTACTTGTAACCGCACTTGACTCCAGAATGAATCTTAAATGAAAGTAAATACTTTTCTCTGTATGTAAGATGACTTTTCTAACTTTCCAGTTTGTTTGCTCAGAGGACTAGTTTCTGGGCAAAATTCAGAATGATACAGAGCCATGTAGTTTTAATGCCATGCTGATACTGGTCATTTTGTTCTGCAAAGAAATTATTTGTCAGTCACCTCATTTTTATTTATTTTTGTGAGATGGGGATTTTCAAAAATAGATCAGACTGCCCTCAAAGTGCATGACAGTGTATCCAGCCTTCATCAGACTTTAAATTGAACTTATCTGGAACTGTCCTCTTCTCCCAGTCTCTCCCTCCCTTCCTGTATTTTGTGTCTTTGCTAAGTGTATCACTTTATTGAAGTACAGAGCTTAAATATTTTCAAAAGTCTTCATTTTAAACGCTACTGCTGACTACCTTGCTCCCCAGTGCTAGGCTGCAGCCAGGACTTTCGCCTCCATGTTCTTTTGTATCATAGTTTTTAGGACTGATTTGAGGAATTAAATGGTATGCTGTTGCTTTTTGCCACTGCATCATGAAGTTTATAAGGTTGCTGCCTTATTGGATTTTCTTCACAGAGACTAACACTTAGATGTTGAATGTTTATTGAAGAGAACTGTAGTGATCCTCTCTGTCCTTAAGGTGGCAGCAGAGGAATGTCAGTTGATATACTTGGGTGTATGACTCTCAAAGACCTTAGTTTGTGTTTGGGTCAGTTTTCCCATGAACATATTTCCCATGCTTCATTTTAAGCATTTAGTGTAGGAAATGCAAATTTTTTCTGACACATGGAAGTCCTTTGTGGATTCTCTGGTGCTTCTTCCCAGGAAAGCAGGAGACCTAGGATGAAAGAGCTCCTTGGGTTATAGGCAAAGTACTTGACCCTTTAACAAAGCATGTGGTTGATGCCTTCACAGGAATCTGGGTTTCTCAACTGGATGATTAGTAGGATTAGAGAATCTGTAGGTAATATTGAATTCTACAATCATAGGATGCTAAGTCATGAGTGACTGTCACAATTAATATTCGTGTGCTTGGTATTATGCTAAGAACTGTGGGTATACTAAGAAAGGGATATTCCCAACCTAGTACCCTCAATATTAATAACCTCAGATATTCTGATATACATATCCTTTAGTTCAGAATTGTGTTCAGGCATATATATTCAGAGTTCAGACAAAAGGTGCATATAGAGGACAGGGGAGCTAGCATTGGCTTTCATGGAGGTATAATTTGAGTCAACTTTCTCATATATGAAAGGTTTAAGTGGCATAAAATAATTAATGATTTAGGGAAGTTATTATATGCCCCCCCCCCTTTTTTCCTTAATGCATGTAAGAATTAAGGCTCAAGTAGATTAAGGGAAGATTAGTAGTCAGAATTAGTAATGAAAAGGCCAGAATTTAAAACCAGGCTCATGGACTGGAGTGTCACTCTTGCTTTTCAGCAGCACCAGGCAAAAGGACCATTTTGTACCATGAATTTAACAACATGAGCATGATGGTTAGAATCTCCTGATGTTGTTGAAAGGATCATAGTACTTCAAGGAAATGCATGTTAGGGGAGATATCACTTCTAAAAAAAAAAGGAAAGCAAAGGTTCCATCCTTTTTCAAATCTGAATGGTGGCCTTTGAGAAACAAGAGAGAATACATCACCTGCCTTGTGCAGTATTGGGTGAGGGTCCTGGTATAAGAAATTTATCCTCAGGGCTGGAGAAATGGCTCAGTGGTTAAGAGCATTAACTACTTTTGTAGAAGATCTGGGTTTGGTTCCTAACACCTACATGGAGGCTTACAACCATTAGTAACCACAGTTCCAAGTGACCTAGCACCCTTTTCTGGTCTCCCCAGGTACTGGGCATGCACATATTGCACTTACAAACATGTAAGCAAAACACATACATAAAATAAAAATAATTAAAATCTTTTAAAAAAGAAAAAAGAAGTTTATCTTTGGGAGAGTTCCAGAGCATTGGATAAGCATATTTCTATTTTAAGAAGTATTTAAAAATTAGAATTAGCTGACAACAATTACCCGGGTGATTGTTTCTGATTCTTCTTTAACCAATATTTTTTTCTTCCCTGGGGTCTCTTGTATAACCCTGGGCATGATTCTCAGTTACCCATCTCTTTAATTTATTTCTTCTTTGGAAATCTGAGTCTTCTAATCTGATAAGAGGATGAAAAAATGTGATTCACAATCCCAATGATAATTAATGATTGGTACTTAAAATGACCCACTGGTCACTTGGCTTGTCAATTACATGTAGTAATGTCTCATGGATTCTTCAAAAACCAAATTCCATTATAGTGAAGCCAATGATGTTTGAAACAACTCTTAGCCCATGGAATTCATAAGTTCATGTATGGAATTCACAAGCAGTGAGAAATAAAACTACAAGGTTAGTTATCACTCTGACAGAACTATAGCTCTGCAAAGATTTGATTTGTCCTTGTCCTGTGCTCTTCTTTTACATCTTAATTAGAACTCACCTGTGGATCTCCATTGCCCTCTGATATTACCAGCTCTCACTCTTTGCTGCTTATTGGTCTTGAAAAAGCCCTCTTTTCAACTCATCCACTTTCTAGCCCTTTATTTATTCTTCAACCTACTAAAACAGAAATTCTGCTCCACCTGCCAGCCAAGTGACATTGCTCTGGCAAAAGGCCTCGTGTAGTTCCTAATTATCAGATTCCATGGTCACTTCATCTTTTACCTTGAACTCTCAGCAGCACTTTATAAAGTTCACTGCTGTTTTAAAAAGTTATCCTGTCATGACTTCTCGAACACCGATTATCTCTGGCTTCATCCTGTCTTTGGAAGTGCCTTCATTTTGTCTTCTCAGTCCCTTTTCCTCTCTAACACCGTAAAGACTGTTCTAATAAGCCTCCTTCATTTTTCTTCCCAGGATTCTCTTTCCTTAACTGTATCTACTCCAGTTGCTCCAGCAGCCACTGAGAGCTCCATCCCAGATTTCCTGCTGTTCTTAATAATGTATGTAAAGCGTTTAGGATAGTGCCTGACTTATTCTCTAGGCATTTTACAATAGTAATCATTTGTAGCCGTTTTCTTTTCCCCAAGATACCCCTTCCCTTCCTGTGTCTTGAGTACTGTTAGAGGTGTTTATTTCAGGGTTCTCAAGTCCTCTTATGAAAAAGAGTAGAGAAAAAGCAACCAAACCATTCTCTCTGGCCTTTAAACAGAGAAAGTTTCTTCTTAGGTATTAATATTTTTAAAATCCTACATAAATACTAGTGAATTGAGAAATTTGTAGATCAAACTAGAATCTGCCTTTGCTGATGGTAAATGAAGCAAACACAGACACATATACACACATAGATGCCATCCATGTACACACAGACACCACACTCTCCCCCACCCCACCCCAGAAGGCTTTTCCTTCTCTTCTCACATCAACAAGTCCGATTATTCTCCTTTAGAATTCCTAGGTTTTTACCTGAGATGTAGCTCAATGGTTGAGACCTTTCTCATGTTTATATATAGTATCCAGAATAGATCAAAAAGGTAAGATGGGAAAATGACTGAATATGAAAAAGAAAATAACTGAACCAACACATGCTTGACTCTACCTAAGAAGTGGTAAATAGCCAGACGAGATGGCATATGCCTTTAATCCCAGCATTGGAGGCAGATAGATCTCTGTGAGATTGAGGCCCACCTGGTCTACATTATGAGTTCGAGGACAGATGGGGTTGAAGGGAAACTATGCCTCAAAAAAACAAAATAACAGCAAAAGAAAAAGTAGTAATAATGAAATGAATGGGAAATTAGACAAAGTAAGGCATAGGCTATAATGACCAGATTCCAAGTTTCATGCATAACCTTAATTCAGTTCAGTAACTGATTTTGAGTTCCCAATACAGAGTAAGCAAAATGCTGACTGTCTATTAATGCAGTAATGACAAAGAGTAATGCACACCTTCCTAGGATTTTGGAGAGTGATTAGTACTGTCCTTTCACTAGATTTATGCTCACTGCTAGAGTAGTGCAGTGGCATTAACATATCTTAGGGAGTACCTGTGCTTTCCATATAACCAACAATAGCCAAAGAGCATTTAACTGTAGAATACATACATCCCTGCTGTGTATGTCTTACTATTTGAAACAGTCCTTTGTATATTAATGCTCAATTTTTCTTTCTTATTTTTTTGAGTCAAGATCTCACTTTAGCCTAGGCTGGTTTTGAATTTATAGTGAGACTCTTTCCTTAATCTTCCCCCATTTCCCCAGTGTGAGGATTACAAGTGTGAGCCACCACACCTCACTCAAGGAGTTTTTTGAGACAGAGAATCCCTGTAACTGACCTGGAACTTACTAGGTAGACCAAGATGGCCTCACTTTCATAAAGATCCAAGTATTTGTGCCTCCCAAGTGCTGGAATTAAAGGTGTACAGTCACTATATAATCATTTTTTTTCAATAAATCTAAAATCTTATAAAAATTTCCACATTGACCATATTTTCATAAACTGATCCAGCAAGGTCATTGCCAACACCCATACCTATTGTGTTTGAGGTGATGGCACATAGAATTGTTTTCCTTTTAAAAATTATTAAACATTATAATGCAACCTGGCCATCCTCTGACATAATTATACCCCAAAATCCTATCAAATTTGACCCAATCCCTTTTAAATAAAATCTTAAGAATGTAGTTTAAGCGCTTGTGAGCCTCTCCTCTGTGGCATCCCTTGACTCCTTCCTTAGAAGTAGGCCTCATCTTGAATTTGTCGTTCTCAAGTAATAAAAATTACTGTTACTACTTTGTGTACACATATACAAAGTGCTTTTATGAGTTTTTATGTTTTGTGTATATTGAATCGTTCCTGACACATCATTTTGAAACTTTCTGTTTCCCCTCAGCATTGTTTTCTCATTTTAAATGCTTATTTTAAATTCATCATGTGACCACACCAGTTCTTTTTCTGTGCTATTGCATATTGAAGCTCCCTCTTTCTCTCTTTCTCTGTCTCTCGCCCTCATAATACCAGTGATACTACTGCTTCTATGTCTGCTGTTCCTATTTCTTTGTATAAATATGCAAACATTTCTCATGGATATTGCTTTCCAGTGGAGATCCTGAGTCTAAAGGATGAATACATATTCCTCTCTCCTTTACAACTAGGTTATATTTGAAATGTTGTTTTAAATTTTTGCCAATCTAAGGAAGATGAAGTAGTTTCTCCTTGGTTTAAACTTGCATTTTTTTGCTACTCATGAAGATTTTCTGTTGTTCATAGGCTTTGCTGACCCTCTGTTTTGGAAATTTCCTGATTTGGGGTTGTTTATGTGTTTTCTTTGGTTAATTTAAGTTCAGCTCTTTTCTGAGTTGCATATCTGTAACACATTTGGTTATCTGTTAATGCTTATATAATATTTTATCATATGTTTATTTTGCCATCCTACCTCCTGTTTGAGGTTTGCATTATTTCCATGTGTGTATTATGTGTTGGCTTCCGTGGGGTTTTTGGATTTATTTGTTTGCTTGGTCTTTTTGAGACAGGGTCTCCCTATAGTCCCAGCTGGCCTAGAACTCACTGTGTAGATCAGGCTGGCCTTGAACTCACAGAGATCCACCTGCCTCTACCTTAAAGGCATATGCCACCATGGCTGGTGGGATTTTGTATTTTAAATAGAAAAACAGTGGTGGTATCCTGCTCTACTTTGTCTTCAATGATGAATGTTGGAGACAGTTGGTCAGGTCTCAATGGTATAGCCTTGGGCATGAATTAGAGCAGCATTCACTAGCCTTGTTGGGGTATGAATCTGTCATTCTTGGCATCAGTACCTGCTGCGACCAGTGAACTAATTGTAAACTGACCTACATAAGTAAAACATTGTCATTTGTGAACATGGTTTGGCACTGGACATTGGCATGTTTTCATGTTTTTAACGGAACAAATGCTCAGAAGGAAGAGTGTTCAGGATGATATATTGCTGATCTAATGTAGGTCACAAATGTAATAGAAATAGTTCTGTGAGCCATGATTTGCTGCTGTGTAACTTGGAGACTAGAGCCCAGGTATTTGCAAAGTTTTCCTGTGAAAGGCCAGGTAGTAAATATTTTCAGCTTTGCAGGCCATATGTTTTCTATTGTGCCCGCTCACTGACTGCTGTGTGGTGTGGCTGCAGTGGGTGCACAACCCCACCCAGTTATGTATGTTTATTGAAGGCTGCTTTGGCACCATAAATGTTACACAATTTAAAGCTTTATTCTCTGGTCCTTTACTCTAAAACTGCTGGACTCAAGACCTGCGGTTTCATCACATTTGAGGCCACAGAATTCTGTCCTCCCCCAGAAAGGACATTCAAATTGTCCTCAGTGAAGAACACTAGTTCAGAGGATTTGGAAGTGCTCTTTCCTTTACGTTCTTGCTCTTTCTCTCATATTTTGTTTCTTGGCTTCAATTTCAGCTTTGAATTCTGTTGAATTAGAGGCTACATTAGCACTTAAACCTTTGAGTGTCATTATCCTAAACTATGAGATGAAATCAGCCTTGATATGTGACATACACTAGATTTGGAAATCTTCCTGGTCTCTAGGTAATTTGTCACATTGAGCAGCTGCAGTCTTCATCTATCTAGGCTTAGCCCATTTACAGCAGATCTAGAATTTGTCCCTGTGTTTCTGTCATATGTTCTTTTTTATCTGTCTCTTTTCCTCTCTGGGCATTTGCCAGCTGACTGGGCCCCAGCCTCCAGTGAGATAGTATTTACAGCTCACTTGGATGGAGGCAGTTGCTAGTAGCCCAGGGACAGATGAAGTAGCATCCAGAATGGAAATACTGCATCCCTTTCTCTGTCTTCTTCACAGGAGTAAGATCCTCTCCCGCTGCCCTCTAACAAATGAAAATTGGTATTGATTGGCTGGGTACAGTATAAAAAATATGCATCGAATGGAATATTTTGGGAACTATTAGCAGTATTGGCTTGCTGAGCCTTGAGATTTTACCTTCCTCCTCTTTTCTCCTCCCCTTCCTTCTCCTTCCTAATAGCAGCTTCATAGCAAATTACAAGCTTTGCCTCTGGCTTGCTGGATGGCAGTGCAAGCTTTCTGTAGTTCAGGGGAGACAGGGTGCTGAGACTGCAGTGTTTCCCAGCAGTCACTTACCTCTCTTGATATTCGTCTCCACCTCTTGACCTTCATTCTGCTATGCAGGCCTGCACAAGGAGGTAACTGTTTTCTTGGAGTTCTCTGTTTCGGGGCAAAAGGAAAGAGGGTGGTATGTGGAGACATCTAGCAGAGTGTAAATGATGGAGTTAGAAGAAAAAAAGTAACTCTGAAGTGTTCTGTGTCTGTGGGCTTCTTCCTGTTTGCTGTCTCCATAAATTCCCTGAAGGTGGGAGCCCAGCACCATCTCATAAAACTTAACCATGTACAAAAGCCTACGTCATGGTAGTAGTGCCTCGGTAGCAGAGAAGAAGAATGAGAGCTTTGAGAAAAAATGTCAATTGCTTCTAAACAAACTGTCTTCGCAAATTCTATTAGGTTTATGTTGTACAAGTCGAGTCTGATGTTCAGTTTAAGGAGAAAGCTGACAAAAATATCTCTTAATTGTATTCTCAAGACTTTTAGAGTTGTGCTTTCCAGTTTAGTAGTCACTATTCCTGCATAGTTATTTAAATTTAATGACAAAAATTAAATGAAATTAAAAATAATTTCTTCTATTATACTAGCCACACTTTAAGTGTTCAGTAGCCACATGTAGCCACCACATTAGACTGTGCATTGGACATTTCTAATATAGAAAATTTAGTGCAGTCAGCCCTCTATATCATAGCTTCTGAATCTTTTGATTCAATCAACTATAGATTGAAAATATTCAGAGAAAAAAGATGTATCTCTACTTAACCTGTACAGTTTATTTTTTCTTATCATCCCTTAAATAATATGATGTAACTACTATTTTTCACAATATTTACAATGTATTTGACATTGAAATAAACTAGAGATGACTTAAAGTATATGAGAGAGTGTGTAGCCCATCTGTAAATACTAGGATATTTGATATAAGAGACTTGAGCATTCATGGATTTTGGTATAGGAGATAATGTCCTGGAACCAATCCCTCCCCCCACATCTCCCTAAATACTTAGAAATAACTGTATTTGGTCAGATCAATAAACAGGCATTTTAGGAGGAAGATTTATAAAAGATCATTTGTCCAGAATTAGCATAAATATGAATTCACTGTGGTTTGTAGCCAGGTGAGACCTTAAAAAAATGCTGGGTATCACCTTAACTTTAATTCTTACCTTTAATCCCAGCACACTAGAGGCAGAAACAGTGAATCTCTGAGTTTGAGTCCTGGTCTACATAGCAAGTTCCAAGCCAACTGAGGCTACATAATGAAACTGTCTCAAAAAAAAAAAAAAAGCAAACAAAAAACTAGACCTACTTCTTTATTTTGTAATTGAAGAAACTAAATCTTAAAAAAATTGATTTGGTTCTTTTCATTCCCCCAAAGTAGTTGAAGAACCCAGATAGCTTTTCTCCACTGTTCCTCAGTGTTAGCTTCCCATTCCAAACTACAGACAGCAGGTAAAACTTAACTAACTTTGACTGACTCTAAAGTCAGCAGGATCCTCCAAAGTAAAATTTAGTCTTTCATATTACTTGATATTTATGGTTTGTTCACACCAGCTTTATAACATGTTGACAACAAACTCTGGATTTATGAAAATCTTTCTCTGCCATTAGAGTGTTCAACATGACAAACTTATGGAGAAGTGGGGACGCTGGTAGAAGGCCAGGGCAGACATCTTTATCCGCTCATTCCTGCGGCTGATGGACTTGAAGTAAGAAATGTCTTGCTTCATAAATCCATGTAACTGGAATATCATCATGTTTGGTGGAAGAAACATATTTTTCATTGTGGTATAACATAAGAAAAGTTACACTGGAAGCAGGAGAATGTGGTAATAGTGTCTTTAGGTGTATGACATTTGTGACCTTAAGTATTTTAATGCTCCCTTGGGCCATGATGAACTCACCTGTAAAATAGGTATGATTTTATCATTTCTGTGTTATACATCTTGTCACATGTCGTGGCTCTTACCCTTAATCCCAGCACTCAGGAGGCAGAAACAGGAAGATCTTTGTGAGTTTGAGGCTAGTCTATATAAAACAACAACAACAAATTATACATCTTGAGGCTGGGAAGATGGTTCAGTAGGTAAAGTACCTGTTGTGTAGGCATAAAAACCCGAGTTTGAATCCCCAGGACTGTCTGTAATTCAGTTCTGCAGAAGTGGAAACAAGATCCCTGGGACTTGCTGACCACCTAGCCTAACAGAATCCATGAACACCAGCTTTATCAAAACCCCTCTCACACACATATACACAAAATGATGTCTTAAGCTGAGTGTGTGGCTCAGTGATAGAGTACTTGATTAGCATATGTGAAATCCTGCCACCACCACACACACACCAGGGGGGAATAAAACAAAACCCCCGGGACTTTTATTTAAAGCTTTCCTCTAAAGTTTTAAATAAAAGTTTATAAAGTTTTTGTTATGCATACGTGAGGACCTGATTTTAGATCTCCAGGACCAAAATGGGGCTGAGCTGACTCTTGACTATAACCTCAACAATAGGAAGGCAGAGACAGGAGGTTTCCTGGAGGTCGCTGGCAAATTATTCTACCCAAATCCATGAGCGTCAGCTTCAGAGAGGGTCTGTTCCAAAAACTAACATGACTGAGCAACGGAGATGTTTTAGTGGGTTAAAGTGCCTTCTACACAAATATGAGGTCTTGAGCTCAAATCCTCATAACCCAAAGAAAACCTGGACATGTAGCACAAGCATCTGCAATCCCTGTGCTCCTACGGGGATGTAGGAGAGAGACGGGAGAGTCCCTGGAAGCTTGTGGACCAGCTAGCCCGTCCTGTGCAGTGGAAAAACAAGGAGACCCTATCTCAAATAAGTGGAAGTCAGGACTGATAATCAAGGTTGACTTCTAACCTCTACACATGTGCGATGTAGTATGTGGGTACTGTGGTACTCCTACATTTACACACCTAGGTGTACACACACACACAGAATAATGGTATTTAATATCAGTTTCTGGTCTTCACATGTACATGCACACACATTCATCAGCACATATACAAATCCCCACAAAACCTTAGCCTAATTCCTGTAGGAATGGAAAGTAATTAGTTTAATTTGATGAATAGTCTCTAAAGAAATTTTACAGGAGGTGGAGAGATGGTTCATCAGTTAAGAACACTGGCTGCTCTTAAAGAGGACCCAGTTCAGTTCCTAGCACCGACATGTTGGCTTATACCTATCTGTAACTCCAGTTCCAGGGGATCCAATGCCTTGTTCTAGCCTTTCTGGGCACTGCATGCTTGTGGAGCACTTATATCCATGCAGACAAAAAAACTCATATACATAAAATTAAAACAAATTTTAAAAATTTAAGAAGAAATTTTATAGCCAGCATCCCACTCAGTGTTAAAATGTTGCAAGTGCTGTGTCTGAAAACAGGAAGAGAGCATGGCATGTCCTGTAGTTCCAGGTCAGAGCAGTAAAGAAAGAAAAGAAAAATTGTAAGGATAGGGAAAGAAGAAATAAAGTTCTCTTTCCAGAGATGGCACACTTCTATGTGAATTTATACCTTTACAGCTGTTTTGAATGCTATATTGACGCTTGCTGGTAGCAGATAGCACTGCTGTCATTTTGCCTTTAATGAAGTTTGTTTTCAATGTGGAAGTCCCTTCAGTTTGTGGAAGTACCTTCTCGATTTCATGCAGCAATGCATACTCCTGCTGGTACTTTTCCTTCTCTGTAGGTCCTATCTGACTCCTGTACGAGATGAAGAAGCAGAGTCTTTACGGAAAGCCCGCTCCAGACAAGCTAGGCAGACACGAAGGTCTACTCAAGTACGTATGACATTCCCCAGTGTTCTTTTGTCTGTCTTCCTTTCCAATAGAATGGTGCTTTAGAAATTCTAAAACTAATGCTTTATTCCAGTGATTGCATTAAAATTTGTCACGTGTTTAATGTTGTACTGTCTGGAATCAAGTGAATTATAGCTGTATACACTCACTCCCCTTCCATTCCTCCAGGCTCAAGACTAATCATTCTAGCTGGGTTTAAGAACTTTAAGAATCCCTATATCTCAGCACACTTTAATCTGTGAGAAAGTTATTAACAGTTTCTCAACAAGTTAAACCTAGAGTTTCCACTTGATCCAGCAGTTTATTCTTAGGTGTGTACAAAAAAGATGAAAGCATATGTTCTCATAAAAATTTGTATAGAAATGCTTATAACATTATTAGTTAGAATAGCAAAAAGTAAAAACAACCAGAAATATATTCCATAATAACGAATAATGTTATGTGTATATATCCATCAACTAATGAATGAACAAAATGTTATATCCATACAATGAAATATTATTTGGCATTAAAAAGTAATGTTACAGGGACTGGAGAAACAGCTCAGTGTTTAAAAGCACTTGCTACTTTTGTAGAGGATAGGTGTTCAGTTCCTAGCACCCACATTGGGCAGCTCACAACCACCTGTATCTCCAGCTCCAAGAGATCCAACACACTCTTCTGGCTTCCTTGGGCACTCATACACATGTGCACAAACTGACACATAGACATGCACATATACACATAAAAATAATTTTGTTGAAGTAATGTTACAACATTGATGAAACTTGAGAAAACATGCCAAGTGAAAGAAGCCAGACACAAAAGAACCCATTTGTTATGTGATCCTGTTTATATGATCTATCCAAAATAGGCACATCCAGAAACAGAGAGAGAAGATTAGTGCTCAGGGCCATAGGGAGGAAGAGTGGGAAGAGACTGTTAATGGGTGTGGGCTTCTTTGGGAGATGATAAAAATGTTCTGAAATTAGAGAGCAGTGATTGTTGCAAAGCTCTTTGAATATACTAGACTCCATGGAATTATACACATTAAAAGGCTGAATTTCATGATACATGGGTTGTGTTTCAGTAAAGATGTTACAAAAAAATCTTTTAAAGGAGCCATACAGTTTAAAGAAGACTGTGATGTAGTTCACATTAAATTTTGTGGAATCTCCATGCAGAAAGTTGTTGTGAGTGGACAGTAAGGTATGTTTGCAAAGCCAGGAAACCAGAGGACTAGCTGGGAAGCTATCCACAGTAGTCCCCCGCTGAGAATGGCAAGGGCATGACCTGAGGTTGAAGTGGCTATGAGGCAGGAGTACAGGCTATGAGTTAGGAATTTAAGGAGAAAGAAAGATGAGCATGTAAAGCAGAATGGAAAGGAACATCTAGAGAAGTGAAAAGAAAACCAGAAAATAGCAGTGGCATTAGAAATGAGTGAGGTCGTTTCAACATTTTCAACAGTTTCAGTTGCTGCAGAAGTCAAGTAGGAAAATTGGTGACTGAAAAGGGGATATAATACAAAGCAGTAAACACCCTGGTTGTCTTTCCTGACCCTCCTCAAACGGTCAGGCATTCTCCTTTTGTTTTTGCTTAATGGCTTGTTCCTCCTGTGGAAGGCATCTTCCATGAGGCCCAAGACTATTTTGGTTTTCTCTCATTGTAGTAAATATATATAACAAAATTTACCAGTTTATCCATTTCAAGGTTTGGTTTAAGGTTTAGTTAGTGTCAGCAAGTAATTCACATCACTACTGTCCATCTTTAGAATTTTCATCTTCCAAACTAAAACTCTGTTTTATGAATCTCATGTTAGTAAAATCCTGCACCATTTGTCCTAATGTGATTGGCTTATTTGATTTAGTGGTGTTGTACCACTTGTCATCATTGTCTTCTTAAAGACTGCAGGCATGGGCCACAATTTGCGTATCTGTTCATCTGTTAATGGATATTTGGCCACCATGAATAACCACTATGAGCATGACTTCGCATATCTCTTCAGGACCCTGTTTTCAGCTCCTTGGAACACATACTTAGAAATATTTGCTGGATTTTTTGATAATTTTTTTTTGAGGCGTTTCTATGCTGCTTTTGTAGGAGCTTCTCTATTTTACATTCCTGCCAGCATTGTACAAGCATCCTCATTTCTCCACATCTTTTGTTGTATGGTTTAGGAATTCTTAATATAATAACCTCTCTAGTGAGTCTTGCCCTGAAGGTACTCTTTCCATTTGTTTAGGTGTAAATCTCTAGGCCTCTCCTTAAACACTTTAATCTCCGTATCAAAGAGATCTCCTTTAGCACATCACTTGACTCCAGCAGTAATCTTCCTAGTGCTTTTTAAATCCAAACTGTATGTTCTACATTTCTTCCTGCCCCATTTGAACTTTTTCACTGTAGATCTGTATAATAGTCACCATTAATAGCCATGCCACCATTTCTATGTTAGCTGTCTTGAAATTTCCTCCAGCAAAGAAATTAGTCCATTGCTTTTCAATTTAGGATCAGGTAAGCACTTAGGCCTGGACAGACAGCAGCCAGACTCTTGTCAAAGCATCCCAGTTACTGCTTAAGTCCTTATTTCCCTCTGGAACTAAGTTTGCTCTCAACACTACTTTCTTCCAGGCTTCTACTAGAACAACCCATTAAGCTCTGCTTACAGCAATCAACGCTTTTCTAGCCCAAACTTCCAAAGTCTTCCACGTTTCTCCAAAAACCCACATGGTCAGGTTCCTCACTCCCAGCATCCCACTCTCTGGTACCAACTTTTGTCTTAGTTACTTTTCTGTTGCTGTGATAAAACACCATGACCAAGGGAACTTATATGAAGAAGAGTATTTTTGTTCCAGGTTCCAGAGGAATTAGAGTCCATCATGGTGGGGAGGCATGGTGAGGTAGCCAGAGCAGGAGCAGAAAGCTAAGTGCTCACATCTTCAAGCAGGCACAGGAAGCAGAGAGTGACTGGAAATCTGGTAGGACTTAAGAACTCTCTAAGCCAGACCTCAGGGAGGTGCTTCTGGCAAGTTTACACCTTCTAAGAACTCCTAAGACAGAGCCACCAACTGAGGACAAAATGTCCAAATACTTGGGAGCCTATGGGGACTTTCTCATTCATTCTCTCTCTGTGTCCCATCTTAGTGAACAATAGATAAATAATCAGGAAATACAAGTGCATACATGTATCATTGAATTATCAGTGAATGAGAAGTAAATGATGAAGGAATATAAATTACTCTTGAATGATCTTACTCTTTTTAGGAACAGAAAGGAAAAGACAGAAAAGTAGTTGGAGAAGGACATATAATTAAAAGTAGAAAAAGTGAGGTGCGGTAAATGTCTTGTAATGAGAACGAGCATGGTGGGCACACCTGTAATTTCTGCCCATGGGGAGACCTAGCAGTAGAATCAAGAGTTCAAGGCTACTTCAATTACATGAGACCCTGTTTTAAAAAAAAAAAAATTCATGTAGGGAAAGATTCAGGAAAAGAGAGTAAAGGTCCACATTAGAACTAGGAAGGATTGTTAGACTCCTTGAAGTATATACATGACTTCATTTGAAAGTACTTTGTTAGATTCTCAAAGGAACCTCTGATCCCCAAAAGAATATCTATCTTTAAAGTAAATGGAGTGCCTTAGCATGGGATGTGGTCCAGCCTGTATCTACTTCCCTCAATTCAGCTGTCCCACTCACCTTCTACTCCCCCAGCTCCCTTTGCTAACTTGGCCTCTCCCAATTTCTGAATCTGTGGACAGATTCCTTCTAGCCATAACGTCTTTTCACCCCTCATGCCCTTCCACTGAAGCTCATTTTTACTCTCCTAATACTCCTGTATTTCTGTGCGTGTGTATATGTGTGTGTATCTGTGTGTCTGTGTCTGTGTGGTGTTTGTGCATGTTCATGTATGTGTAAGGATACATACATGCCATGGTATGGGTGAGAAGTCAAACAGCCTTGGGTGTTTAGTTCTCATCTTCCATTTGAGGCAGGGTCTCTTGTTCACCACTGCAAACATCAGGCTAGCTACCCATGAGTTTCCAGGGAGTCTTCTGTCTCTGTTTCCCATGTCACTGTAATTGTGCTTTACATGGGTTCTGGTGATCCAAACTCAGGTCCTCTCACTCACTTTGTCACTGAACTACTCCTCCATGCTCTAATGTTTCTATGAATACTATAATTTTTCATTGTAGTTTTCATGTCATTTCTGCTAGGTTAGAAGTTTCTTGATAAAGAGGCAAGAGAGATGGTTCAGCAATTAAAGAGTGCTTACTGCTCCTAGAGAAGACCTGTCTTCAGTTCCTAGAACCCGCAAAGCAGCCCACAGCTGCCTGTAACACTAGTTCCAAGAGCTCTGACACTCTCTTCTGGCTCTGCGGGATCATACACATGCACATAAATTTAAAGTAAATAAATATATCTCTGATTTTAAAAAGTTTCTTCAAAAGAATCATTTGACTTGGCTCTTTCGTTTGATTGCTTAAAGATATCAGTTCTTGAAAAGAATGAATAAATTAATAGTTTTAATAAATTTCTTCGGGAAGTTATGGGGCTGGAGAGATGGTTCAGCAGTTAAGAGCACTTGCTGCTGCCTGTAGCTCTAGCTCCAGAGGATCCAACTCCATCTTCTGGCCTCCACAGGCACTGTACTTGCATGTACATACACACAGACATGTATATACACATAATTTAACATATTTAAAAAAATAAAAAGGCAGTTATGGATTTAATATGTAATGACTGCCTTCCAGTTTTGATACTTTCATCTCCCCTCAGGCTCTGAGTGTATGACCACTTGACTGGATAATTTCACTCTCTTCCCAAGGCGGCTCTACTACTCCCATGACTCCGGGGAGAACATTAACTATTGGCATGTCTCCCTGTGATGCCTAGAGTTACTCAGGAAATAATATTAGAGAAAAGCCAGTATTGTGTTTGGGGAAGATTTTTTACTGTTGTAGCCTAGCTATTAATTTTCACCTTTTTGAGCCAGGTTTTTCTGTGAGATAAGTTGTTTTTCCGGTATCTGCTGCTTGGAAAATAGCAGTTACCCATTTGATCTTGCGGGAGGGTGAGGTGCATTCAGATAAAGATGCTCAGCAATGGGCTAGAGGGATCACTCAACTATTAAAAGCTCAGGTTAACAACCAAAAATTCAAGATGCTGAGTACAGTTTGTTGTGGGCCCAGTTAATATCTATAACAGCAGATACCAGTGTTGACCGTTTTTTAGATGGAATTTGGAAGACTATTAGTTCAAAATGTACCTAGATTTGGGCCTGAGTTCTTTGTATTCCAGGGTGCTTATTTTAAGCATGTATTACTTAAAATAGCCTTATATTGCATCTTGAGGGCTTGGTTTAGGATAGTTTGGGGGGAGTTTACCTGTTCAAGAGTTACTGTATGTTGGTGTGAAACTGCCCTGATCTCATGATGTTTTCCTAGGGTGTTACCCTAACAGACCTGCAAGAAGCAGAAAGGACTTTCAGCCGGTCAAGGGCCGAGAGGCAAGCTCAGGAACACCCTAGTGAGAAGCTTGAAGACTCTGGTGGACTTGAGGGGAGCTCCAAGAAGCAGGAGCCCTCAGCAGTTCCAGCAAAGGAAGCTGGTGAGGGCCAGCGACGTTGGGGCAGAAGTCTAGATGAGGAGGTGAGCTTGGTTTCCTGCCATGTTCTTTGCCACAAGCAGAATAATCTGATGAATCTTCATCACTGGTGATTTAAGTACTGTCCTCCCTACCTTGCAGTGAACCACTCATAAGATACACTGTTTATAGCCGACTTTGGTGGACAGACCTATATAACTGAAAAATTCAAAGGATTTCAGTTCCTTAATGATCTTTTTCCTCTGAGACTTAAGTAATGCTTTTTAATTGTCTTACTGTTCTACAGAGATGTTATAGTATAATAAAATTCAAATAAGATATAAGCACTTGTTATTTATGTAAGACACTTCTAAGCATTTCAAATGTATTAATTTATTTAACCCTCAGGAGAACTCACTGAGGAAGATATTACTATTCCTATTTCATAGATAAGGAAGTTCAGTCACAAAGGCTGAGTAAGTTGCCTTACAAAATCTACACAGCTAAGTATTTGAATGTAGATGGTCTTCTCTTTAACACCGTGTTCCCCAAAATCCTGCAAATTGATGAACTTACAAAGTACTCCTGGGCGCCACCATTGGGGTAGACACATCTCTAGTGGAGTTGTGTTGACAGGGAGAGTCAAGGTTATATTTATGAAAGACTTATTCCTAGTTTCAATTGCAACTCTTAGTTCTCTGTATTTTTCATTACCACACCTTTCACTCTCAGAACTGTCCCAACATGGGTTGATAAATTTTATGGTTACTATAGTTACAAGAGAAAGGAATCATTCTCTTGCTTGAACTCTGATTGCTAAGTTCCATGAACTGAGATTCTCTTAGACATTTTGTTTGTTTTGTAAGTTATCATTTTGAAGCATTAGTTTCCAGGTAGTTGTTGAGATACCCAGCACATGTTATCTCTTACAGTCCTCACCTTCCTCAGAGTGGTGGGATCCCTGTTTTACAGGTATGGAAGCTGAAGCTCAGATAATTCATTCAAGTTACACAACCACTGCCTGCTGAAGAATTTAAGCTGAGTTCTGCCTGACTCTAAAACTTTGCTTTATTGTTTCAGTCTTTACAAGTTACAAATTAAAAAGTGTATAGCCTCTGTCAGGCATGGTGCTGCATGGCTTTAATCGGAGCAGAGGCACATTAATCTCGGTGAGGGCGAAGGCTGCCTGGCCTCCATAGCAAGTTCTAGGTTAGCAGTGGCTACAGACAGACCCTGTCTCAAAAAGACCAAAAAGAAAAAAAGTTTATAACTCCACCTTGTGAACTTAACAATAGTGAGAATATATATATCATTAAGCATCTTCAGTAAACCATGTTAAGAGTCTATCTTAACTCTCAGAAAAAAATAAGTTTGAAGAGGAAATAGAAATTGAAAAAGTTTCATGATACTGGGGGTGAAATTCAGTACTATAGCCAGCCTTGCTTAGCATGTGCTAGGCCCTGGGTTTGAGTCTAAGATCTACAAAAAGAGATAAGATTTTTCAAGTCATGTATGGCACATTGTAAGGGTGTTCAGAAATTGCTAGAATGATCCCATTTGTTTTCTGTTCTCAGCTAATTCCTGAATCCTGCTTCTTCATGCTCTTGTTTTTATGTCCTATGTACTTTGCCTTTGAACACTGCATCTTAAAAAGACCTTTTTTCTTTCCATTTTCAATATCAAAAGGATTTTTATTAACACAGGGCTTTTGGTCGTTTTAGGAATAATTTACCTTATGTGCTATCATCATGATGATATCCTAAGAGTTAGGAGTCCAGAGCTAGCTGTTGGTTTCACCTCATTAACGCTAATTTAGCCCAGTAGCTATTGATTGAGCATATTGTTAAGACTCTTCAGTATTAGAAGGCTCATTTTGAAGAACCTGCTCCTGTCTTTATCCTTTGGTTGAACTTGAACTCTAATATCAAATCCTGTGGATTATTTCTAGCCCACCTATCGTCGTCTAAGGTATCCAACTCAAGCAGACAAACCCACAACACCAGTGTCTCCTTCTGCATCAAGACCCTCATTCTACTCCAGTTCCCACCTTTTGCAATCAAACAGATCTTCAGTCCCTGATTCTGAGAACTTGGAGGCTAAGACAAATCCTACAACTTCAAAGGAAATGGACAAAAAAGGTAAGTACAGTTTCAGAAGCCATGCTCCAGGAGACATGGCCCAGGCTCTTAAGATCCACAGTCTGTGTTATCTTTGGGCAGAGAATGAAGAAGCTGATTTGGATGATCAGTCCTCTAATAGACAGTCTATCCGAGAAAGAAGGCGGCCGAAGGAACGGCGAAGAGGCACAGGCATCAATTTCTGGACAAAGGATGTAAGTGAATCGGTTTCTGCAGGGCATTCCACATTATCTGTGGCTACCAACCTTTCTTTTGAGTAAAAATAAAAAAAAGAAGGAACCCCACATGATGCCATGACTCTTGTAGAAATTGCCAGGAACTTTTATGAAGGAAAGGAGAAGATTCAACTAGGATGGGGCTCATTTGGTGTGTTCTTGCTGGGTGGGTGCGTAGTACCTAGAACAGTGCTCAGTACATGGCAGATATTCAGTAACTGATAAAGAATTTTAAACACCAGAAATTTTCAACCACCAAATAAGCAAGTAGAACAAGTGAATAAACTTGGCATATTTTAGCAATCCTCTCTCAGTCCCTAAAACTCATGTAGTCAGCAGTATCTTAATATTACATATAAGCCAAAATCCTAAATAAATATTTTAGGAGAAGTGGAAGAATCTCAAAACATTTAAAATCTGTAAGTTGAAATAAGTTTATTTGACTCAGTTTTTACTCTTCTGGTGGGAAAAGGAGCAAATAATAGAAAACTGGCTTTTGCATAGAGTGGTCACCATGCCTACTAACCACAAACATAGATTTGGTACTTTTTTAAAGAAAATATTATATAGGACTGGAGAGATGGCTCAGCAGTTAAGAGCCGTGGCTATTTTTGCAGAAGACCTACGTTCAAATCCTAGCACCCACATGTCAGCTAACAACCGTCCTTAACTTCAGTTCCAGGGGAATCTGACCCCCTTTATTGACCTCCATAGACAGTGCATGACACAGGTGCATTTACACGCATGCAGGCAATGCACTCGTACACGTAAAATAACTCCAGATTCCCCTGGAACTGAGCCATCTCTCCAACCCCACATATTCAATACTTTTTAAATACATCCTTCTTAGTAGTTTGTTCTTTCTTACTCGTTCTTGTTTGTTATTGGCATTTTTAACACCAAATGGCCAACACCCTGAGCCAGAGGCCCCTGGTTATTAATGACCCATTTGAAAATTAGATAAAACTATTCGTCAAGACAAGAAATGTTACAGTAACAGTCATCTGTTAAAAACCATCTTTTGTGAAAATGTACTTTCTTGTCATAAGGCTACACTAACTGGTAGTGCCCTCCACTACCCGCTTTTTGCCAATGCTAGGGATTAAACCAGGGACTTCGCACATGCTAGGCAAATGAACACTTTACCATTAAACTGCATCCTCAGACCATAGACTGATAACTTTTCACAGAAATGAAATGAAGTCTTGCGTTTTTAAAAATGATTTAACTTTTAAAAATTATTATTATAGATGATGTTTCTAAGTTTCCTTGATGGTAGTTGGCTGTCAGTTTTCATTGCCCATATTTGAAATGCTGAGATGTATAATTGATAGGAACTGACCCTGTTGCTTTCAAAGAGGTCTGAGACTATGAGCCTTTTGTTTTTCCTCCTCCATTTTTTCTCTTTCCATTTCAGGAGGATGAAACTGATGTCTCTGAAGAGGTCAAAGAAGCGTGGGTAAGTGACAAGTTGGTGATGCACAGTTTTCTTAGGGCTCAGTCCTGCTCTTAGAGATAGAGTTTTGGTAGATGAGGGGGAGTTTGTGGATGGACCTTCCTCTGGGACTTTATGGCAGGTGCTGGCTGGTGGTACTTTACCTGTGGTCTTGCGGTGGTGGCACTCTTGAGCAACTTTCCAGTATCTGTCTCTGCTGCCTGCCAGCCTTCAACACCGGTGTAAGTTCTACTTTTTCCTTTCTTGAATGTTACTGGACTTATAAAGTACTTTGAAATCATTGGAAGAATAGTACATAGGGATATCAGTTCTTTATGGATCTCCACCAAACAGAAGAATATAAATGTGGAAAATATAGACTGTTTAAGAGTCTTTTATATTTGACTTTCAAGTAAGGTGAAGCACCTCATCTCTTTTACAATTTGACGTTTTTAAGCCTGGCATCGTACTCCCTTCTGCAGTGAAGGCCTGCACCCAGCATTTCTGAGGGTAGTCCAGGCTCTTCTGAGCTACTTGAATGTCTCCAAACACTGAGGGTGGTATTGCAGGAAAGAAGGAATTTAGTTTTTACTAAATAGAAATACATGAGTTTTGCTGTTTGCATCATGGAAACTGGATAGCCTTTCAGTACCCTACAATTTATTGTACATATTGTCTTAGAATTTGTTTAATAATACTAAAAGTCAACAGTTAACTCACTTTTTAGAAATGGAGACATAAATATCAAATTGTCATTGACCTACTTAAATAGTTAAGATCCCCAAAAGTAACTGAGCATGTTGGTATATGCCCGCAGTCCCTCGTGGGGCTGTGGGAGAAGGGTGACAAGTTTTGTTTCTACTTTTATTTTGTGTCTTTATGGTATGAGGGTATGTATTCATGTGTGTGGGAGGTGGTTGTGGGTGAACATGCTTATGTGTCTGTATGTGAGTGTGGAGGCCAGAGGTCAATGTTAGATGATTTCTTCAGTTTCTCTCCACTCTATTTTATGAAACAGGCTCTCTCACCAAACCTGGAGCTCACTCATTCAACTAGACTGGCTGGCCAGCAAACTCTAGAGATCCTCCTCTCTCCTCCTCCCAGACATGGGATTATATTCATGTACCACCACATCTGACTTTTTTACATGGGTACTAAGAATCGAAACTCAGATCCTCATCTTCCACGGCCAGCACTTTACCAGCTAAGCCATCTCTCCAGCCCCTGTAAAATAAGTTTGAGGCCACACTGGGCTACATTGTAAGATTTTCCCTCAAATAGAAAAAAACAAAAGAAGTAATTAATGATAACATAGGGAAGAATTGTGTGCCCTTGACTGAAGCTGAGGCTATATAACAAAGATGAATTATGTTGTTCTAGAAGTAACACATAAAGGAAATCCCTTGGGCAAGACTCTACTGAAATACAATTTATAATCAATAAAATACATAGATTTAAATTATCACCTGATGAATTTTGACAAATTTGCCAGTATAATCAGCACTCAAGTCAGAATATAATACTTTTCCATCACCTTAAAAGATTCTCTTTTGTCCCTTTCCAGTCCATTCTCTTGTCCAAGAAGCAATCATTCTTCTGATTTCTGTCACCATAGATTAATATTCTAAGTTTTTTATGGAACCCAGTAATATTTAATTTTAAGAATAGAAAGCAAACTTCAGTGGTTATACCTCTATCATATGCCTCCACTCAGGGTTAGAGTAAAATGATTCCCAATATGTGTATGATTTTTTTT
Organism: Eospalax fontanierii; assembly: GCA_035773235.1. Lineage (NCBI taxonomy): Eukaryota > Metazoa > Chordata > Mammalia > Rodentia > Spalacidae > Eospalax > Eospalax fontanierii. The sequence continues at coordinate 59,432,208 of CM069535.1, forward strand.
TCCTTCCTTCTTAAAGATTTCAGAAGATTCTTTAACATCTCACCCAAGTGTCAGTAACAACAGCATGGATAGAAAGGCTGCTTTGTGTAACCCAAAGTTTTGCTGATGTCATTAAAATCCATTTTCTCTTTTAAGTACTTAGAAAAATGTAACCAAGATTTATTTACAGATGAGATCTATGGCCAAGAATGCCCTTGATATTTGCTGTGTTCAAAGTAGGTGATAACCCAGCCGTGTGTTGCTGTGCTAGTGACCCTGAGGAACACAGTGAAGAAGTCTTGCTTAAGCTCAGTAGTGTAAATGGTTTTAGTCAAAAGTCATCTACTTGTTACATCTACCAAACAGTGAAACTGACAAAGATATATAATTTGAAATCTTAGCACCTCCTTGACAGATGAGTTTAAAGCAATTCTGTTTCATTATCCACAGCAGGTCTCTGGAAATCTTTAGTATCTTTTGTCTTATTAAGTGAAAAAGAAACAATCTAAATATTAACATAAATTGCTTTTATATTCAAGAGTGCATTTAATGTGTATTACATAGTAGTCCCCTTTATCCATAGGAGTTGTCCATAATTGCAGGCAGAGCTGTACTCTACAAGTACTGTGCTTTTTCATCCTACATACCTGCAATGAATTTTAGCTTTCATGTTGGTCACAGTGAAAGATGAGCAATAACAGTAATGTAACAGAGGACATATAGATAGCCACATGCTGCAGTAAAATCACCAGCACCATAACTCTCATGTTTGGGGTCATTACTTAGTAAAATAAGAATAATTTAACTATCGGCATTGGAATTTTGATGTCTTACAGTAGTTAGTCTGATAGCTAAGAAGCTTACTGAATGACTAACTCAGGATATAGCAGGTACTCCAGACAAAGACATGATTCATGCTCCAGTTAGGACAGAGCAGGATGGCATAAGTTTTTATTATACTACTCAAAACAACACACAGTTTAAAATGTGTTTGTGAATTCTCTATTCTGGAATTTCCATTTAATATTTTCCAACAGTGTCTGACTAACTAAAACCCTGGAAAGCAAAACTGCAGAAAAGTAGGGGGTTGAGTAGTGGTAACAGAACTGCTGAGGTGCCTGCTCTAGAATGAATGGTAGACACACCAGTTTGGGTTCTTTCCATCTTTTCTCCCTGCTGCTGTGGCCTGCCCTCCTTTCACTTGACATGAAATTTTATCTATGGTATGCTTGTTTTCCTCCATCTTTTCTTCAGGAGTAACCAGTCTTGCTATGTAATTGACTTTATCACTAGAGGGCACAAGAAGTCAGCAGAAAAGATGGTGAGCAAGCCTAGAAAGAAGGAGAGCCAAAGACAAGTCTCTTTTGTTTTAAAGAAATTGTTAAAAATTCTCTTTAGTGTACTAAAGACATTTGCCTCACAACTTCTGGTATCTTAAAATTAGAAGACAGCCTGGCATGGTGGTGCACACCTTTAATCCTAGCACTCAAGTGGTAGAGTCAGGGGGATCTCTGTGAAGAGAGCCCAGTCTCCACAGCGAATTCCAAACCAACTGGGGCTACACGGAACCCTGTCTCAAAAAGGTCAAAAAGGCAAAAAGAAAGAAAGAAAGAAACAAAGAGAGAAAGAAAGGAAGGAAGGAAGGAAGGGAGGGAGGGAGGAAGGAAGGAAGGAAGGAAGGAAGGAAGGAAGGAAGGAAGGAAGGAAGGAAGGAAGGGAGGGAGGGAGGGAGGGAGGGAGGGAGGGAGGGAGGGGGGAGGGAGGGAGGAAGGAAGGAAGGAAGGAAGGAAGGAAGGAAGGAAGGAAGGAAGGAAGGAAGGAAGGAAGAAGAAGAGAAATGAAAAGAAAAGAAAAAAAAGAAATTAGAAGAGGATTTAGAGAGAACTTGGTTTAAGAACCTCATTTCACAGTGAAGAAATCTGAGGCCCAGAGAAGTTAATTATTTGGAGTGGTAAAATCTCTACTAGGTGAGCACCATGTGCCCTGCATCAGGGAACCTTTGTAATGTGATGATGGTGACACAGACCTGAAGGCTTACATCCTTTGCCATGTTCTGTTCATCCATTTGGATTTTTTTTTTACCTAGCAGGTCACATGTTTGAATTGACTTGCTAGTAGCATTTCTCCTCCTTGAGTGAAGGAACCTCTTGGAGAACTTAAAAGCCTACTCAGAGAGTACCAAGATTCAGTAGGTAGAGCATCATCATCCTTCTACTGTCCTTAACATAGGAGGGTAGCTATGTATGTCAGGAAGTAAGAATTCATACTTTGGTGAGGAAAATCTACCTCTCTTCCCCCATCCCTGATGCTTTTAGGAGAATCAGGTGGTATTCACTCTGAACAAAGTAATTGAAACTTTATCCTCTAAGTTAGCAATAGAGACAACTGAATGAAACTAGTGGGTTGAATTACTAAAATGCATCATTACCTTAAATGCATCATTAATTCAGGGATATCAAAGTACTTGTTCTAAATAATTGTTGGTATGCTAATGGAGAGATCTGTTAGTAAGGTGTTTTAAAAGATTTAATGTGAGGTTAATATAAAATCTAAAGATTTTAATCTAAGATTTTTCCAAATAAATAGAGACTACAACTTATATTTGCTGACAAAACTTAGTTCTGAAGTTTAACAAAAAATAAAAGCCCCAGAGATGTCTGTAATGCCAACACTAAATGCACCTTATAGTTTGTCCTACTTCTCTTTTATCAGTATCTTCTTGTTCTTTGAACAAGTGCTCTTAAGCACAAATTGTGCTCAGGCATTTTTCTGAATTCCAGGGATATAAGAAAAATCCTGTTCTTGAAGAATTGCATTCCAGTGAGAGAGACAGGCAATAAATAAATATTTAAATGGTGTGTGAAAGGTGATTAGTGCTGTGGAATAAACACAGGAAAGAGGAATCAGAGTCCTGTGAACAGGAGATTAATATTATATCTGTTGCAGAATTTTTCAGCAGCAGAGTGACATAATTATATTTATATCTTAGTGGGCCATTCTACTGCCATGTTAAAGAGTACACTCTGGGGAGTTACCAGTAGAAACAAGATCCGTTAGGAAGCTGCTTATAATAATAGAGGAAAATTTGAATGAAGGTGGTTTGAACCACTATGACTTGGTAGTAAAGAGCACTGACTGCACTACCACAGGACCCACATGGTGGCTAACACCTGTCTTTAACTCCAGTTTCAGGGGATCCAACACCCTCTCTGATCTTCATGGGCATTGCATGCATGCTGTGTACTTACATGCATGTAAGCAAAATACTCATACACATAAAAATAAATCACAGGCCAGGTATGGTAGCATATACTATTAAACCTAGCACTCCGGAAGCAGAAGCAGGTAAATCTCTGTGAGTTTGAGGTCAGCCTGTGCTACATAGTAAGACCCTATCTAAATAAATAAATAAAATGTTATAAATTAGAGATAATAGGAGTACCAACCGTTTGAGTTATGAAGTAAAAGCATGATATGAAAACAAGTTAATGCATGTGAATAACTTGTGGTCATTCCTAAGTTCCTAAGTCAGACGAGAATATGACTTTTGGAATACTTTCATTGACTTTTAGAATCATGTGATTTTTAAAGTTATTTACTAATTTGCTGTTAAAGAAGAAATTATTTGTAGAGTTGAGAAGTAGCCCAGATTCTTCTATAAATCCAACATACCTGACACATACCTGAATAGCTTTTGTTGTTGTTTGTGTTGAGATAGGGTCTTACTCTATAGCCTAAGCTGACTGCTCCATCTTCCTTCCTTAGTGCTGGATTTACAGATGAGCACCAACATACCTAGCTTTCTAAAAAGTTTGTGGAAGTTTTTAAAAGGCTTTCTGAGGTTGCAAAAAAGAAATGAGTAGAAAAGAAAAAGAAAGAATAGGACTAAATGTTTCCAGTTTTGCTTAGAATTCTTTGAGCTCCCAAGCAAATCAAATCCCTACACATTTCTCTGTCAGACTTTCATTTTTATACCCGAATTACCCCTCCTGGTTCTGCTTTTCTTCTGCCCATATCTCCAGTGGTTCTGGTTTTATATGCCTTTACTGGTTTTTTCCTACTTTCTCTGAATAAATATCAGCCCCCTTCCTATTTCTCTAATCTTTCACAACTTTGCTTCTGGCTATTTGCTAAATCTTTTCTCTTAAGCAGTATTTTTTAATCTTTGTTACTTCATGTTGTAAAACTCCTTTGTCTGTTGGAATATAGCCAGCAATTTTCTGTCCACTCTCCACCACTGGGCAATAACTTGGCCTTTCTCCTTTTAGGTAAAATCCTAGGTCTGTTTTGCTTTCTCCTCACTATGGGGCCTGATTGCCTAATATGGTAAGGTATTTCCCAAGCAGGACTGCACTGTTAAGATGGAATAACAGCTTGCCTAAGTTTAAAGACACGGTAGGTAAGCTATCAGATAGACTTAGCTATTTATGTAGTAAAGTAATATTTTTTTAACATGACACCATATAACAACCACAACCCTCTTTTCTCTTGGTAAGCCTCTATTGCTTTTAACAGAATTAAAAATATAATAAATATAGATTTTCTCCACTCAACTTCTTTATCTTTGGACAGAGAGAGAGAGAGAGAGAAAGAAAGAAAGAAAGAAAGAAAGAAGAAAGAAAGAAAGAAAGAAAGAAAGAAAGAAAGAAAGAAAAGGTAATTAGCTTATACACTGAATGAGAGACTTTTGAGAAAGAAAGAAAGAAAGAAAGAAAGAAAGAAAGAAAGAAAGAAAGAAAGAAAGAAAGAAAAGGTAATTAGCTTATACACTGAATGAGAGACTTTTGAGAAGCCTGAGAAATTTGATAACATGATAATGTTCATAAGGATTTTAAAAGTAAGAATAGATTCAGTTAGGGATGGCTATTGCAAACAGTCCTGTTATAACCAGCCCAGGAAGTTGGCAGGCATTCCATTTGTAAAAAGGCAAGCTGGCCCTGGATTTGTGCAGTTGGTGACAATGGGCTGTTGAGGGCAGGGAATGGCAATGGATAAATGGGTGTCACCCAGCTTTGTCCCGTGAAGCTGCCTGTCATCCAGTACACACTGAAGAATCTTCCCTAACGGTTGACGTTACCCTGACCTGTAGAAATCTTTCCTCTCACTGTATGCTTGCTCTTGTTTTCAACTGTAGTTTCTTAAAATACTGCAGATGCTGTGATTTCTATATATGGATTGTGCCTTGCTCTAACCCAGGCTGCATAAACCATCTTAAGAGCAGTTTCTTTTGGCATCTTCCTCTTATGAACTCCATTAATTTTAGGTCATGCTGTTGCCAAGGAAATCTCAGTAATCAAAGCTTGTATGTATTCCTTGGAGACTTTGTAAGTTTGGACCCAGTGTCACGTTACATTAGTAAATTTTGTTTTAATCAGAAACCTTTTTAAAGATAGAATAAACTGACCTTCAAGGTAATCTGTTTGGGCTTCTTTCAAATGTCTTACCCCAAAATGTGGAAGATTTATTGAACTACTAAGAAGAGTTAACCTCCTAATCTTTCCTTTTCCTGTCATTTCTTCTTTCTGCCTCCAACTGCCTACAAGGAATTAGTTCATGTTAGAACCTATGACCTTATGTGTATTGTTAGAGGAACACTTGTGAGCTTGAAATTCAAAGGGAAGGGTTTTTTTAATGATTATAAAAAAGGTAATTTATTTCACTAAAGAAAATTTATGAAGTACAGAAAACTATAAGACAAATTCCCAAAGGCAGCAGGAGCATTTCTAGAGGAGGTTGTAAAAATGCACGGCACTGTTTTCAGGGGACATGGTGATATGTGATGGTGGGAGCATGTTTCATAGAATGGGCCAGAGATACTAGGTTTCCTGTGATGTTTTAGAGGCAGTCTTAGAAGAGTCTGAAATCAAATGATATCATGTATGATTTCAACTGATCAGGGCAATAATAAAAATTCAGGCATCATGCAAATTGTAAAGAAAGAACCCTCAGTTTTACTCTCCCAGTAAAGTTCTACAGGTCTACATTTGACCTTTTCCTTCATAATAATTCTGTGATGTATCCAGACTTTGACTACTTCATTAAGCTCCATAATATTGACTTTAGAATTATCATGTTTATTTATTTATATATTTGTATGTATAAATTGTTACATTTATAACATATATATAAAATACATACACACATATTTGTGGGATAGGAATATAGCTCAGATGTGGAGGCTATGAGGCTTTGGTTAAATTCCTAGTTCTGGTGTGTATCTCATTATAAATTACTTTGCTTTTTTTTAATTTTTTGATTTTATAGCTCCATTTCAGGATAGTAGTGATAAGGGGATCAAAAATATTTACTATAAGAAAGAAATTGCTTCTGATATAAGCAATAAGAAAAAAATTGTAACCATACTATTCAGAAGAAATTATTGTTAGCATGTTGATTAATTGGGCCAGGGAAATCAGTGGGTATGCCACCAAACTGAGCACCTAAGTTTGACCTCCTGAACCCACATGGTAGAAGGAGAGACCCACTGACAAGTTGTCTTCTGACCTTCACACACGCATCATGACTTGTGGGGTCCCACCCATACGCATACACACACACACACAAAATGAATAAAGAATGTAAAAAAATTTTTGATGAATTTATTATTTGTATTTTCTCAAAGATTTATATTTTTCAGTACATATTTGAAATCAACTAATGATATTCTTGAGGAAAGGGTCATTTTCTACTTAAACATTCTGAGACCCCATCATTACCTTGATGACAATTTCATAAGGTTGTCTTCAAAGCACTTGGATTCAACTCTTTTATCAAAGTAGTCAGTCATCTGATGGCTTTGATCCTAAGAGAGCCTCCAGGAATAATTGTTCCCCTTCCAGATGGAGTCTGAGAATTACCTTGGTTACAACAGTACTCATTTCTTCTGCTGATAACATGACTGGAGAGCCTTAACCATGGCTTTGGCTTAGCTAATGCTAGAGTTCTAGCCCCATGATTGAAGTAGAAAGCTTAATGTGGGATTTAAAGCCCCTTTTCAGCAAATGGAATGTTTGTAGATTTGTCCCAGCAGGAATGTTAAGGTTGTGGCACTAACAGATGTTGCTTATGGAAGGTTTATTTTGTTTTAAGTAGGACCTAAACAGTTAGTTGAAAATGTAGAGATGACTGGTTATAAGTTACCAATTTAAAGTTTTCTCCATACCACCTCAGTTTTCAATCAAGCATATTTAGGGATAAGAGAACAGTCATTTAGTGACACAAATTTCTTCATAGTTTATATCTACATGTGATCTCTTATGCAGCATAAATGTTCATACAGATATGTCTTAACAAATGTGCTTTTTAAAATGCTTGGTATTTTCTGTGGTTTAGAATTTTGTTAACTTTTTTTTATAAACTTGAACTCTTATACTTTATACAATGCCCATATTTTTAGTACTGAGCAGAAAAGGGGAACATTTTAAAGATACATTGGCAGAATTAAGCACCTGGCCCAGCTTCTTGGAGACTGAGATACGAGAGTTCTTCAGACCAGCCTGAGTCTAGGTGATATAACCAGACCCTTTCTTAAAAAGAATTTTTTTAAGCTTATTAACAATTACACCTCAAACTAAAATACCTTTAAATGTGTTGGAGCTAACAGCTCTTGCTATGATTCTGAAATGTCTTAAGGTGATAGGTACATTTTGAGAGCTAAAAGTAGGAGCTGGAAAGGTGACTTTGTTGTTAAGAGCACTGGTTGCTCTTGCAGACCACCCAGATTTGGTTCCCGGCACCCACATGTTGGCTAACAACCATCTATAACCCCAATTCTAAGGAATCCAGTGCTCTCTTCTGACCTCTGAGGGCATTGTATGCATAGGTACACTTACATACATGCAGGCAAAGCACTTATACACATAAAATGTAAATAAAAAGTAACAAATTTGGGTAGTATGTCATCAAATAAAACTTTAAATTGTTGTTTTACTTAGGACTTGGATGATTTTCAAATCTGAAATGCCATATGGGTGAGTCATGGAACTGTCTGTTGTGACTGAATGGTCAGTTTTTCATTTGCTCAAGTGTCAGGTATGGCTATTTGCTGGCTATTGTGAAGAATTAGTGCTGGCTTTTTGAAGCCCATGGTAACCAGCCTTATCTTGTTTGGGGATACATAATGCTATATGTCAGGGTTTAGCAAATAGCTATAGCACACATAAAGTAGGAGTGACTGTGTCCCACTAAAACTTTATTTACAAAAGCAGACTGGTGGACTGGATTTGCTGCAGTTTGATGACCTCTGTATTAAGTTACTGATCCCAAGTAGTGTTTCCTGATCCCAACATGACTCCCAAGTGTAAATTTTCTGTCATCTGGCCCCCTCTCTGGATAATACTCTTGATTCTTTACTTTCAGCTGTGCAGGGCAAGGGAAGTCACATGTTTGTAGGAATATATTCTTTTTTTCTTCACTTGGAAAAACATTAATGAGACTTCTTGAATGAGAAAGTAAAGAAACAATATTCGTGTTATTTTAAATATATTTTCTCAGGGCTAGGACTGTAACTCAGTTGGTACAGTACTTGCCTAGCATGCATGAAGTCCTGGGTTTAATCCTTAGCACTTTATAAACTTGGGATGGTGATACTCACTTGTAATCTCAGCACTTGGAGGTGGAGGCAGGAGGATCAGAAGTTCAAGATCATCCTCAGTTACATAGTGAGGTAGTGGCTGGCCTGGGCTATATGATATTACAGACTACCCTATAGTAATGATGCAGTTTCTCTGTTCAATTCAGTTCATTGAGGATAAAGTCTAAAATGATTTTCCTAATGTGTCTGTTTGCTTTTCCCATCTGGTCCTGTTCCTTCCTAACTTCATAAGGCTCCACATTTGAGGTTAGTTAGTAAGATTATAGTACAAGAATGGATATGTAATCACTTGACACTGAAGAAAACGCTGTTTTTATAGACTATAACTATGAGTGAGTTTGCCTTTTATACTCACGGATTCTTAGAAGAGTGCTTTTCAAAAAATGGTTAATTGCTATCATTCACTTTAATTGTTGGTTATGGTTAGCATCTTTCAGTCAGAAGTAGATTATGGACTTTTTTTGCTTTGTCAACTTTTGAAGATTCATTTATTTATTATTTTATTTGTATGAATGTTTTGCATACATCTTTGTATGTGCACCTCATTTGTGCAGTGCTCAAGGAGGCCAGAAGAGTGTGTCAGGACCCCTGGAACTAGAGTTACAGATTGTTGTTAGTTGCCATGCAGATACTGGGAACTGAACCAGGTACCTCTACAAAAGCAGCCAGTGTTCTTTGTTGAGCCATCTCTCCAGCCCCTCTTTCAACTTCTAACTTACTGAAAATATGTAGGAGAAACATTAGAGATTCATGAGGAGAGCAAGAAAACATTTTCAAAACTTTGACCCCAATTGCTCGAAATGATAATTAATAGAAGTGAATTTTTGGAAAGAGAATCTGGATTCATTATCTTTCAGTAACTTTAAGGATTTTGATGCAGGGGCAAGCAAATGGAGCCATTTCCCCAGAGAAAACCTGTCAGAATGGCTGTGGGATACTAAGGAGAGTCTCTGCTGTAAGAAAAGGAAGTACAGACAACTTAGAGTAGAGCTTTGGGCACGCCAGCATTTAAAGAGTAGGCAGAGAAGAAATACCCATGAAAGAGATAAAAAACGAAATGATTAGGGAAGGGAAAGGGCCAATAAAAAATACATTGTTCCACCAAGCAAGAGAATAAATTCAAGGAGCCATGGTGGCACAGTCTGTGAATGCCAGCATTCAGGCAGGTGAATCTCTGTGAGTTCAAGACCAGCCTGGTCTATATAACAAGCCAGCCAGGGCTACATAGGTTAAGACCCTGTCTCAAAAAAACAAAACAAAAACTTCAAGGACTGTGTTTGACAGAAACTTAACTTCAAATAGCTCAAGCAAAAAGGTTTCTGTAACTAGGAAATCTTCATATTGATCTTGGCCTGGCTTCAATCTGGAAGCTAAAACTGTCAGCAGAACTCTGCTGCCTTTTTGTGTACATTAGGAAGAAAGAAAGACCTTTTCTATCCTAGTGTCCCCTGTGTCTGATTGATCTTGCTTGGGTCAAATGTACTTTCCTCTGCAGCTAGAGATTAGCTAAGACTGAATAAAAGAATCAACAAAGTATTGTAGTTAAACCTAAACGTGGGTTAGAGATGCATTCAGTGATAAAGTCCATGCCTACCATATACAAGGCCCTCAGTACTAAAGGAAAATAAAACAAAACCAAAGCCCTGGGCAGAATACCATCTGGCATAGTTAGCTAGTTACCTCGGTGATAATTCTGAGGATGGTAGTGATGAAACTAGTAATCATGATGAAGACAAAGCAACAGCAGGCAGTGGTGCCACATGTAGAGGTAGGACCAAGAGCTGGACCACTACATGGAGTAGGTTCCCCACAGGAAATAGAAATTCTTTTACCAAGAGAAGAGAGAGGAAGTACCAGCAAAACTACAGTTCCCAGCAGTCCTGTGGAATCACGTCCAGCAGTTTGAGATCTGAAAGGTGTCCAGTAGATTTGGCGAGAGGGAGAAGTTGCTGGTGTGCAAGACCAGTAGAGTGGAATGGGCGATGAGACTTGTCTGCAGGTAATGACTTTGTTGGGTGTTCTGGTGGGTTTTGTGCATGCTGAAACTGTTTCCTTTTGGTCATCGACCACCTGTGACTCTTAATAATCTTTCTAACCCTTCTTCTGCAATGATTTCTTTAGCCTTGGGTGGCAATGGTTTGGCTTAGGTGTCCTATTCAGGGATAAGCACTCTATAGCCTCTTACTCTCCGCATTTTGACCAGTTATGGGTCTCTGTGTTAATTACTATCTACTGGATAAGTAAACTTCTCTGGTGAGAATTGAGAGGAACATTAATCTAGGGGTATAAGAATAAATCATTAAGGAGTCAGTTTGATACCATGTCTACTTAGCAGAATAGTAGTAGTAGGGTCTCTCCTATGGCCTGTGACCTGTCTAGCCACCTGCGACCTATCAGTGAGAGATATGGAGTCCGTCTTGTGAAGTGGACCTTGAATCTGATCAGAAAGTGGATGGTTACTACCATAACATTAGTGTTACTATTAGATGAGTGGGCATATCTTGCCAGGCCAGTTGTAATATTTCTCAGGATTCACAGCTGGGCAAGATTGATGATTATTTATCTCTTCTGGTAGTATGTATAGGACTTTCCAACACTATGAAAGCTAGCCAGTGGAGATGAAGCCTTGAAGTCAGAACCAGTTTGATTTCTCCCTGTTAGTTCTACAGCTCAATAGGGTCCTCAAGTTCTTGTGGGTAACCAAGAGCAGGGTCCAGAATTGTTTGAGGGTCCCTCAAAAGAGGAAGTCCATTCCTGGCATTGTGCTTTCTCTTTGCTAGCCTGTGTTATCTAGTAGGGGCAGGGTCTCCCTGTTTTAGAATAACTCCCTTTTAATCTCTTTTTATATTGTATATGTATATACTTTAAGAAGCTTCTATAATAGTGGTAGGTTTCTGTATTACTTTTCTAAAGACATTTCTTTAATGTGAGTTATCTCTCCCCACACTCCCCCCTCTAACCTGCCCTCCCATTTCCCACCCCCTTTAATTCTTCCTACTCCATTATTCTCCTTCCTCCCTTTATATTACCACATTCTATCTCCCCTTCCCACAAAGCACATCCTCCCATGGCCATGTACTAGTTTCCTAACTTCTATAGATTTTCCTACTGAAACACATACATCTAAGAATTTAAAGCTAACATCTGCTTATGAGAGGGAACATGAGACATTTATATTTCTGGATCTGAGTCACCTCTCTTGGGGTGATTGTTTCCAATTCCCTCAATTTACCTGCAAATTTCATAATTTGGTTTTTCTTAACAGTTGAATGATATTCCATTGTGCAGTTGTACCATACTTTCATTATTTGTTCATTGGTTAATGGACATCTTGGTTGTTTCCATTCCCTGGATATTATGAGTAGGGCAGTAATGAACATGGATGAACAAATACATCAGTAGGATATAGAATGCTTTGGGTGATGCCCAAGAGTGGTTTTTCTGGATCATGTAGTAGATCTATTTCTAGCTTTTTGAAGAATCTCCACACTGATTTCCATAGTGGTGTTCCTGTGTTTGGTACATAACTATTTAGACTTGTAATATCCTCTTGATGTACTTTCCCTTTAACAAGTATGAAGTGACCTTCCCTATCTCTTCTGACTAGTGTTAGTTTAAAGTCTATCTTCCCAGATATTAGAATAGCCACAACTGCTTATTTCTTAGTTCCATTTGCTTAGAATCTCTTTTTCCATCCTTTTGCCCTAAGATGGTGTCTGTCATTGATGGTAAGGTATATTTCTTAGAGGCAGCAAGCCAATTATTCAGTTACTCTGTATCTTTTTGCTGAGGAATTAAGGCCATTAGTATTGAAACTTACTGTTGACCAGTGTTTATTAATTTCTGTTATGTTAGTGGTGTTGTAGAGCTGTTTTCTTAGATCTCTTTTGGTTAACTGCTTTGGAATTGTGTTTTATTCTTTGAGCCATCTTTAAAGTATTTAATTGTCTCTTCAGACTGAAGTATTCCATCAAGCATTCACTGTAGAGCTGATTTCATGGACATAAATTCCTTAATTTAAAAAAAAATTTTTTTTTTTTTTGAGGCAGCCGACTAGAACTCACTGTGTAGACCCGGCTGGCCTTGAGCTCTCAGAGATATCCCTGCCTTTGCCTCCCGAGTGCTGGGATTACAGACATGCACCACCACACTCGGCTATCTTTAATCATGAAAAGTTTTTCTTTCTTCTTTCTCCTTTGATTACAACTGACAGGTTTTTTTTGCTAGGTATAGTAGGCTGGAATCTGTTCTTTCATGGCTTGTAGGACATTAGTCCAAGCCCTTCTAGCTTTCGTAATCTCCATTGAAAAGTCAGCTGTTTTTCTGATGGGCCTGCCTTCATATGTGGCTTGATTTTTCTCACAGCTTTCAATATCTTTTCTTTGTTCTGTGTTTAGTGTTTTGACTGTATATGACATGAGGAGTTTCTTTTCTAGTTCTGTCTGCCTGCTGTTCTGTATCCCTCTTGTACCTTGAAAGGTATCTTTGGAAAGTTTTCTTCTATGATTTTGTTTAAAAAATATATTTTCTGTGCTTTTGATCTGTGTTTACCAGAGGTCTTGTGTATTCCATTATTTTAGATCTGACATATCTCTATTGAATTCTAATTTCATGTCTTGAATCATTTTAATTATTTCATTCAACTGTGTCTTCATGGTCTTCAGTCTTTTATTCATATCTTCTTTGAGTTTCTGAAACATACTTGTAATTGCTATTTTGAAGTCATTGTCTTGTATATAGGTTGTCATTCTCAGGAAATATTACAAGAGAGTTGCTAGTTTTCTGGATGAGACATATTGCTTTGGTTCTTCATGTTGTGTTTTGCTTTGTTTTTTATGAGATCTAGGCGTCTGGACTTGTGTCAGTGGTGATGTTTCTTGGTATGGGTAGGTGATCTTGTCTTTGTTGAATGAGTCAGTGTATCTTTGTTTGCTCTCTCTTCAGATTGTTAGATTATGGCCCAGATGAGTGGTGCTTGGTGTTCAGTCTTGGGGGCAATGTGCAAATTATGTTGATGTACAAATGGAGTGTAAGACATGATCTGAATTCCATGATTGATCTGGAAGAACTCCCAGGTCTAGGGCATGAAAGGAGGGATCCAAGTGACCAGGAGCTGAGAGCTGTGATGGTGGTTGCTATGAGATCTTGTGTTAGGGAACCAACTAGTCTGGGAGAGCTGGCAGGTCTGGGCTATACACCGATCCAAACGACTTGAGCAAGGTGGTTGTTTGTTTCCAACAGGGTTCCACGACTTGAGCAAGGTGGTTGTTTGTTTCCAACAGGGTTCCACTGTGTAGCCCTGTGACTAGCCTGGAACTCACTATGTAAACTAGGCTGGTTTCCAACTTGTAGAGATCCTACCTTTGCTTCCCAAGTGCTGAGACTAGAAGCTTATGCCACCATGCTGAGCCTCTAGGGATTTCTTAATATAATCATGTTGATGATCAAAGTTAACCACCAGTCACTCCAAGATTATTTTAACTGAAGGCATTTTTATAGACTGCAGTTGTAGAGAACATCACGTAAAGTTCCTGGGCTAATCTAGAATGGCTTCCTAAAAGAAAAGCTTTACAAGAATTGTTACAGGAACTGTATCCTCTCATCCCTTCCTTTTTCCAATTACATCATCACCCTAGAAAATTTTCACAAATAAAATTATATGGTAGATACATGTCATTAAAAAGTTAGGAAGTGAAACTCCTAACTTTACATAGTAAAGTAACTCCCTACTTTACTATGGATGAAAGCATGTGTCAGTGTACCAGGTTTTCTCTGTGAATAAGCTATTCCTTGCTATGCTTTTAGATTAGCTCCTTAAGGTTTCTTTCAGAATTTCCTGAAAATATGGGGAGGCAGGTTTTGGTTTTTTCTTTCCTGAAACCTACAAAAGAGGTTCAAGAAATGTGAGTTTTGAATAATTCTCATTAGAAAATCATTTCAGAATTGTTAGTTAACAGTTGTTAGTTAACAAGAGAAAGTGTGCAACATCACTAGTAAAAAAACAAAACTAAATCAGAACTATAAAGAAGTAAGATTTAAAATATAATCGTAACATGAAGACTGTAAGATTTAGGTAAGAAGGTAGTGATTGGGCCTACTCTTTATATTCTACTTTTGTGAATGCAAATTAGTTTCCTTGAAGCAAATTGTCAAAGCAAATCTCGAAATTGATCCAGAATTTCTTTCTATTCATGGAAATGTGTTTCTAGGAGATGGTCATATAGATTTAGATATACACTTTACACCCAAAACTTTTTATCACAAGATATGCATTATATACATATCTCCAAATGCTCAGTCATTCCACAAGAAGTTTGAGTACCTAATATTTAGAAGATTGTCACATGCTTGCTATTGAACAAAGCAATACTTAGTCCATTTAGCCATTTATGATCATGGAAAAATTGGGAAAAACCTAAATGCCCAGCATTCTGGCAGTAGTTAAATAAATTGTGAATTGTCATGCAGTAAAATACCATAAGTCATAGTTTATTTCACCATTCCCTGCCACTAGCCATTCAGGGATGTTTTCTTGAACTAGAATATAATCTAAGCAACCATTAAAACTGAATTACAAAGGTCATATAATCTTAGGACTGGAGAGATGGTTCAGCAATTAGGAGCACTGACTGCTCTTGGAGAGGGCCTGGGTTCAATTCTCAGCACCCACATGGCAACTAACAACCAGTTGCAGGGACTCCGACACCTTCTTCTGACCTCTGCAGGCATTGCACAACATGGTTGCACTTACATACATCACGCAATACACTCATACACATAAAATAGAAATAATAGAATATTTTTTAAAACAAAGGTTGTATAATATAATCTGGATAAATACTTACAGTAAAATATTTCTGAATGACCTAGATCCAAAATCATAGGTATGATGTGTCTGAGGAGCCTAGGCTCACCTTGTGTTTTACCCTTCTGCGCCAACCTCCTGAGTGCTAGAAAAATAGCCATGTGCCCCTACACCTAGTGTGACTTTCTCTCTTCTCTGAATTTTCTTTACTTCCTTTGTTATTATTGCAACTTTTCCCTATAAATATTTTAATCATGAAAACTTAACCAAAGTTAAGATTTGCATGAAAGCAAAGACTGCTTCAGTGGCCTTTTCATGAACTCGCTTGTTTGTTTGTTTCTCTGTGCATGCATGTACGTGTGTTTTGATTATAGTGAACACATGTATGTATGAGAAGTTCAGAGAACAACCTTGAGTAAAGAATACTTTTTACCCTTTGTAACAATATCTCATTGGCCTGGAACTTCACTAGTAGGCTCTGTTAGCTGGCCAGGGAGCTCCAGGGATCTGCCTCTGCCTCCCATCTCAACATCTGGGGTTACAGGTGCCACCACACCAGGCTTTTTACATAGATTCTAGGGATCCAAATTCAGGTTCCCAGGCTTGCAAGGAAAATGCTTTCTCAATGGATGAGAATTTTGTCACATAGATTTATCCCTCCCTTCTCTCTTGCTATTTGAGCAGGGTTGTATACATTAAATAATGATTAAAAATCCACTGAATTCCCTCCCTTTGGATTGCCCTCTTCAAACATGTAGCAGAGTCAGTATAGCTTATCTCATATACAGCAGTGTGGATGGTGAGGTCACTTTCAATTAATGTTCTTTTTTTTTTTTTTTATGTATCTTTAAGGGGCCTCTGTGAAGATTGCCTGGGATGTGACTAGCTTGGTGCTACATCTTCCAGACCTGTGATTAAGGAGTTCTTACACATTCTCAGTTATTTCATAGTCAAAACTGAGATTTATTCTTTTGCTTTCCTTGCTTCCTTAGCACAAATTTTTAGCCACTTTGGCAATGGCTCTGGACTGAACTTTTATTCTTTTCCCTATGTATGGGTGTGTGCGCGCGTGTGTGTGTGTGTGTGTGTGTGTGTGTGTGTGTGTGCAGGTACACACATACCCCATGAGTGTGTATTTGCAAAACCAGAGGTCAACATCAGCATCAGAAGTCTTTCTCAGTCACTCTCCATCTTGTTTTTTTGAAATAAGTTCTCTGCCTGGATCTGGAACTCACTGGATAGACTAGCTGCCTAGCCAGTGGCCACTGTGAAACCACATTTTTATTTCTGTGTGTTAGGTACCCTATCACTAAGCTATATCCCAGCACTAGTGTTTTAAATTTCAAATCTACTCTTGCTTCTTTTCAGAACTTACATCTTCCCCGTGTTTCCTACATTTCTAATCACATAAAATCCCTAAGTGTGCAGACTGCATGTTCAGAGTCCGATCTCCCTCCTGTAGCTTTGCTGCATCTGTTTAGTTTTGTCTCCACCTACGCTGATCAGATCAGTTTGGGAAATTTTTTTTTTTGTCTTCTCAACTATCGATGACAGACAGACTTGCTAAAAAGACATAGACTAGGTTTGGTGGGGCACACATCTAATCCCAGCACTTAAGGAGGCAGAGGCAGGCAGATCTCTGTAAATTCAAGGCCAGCCTGGTCTACATAGTGACCAGCCAAGGCTACAATAGGAAAAAAAAGAAGAAGAAGACATCTTACCATTTATTTTGTCTGAACTGTGTGTAGGGGTTTTTTTGTTGTTGTTGTTGTTGTAGCTTGTTAGGCTTCTTCTATTTAAAATTTAGAGTAGGTCTGCACCCACACAGAAACTTCATCCAGCTTTCCACACTGTTGCTTTACAGAATGTTGACCACACAAAGCCATGTGTCTGATGATTTTGACTTCTATTTGTTATGAAAACTCATTTTAGGAATGTTTGGGTTTTTTTCTTTACCTGGAAAGTTATGTATTCTTCTAAACTGAAGAATAGAAGACTTAGCCTGCTTATAAAATATCAAAGTATTGAGGTGACTAAAAAGTATGTTTAGAATCTGCAGATGAAAACCTGGGGCCCTAAAAGTGGGCATGGTTCAGCCTAAGTTGTTTAATGCCTTAGTGGTAGAATATAAATGAGAGTCCTTTGAGTTCCCAGAACAGCATTCTTTCCACTATATGTGCTGATGGCTGGCTTCCAGGTACAGGAGTGCAGGTTGGTGCTTATGACAAGACCCTGCTGACTGCAGTGGTTCTTTTGGGGCTGGGGAAAGCACCATCTGCTTTTGTTCAATCTGATTCCATTTATGGGAAGCTATGATAGAGCTTGTACATAAAGGTTACAATATAGTTTGCTGCTCTCCGGAGTTTCTTACATTTTTTAAATCTTGCAATTTTTTATTTTGTATTACCCATTTCAGTGCAAATTATCAACCTTCAAAAAATAAGAATACTCAAGCTATTTCAGTAAGTGAAAAGAAGAAAACCAGAATCCACAACAGTTTGTCTTGCTTCCAACTTATTTAGAAAAGGAAAACGCAGTAAACACAAAATGAGTGTTTGCCAGCTCTAGAAAAATAAAGACACCTGACATTATACCTAGGTGATAGAAGCTTTGTGAGTTAGTTAGAGCACAGGCCTTTGTGATCTCCCTTCTGTGTGGTTTACTTACATTACTCTTTGAGTTTCGGTTCCGTCTGTAATGATACACTTTAGTATTTACTCTTTATTATGACTAGTAGTGTGTGTGTGTGTGTGTGTGTGTGTGTGTGTGTGTATGTGTGACAAGGTCTCACTGTGTAGTCCTGGCTGGCCTGAAGCTTGGTTACTGTGTAGACCAATCTGGCCTCAAACTAACAGAGGTCCTCCAGCTTCTGCTTCCCAAGTGCTGGGATCAAAGATGTGTACCATCACACCTGGCTCAATAGAGTATATGTGTCAGAGACAGAGACAGAGAATTTTTTTTTAAAGAAAATGGGTTGCTAATAATTTGTGGTATACAAAGGTTATTTGTTCTTTATTTGTTTAAATTTGGTCCTAACTGAACACACAGAGATGAACTCTGTGATCTTAACTCCAATAGCTCATTGTTATGTCATCACCCCAGTTGACAATCCTACATAGTAACACTGCATAATGCATTATGTGGATTGCTTAGAACAAAGCCTGGTTCACAGCTCCTACCTGCCCTTCATACCCAAAGATAATGTGATTCAACTCCGTTATCATGAAGCTCAAGTCCTTCCCTATACTGCATGCCAAAGAGCAGACTTCAGGAATCTAATTAATGTGATTCCAGCATTGGTTGTGTTTACCGCAAACATTACCATGCCTCATGAATCTCACAAGTGATGTTTCTTAGAGAAATGCATCTGTAGCTCTCATATTCTGCAGTACTCTTTGCCTCAGTCTAATTGTGTTTATGTAGAATTACATAGGCTTTGCATTGTGGGAATGAGAGTTGACAAGACCATTAACTAGTGTACCCTGGAGATTGTTTCCCTCTTCCCCCCATGGCTAACTAAAGGAGTGTTATTTCTGAATTATGATGTGGGGTTGAAATGTAATTTTTGAAATATGTTCACATTCTGTTCTTATTGTGGACCAAAATAATCTTAACAGAAAATAGTACTCTCTGTGCGAAATATTTTTCTTTCAGCTTTTTCTTTCTTGATGGTAATTGGGGTTTGTGGGGTGTTTGGTTTAGTACATCCCCTATGTCTTAGGCATATTAAGAAACTTTTTGCTGTTTGGGACAGGGTTTTGCTATGTAGGCCAGCTGCATCGCCCAAGCTCACCTCAAACTCATAATCTCCCTACCTTGACTTTCTAGGTGTTAGGATTACAGATATATCTCACATGTCTCTCAGGAAGAAACTTTTATATCATCTTCAGAGGAATAGCCATGCTTTTAAAGCCAGAACAAAAACATATACTTCCTGTGAGAAGTTGGGGTTGGGGAGGGAGCACACTGATATCCAGTGGAAATAGGACAGACCAAAAAAAAAAAAAAAAAAAAGGAATATTAAAAGATTCAGTTAGCTCAGAAAAAAAATCATTTGAGAGTAAGAGAAGCAGGAGAATGGGACATTAGACCTGGAGTGCAGAGGCATGTGGCATCCCGGGTCAAGGCTATTGTCTTGTTTGTGCTTTCCTTTCTTTCTTTATCTTTTTCAGTTTTTAGTCTTTTTGAGACAGGGTCTTCCTGTAGCTCCAGCTGGCCTGGAACTGGCTATGTAGACCAGGCTAGCTAGCTTTGAACTCACAGAGGTGTGCGCCATCAAGCCTGGCTTTCTTTGTCTTTTTGATGCTAGAGATTGAACCCAGGGCCTTCAGCATGCTAGGCATGAACTCTACCACTCAGCTGCCCTTAATTGTTTTAGAGTGTTTGTAACTGAGAACATGGAAATAAAGTGTGATGTATAGACAACTAGTAAAACACATGGACAGACCTTTACATTATGTATATGTCTGCTGTGTATACCAAGAAGATTTATATACTCTTCCAGGATGATGCTATTAAGACAAATAATGAGTTCCTAGGCACATTTGTAATGCTGGTGGGGAAGGGGATATTTCTGGAACTGTGAAGGAAATATTTAAATTTTGAGATGAACCAGACATAGATTGTTTTCCTTAGTAGGGGATTTTTTTCTTAAAACACTACATTTACTAATTATTTTTCTTCCTACCCGATGGAGCTTTCAGCTAAATTTATAGGCCATGAAGACAACTACCAAAGCATAAAAAGTACATTAGGTATAATGACAATAAATAAGCTAATGGCAGTTTTAAAACTTGAGCTTCAGTAGGACTTATTATTTTTTAGTCACAGCTAATGAAGCTTCTGTTACTGTAACTTTCAGGTATAGACCTCATTTGACTCTCTGTCATCAAACACTTGAGCATAAATTTTAATTTCTTTATTATTTTTATTTTATGTGTATGTATGAGCGTGTTACCTGAATGTATGTAAGTATACCTGTGTCATGCAGTATGTGTAGGTCAGAAGTGGGCATGAGATCCCCTGAAACTGGAGTTACAGACAGTTGTTATCCACCATGTGGGTACTGGGAATTGAACCTGGGTCCTCTGCAATAGCAGCCAGTGCTCTTAACTGCTGAGCCATCTCTCCAGCCAGAGCTTAAATTTTAGAATATGTTAGTTGACAGGATGTATTACTGACATAGAGGAGTGTGTGTGTGTGTGTGTGTGTGTGTGTACACCATAGGCTGTATGTGGAGGTCAGAGAACAAGTTTCGGGAGTCACTTCTCTCCTGGCTCAATGAATAAGATCGAAAGTGATCAAGAAAAGTTCCCTACGTCAGTGTTGTGTGCCTCCACATGTGCACATGCATACACATGTGCCCACATACATGTAAGCATGCATATATGCACACACATTACATACATAAGGGAGAAAAGTTATTATAAGCTCCTTCTGAGTGGTTTGCAGATGCTGTTTTGCCTTTTCTCCTCCGTTACTGCCTTGTACCTCAAAATGACACTGTGGCCTTCACTCATTTCCAGTAGCCCCCGCAGTGCAGATGAGCCTTTTAATGAATGTGTTTGCTGGTGTGAGGATTTTTTTTTCTTCTATTGCCTTTTTATAAAGAACACATGCCAAAAGACCTTTATTAAATGAAACAATTGTCTGGCTTATCTCTGCTCTGCATTTCTGTGCATGTGGAATGAAGACCTCCTCATTCTAGAATGATTCATTTCAATGGAGAAGTATGAGTAAGAGATTCATTTTGTGATCAAATCCCTAATGTGTCTTCTTCACTCAGGAGCATCTGTGCAGGAGTCATTATTAACCATGTGCTATTATTACCTATCTTGCCAACTCCCAGCAAAAGGGGAGGATTTTCACAGTATATAAACCAAAACAGGGGATTAAAATGGGGAAATTGGGACCTAGAGAAATGGCTCAACAGTTAAGAGCATATGGTTGCTCTTGTAGAGGACCTGGATTCAGTTCCCAGCACCCACATGGCAGCTTATAATCATGTATAACTCTAGTTCCAAAGGATCTAAAGCCCTCTTTTTGCCTCTACAGGTACCTGCATCCAGGTGAACATAGCCTCTCACAGACACACACACACAATTTAAACTTTTTAAATCATTTTTTAAAATCTGTGGAAGAGTAGGGGTTAATTGTTTTTAACAGTTAAAAGACCTTTCTTTGTAATTATGTCAGTCTTGACATTTCCTGTGATCTCTTTGGAGGTAGGAACCATGTTGTAAGAACTGTTTACATCCCTAACACCATCTTGTATGGAGTTAGCACTTTAATAGTTATTAGCTGGATTAATGAAAGAAAAGTATCCATTAATAATGAAAAACAAGATTATAGCCTTTGGCCCTTATATTCATAAACAGGCCTGAAAACGATTGTACTATTTCAAATTCTTAGCTTCAAAAGGAAGGACAAACTGTTTTAATCCTTGATGGGTAATATTTGATTCATCACCTTCGACCCTAAATTTAAGCTAAAATACTATGTATTGTGGCAACTCAGAAGTTTATTATAAGCTAAACTACTAAAGAGTTGACTTTCAGGAAGCAGCCAAGAAATTTTTGAAAGACTAGGTAATGTCTACCAAAATGTCAGTGGTTCCCTTTGAGTCTTGAAATCTTTGCAGTCTGGGAACTCACCTTTCCAGAGGAGCATTCCTATACTTTGGCTGTAGCTGATTAAATGTGCAATGGTAAAGAATTCATTTGTAACTGTACCAAAAGTGGAACAGTAGATATATACTTCTAGATAGTTAAATTCCAAGTTTGAAGGTATGTTAGAAAATTTGGGGTTAGGCGTGAAGCTTTTAACTAAAGTCATTTGCACTTATGACATTAAATATCTCATAGACCAGGCTAATCCTAACATTTCCGGAGAGGATAAGAAGGTCTTCTGTGACCTGAGTGCTGCAGAATTTGATCTTACTGGCCTTTTTTTGTTGATTTGGGGTATGTATCTGCATGTGTAGGATAAGAAGGTCTTCTGTGACCTGAGTGCTGCAGAATTTGATCTTACTGGCCTTTTTTTGTTGATTTGGGGTATGTATCTGCATGTGTGTGTATGTTCATGTGTGTGTGTGTGTGTGTGTGTGTGTGTGTGTGTGTGTGTGTGTGTGTGTAGGTACTCACATGCCATGGCATGCATGTGGAGGTTAGAGGACAACTTTTGCAAGTCAGTTCTTGCCTTCTACATTGTTTTGAGGGAGGGTACTCTCTTGTTTTGCCACTTGGTAATCTACTCCAGGCTGACTGGCCCATGAGCTTCCAGCCAATTCTTTTGTCTCCACCTCCCATCTGAAGGTAGGTGTGCTGGGATTATAATTGCACATCACTTTTTACATGCATTCCAGGATCAAACTCAGGTCATCAGATTGTGCATCAAGCACTTTAACTGTTGATCTATCTCACTGCCCCTTCCCCTTTTCTTTTTATAAAATAAGAGTTTGAAAGATATAGTTAGGGACTATGGGATTGTGAAACTGCTATTAGATACTTTTCAAAGCAACTAATTCCAAGAGATTAACGTTTTTCATGAACTATAGCTTGTAGACTTTCCAAGGCAATAAAGTTATAAGGATTATTTTTAGTAACTGTTTGTAGGTGACATGTACGTTTGCCAGTATAGTCTATCCATATCTTTTTATACTATACTGCCAGGAATGTTTTTAAAATCTAGTTTAGCTATGACCAAGGGAAAAAATGGCATTCTTTCCAACTTGTCTGTTCTGTCTCCTGCACTTCATATTCTCTCCTTTCTTATATACTCTTCAACCCTTACCTTACTCAAAATCTTTATTAGATGATGTTTAAAAAATATTTTCATCATTTTGATGTCTTTGATAAATATTAGAACCCCACCCCCTTTTCTGGCTAATAGTGTTTATTGACTGGCAGGTGCAGCAATCAGAATATGGTAGAGGTTTTTACCCCTCTGACCCCAATAATTCCATCATGTTTGATGCTCAAAATGCAGTATGTTTGAAAAATCTAAAGACCGGCAGCTACTGCTGTCTCCCTTTTCATATGATAAAAGTGCTTGTTCATAACTGAGAAAAGTGAGTTGGAATTGAAAACATTCTTTCCTTGACGTGGTATAAGTGCAAGTTCTTCTAGTTAAAACCTTAATGATGAGGCCTGGCATGTGGGTGCACACCTTTAATCCCAACAGAGACAGACACAGGTGGATCTCTGGCAGGCGAATCTGTGAGTTCAAGGCCAGCCTGGTCTATATAGTGAGTTCCATACCAGCTACATAGTGAGACCCTGCCTCCAAAAAAAAAAAAAGAAAGAAAGAAAGAAAGGAAAAGGTACGGGGGGGCAGGCGGCTTTCATGCCACATACCACACAAGGATTCGTGGGGTGCATTTGAATGATCTTGATGTTTGCGTGCTGGTGTGGCATCAACCAGCATAATATTATCATCCTTTCCTGGCTTGTAGTAGTGTTTATCAGATCACAAATTTGGATTTGTAAATACTGTCTTTTTGTAGGTTTTTGAGATTTGACTGATCAGATGTAATGTTGGGGTAATGTACTTCATAACATATACCTTTTGCCAGTTGATAGCTCAGAGATAGAGTGGCTATCCTTCTGTTATGCCTGACTGAAAACCTCAGCAAAAGACTTGCACTGATTTTTATTTTTATCAATAACTTTATACAATCAACTTCTAACTTTTGACCATTACTGTCATATAAAATAAATTTTGCACTGTGAACCAATCCATATATATACGTATTTGAACATGTTTTACATAATTAAAACAATGCTTTCATAAAAGCATAATTCCACTATGTGATGCACCCAGGAATTACCAGTCTGTTTCACGTTTTATTGATCTGGTTGTGAGCCACTAGCTTGATTTATGACCTATTAATGACTCTCAACTTATAGCCATTGTACCTTCCCAAATGGCTATCTGCTGTGTTGGCAAACCCAATTCGGTGAGGAGCACACACTCCTAGAGTCCTCTGACATGAGAAGCTGTTTCTTAAAAGTTTTCTGGAGGTAAGCTGCTTCTTTGTCTTCTTTTCCCACCCATATAATTGGAAAGAACTGGACCTTTTTTCTTTTTTTCTTTTTTTAGAAACAATTTCAAACCATGGAAATACTTAAAGACAAAGAACTCTTTATACCCTTCACTCAGAGACCATTTCAAATTTCACCAATGGTTTCAGCTATGTTCCTTGTACTAGAAGATCCATTCCAAGCTTACAAATTGTACCCATTTTCTACTCTCTAGTCAGTCCTTTTTTGATTTATTTTTTATTTATTTAATGTGTATGAGTGTTTTGCCTACATGTATGTAAGTGTACTACATGCATGCAGTGCCTGAAGAGGCCAGAAAAGGGGTGTTGGATCTCCTGGAACTAGTTATAGACAGTTGTTAGCTGTCCCGTGGGTGCTAAGAACTGAACTTGAGTCTACTGCAAGAGCAGCCAGTGCTCTTATCTTGAAGCCATTTCTCCAGCCCCCATTTTCTTGACTCTTGACCTCAATATTTTTTAAGACAACAGTCTCTTTATGTATGTACTTGGTTTGGATGTATCCATCGTTTCATCATAATTAGAACCTGTCTATGCAGTGGGGCCACGGTGTCACAGGAGATATGCTGTGTTTTTCTCTTTTCAAACTGTCAGTTTGTTCTGTACCTGGTGGTATTACCTTTGGCCAGAAGATTAAGGTCAAGATTTCCATGGCAAAGGTCCTTTTCTTCCTTCGTAATTAATAAATGCTGTAGCAGCTGGAGAGATGGCTCAGTTGTTTAAAACACTTGCTACAACACTAGCACCCACATGGCAGCTAACAGCTATCTGTAACTCCAATTCCAGGAGATCCAACACCTTCTTCTGGCCTCTGCAGGCATTACAGTCACATGGTACACTTATATACATGCAGGCAAAAAATGCATACACATAAAATAAAAATAATATATTAAAAAGTAAATGTTTTAAAGGAATACTTTGAGATCATTTAAAATTCACTTAATTCATCCACTTTTCCCACTAGTTTGGGCTCCATTTCCTTTCCTTTCCTGGATTACTTTTACAATGATGGTTTCTAAATGGTGATTTTTTTTTTTCTACCTCCATTACTCTTTCTACCTTTACAGGAGACATTTTACTATAAGAAAGACATCTCATTTTTTATTGTTCATTTCTTTATATTATGTATTCATAGGTGCCTTTTTTTCAATGGATAATTCATTTTTATCATTATTTATTTTAATGAGCATACAGTCCCTTTTGAAGAAGACTTTTGTGTCCTTTTGTTATGTCTTTATTGAGACCTAGGCTCATTTTCTTTCCCTGCCCTTGGTCTGGAATTAGTTCATTCTCCAGGAGCCCTGTTCCTATTAGTTGAGAGTAGCATTCAAAAGCAATAATTTAGGTGCTGGTCTTCAAATACTACTTGAATATTGCTCTTCCCAGATCCTCTCAGTAGTCAGAAGCAAGGAAAAACATGCATAGATACACACACATGCACATTACATTCCATGATTTATCTGTATTGAAAAACTTGCATCCATGTCACTACTTTTAATTCTGTATACCAACAACAGAGGTCATTCCGACTTTCCCTTTTTTCGTATTTATATCTGTTTTTTTAAGCACTGAAAACCTCTTTACTATTATCCTTAGTATGTTTACCTTTTTTGCTCAGTGTCTCTGTGCCATGCAGTCCTCTAACTAGCATGCTGTTGCCTTAATACTATATCCTCTCTTTATGTCAGGGCTTAGCCTTCCAAGAAGTAAAACTAAGAAGAAAGAGGTAGAAAGAAAAGTTATTTTCTTAAACTCTTGAGGAGATTATATCACCCCTTCCATAGCAGCCTTTTATGTAACTTTAAGAAGAAGAAGTACACGCCAGGTATGGTGGTGCACACCTTTAATCCCAGCCCTTGGGAGGCAGAGGAAGGCAGATCTCTGTGAGATGGAGGCCAACCTGGTCTACATAGTGAGTTCCAGGTGGCCTTGGACTAGGGAGATTCTGTCCAAAAAACGAAAGAAAAGAAAAAGAAGTTCATAAAATATGAAATCCTAATGTTAAGCTCTTTGCTTCAGATTTTCATGTAGAATCTTATATATGGTTTATAGATGCATATGTATATTGACCAAACACTTTTTGTGATAACTACCTTGAATTGAGCATGATCATACTGGGCACTTTTTAGATGATGAGTTTTCTGTATATTAACTCTCAACTATATAGCTCCACATTATAATTTAATTCACCATTTTGGAGGTGAGCCAAATAAAACTCATTGAGGTTAAAGAACCTGACAATGTTGTATAGTTAAATGGAGGTTTGACTTTCAGCCCAGGGTATTTGACTACAGATTCCACATTTTCTCACGCTACAAGTACAGCGTGATGGGTGTCTTGATTTCATTTCTGTTGCTGTGATTAAATACCCAGACTAAAAGCAACTTGGGGGAGAAAGTATTTGTCATTATTTTAGCTCACAATTCTTGATTATATCCCATCTTATCAGAAAGTCAGTTGGCAGAAACTTTAAATAATCTAGTCACATCATATCCACAGTCAAGAGTAGAGAGAAATGACGGCATGTATGCTTGCTAGTGCTTAGCACACATTCTCTTTTGTACAGTTTGGGACCCAAAGCCAAGAAATCATGCCCCCTTTATCAATTAACATAATCAAGACAGTCCTCCACAGACATGCCCACCGGCCAACCTGAACAGGACACTCCCTCATTGAGACTTCCAGTTGATTCTAGATTGTATCAAGTTAGCCTTTAAAATTTACCTTCACAGTGGGAGCATATTTATTCATTGATTGGGAATCACTACTGTAAAAGCATTTTACCAAGAGCTGCAGAGATGGCCCAGCAGTTAAAAGCATTGGCTGCTTTTATCGAGCACCCAGGTTCAGTTCCCAGAACCCACAGGGCAGCTAACAGCTGTCTGTAACTCCAGTTCCAGGGAATCCACTGCCCTCCTTTGACCTCCACAGGCATTACATAACTCAGGTGCACATACATGCAGGCAATATGCTCATACACATAAAATTTTAAAAATAAATAAAATATTTTTAAAATGCATTTCACTAAATGTTATCACTTTTAAACTATAGCATTTAATTTTCTTCATTTGAGAAATAAGGAGAAAAAAATACCTGATTCATTAATTTCTTTCTTTAAGTTTTGGAGTTGTTGAGTCATTGAGGGTTGGTAATCAGGATTTACATAAGGCTTTTCATTCATTGGTCACACATTTGATGTGTGCCACCTTAAACACAAGTTCTTTGTTAGTTCTTATATTTGTTGGAGACTGTTGAACCGACTACTTGGGACTCTTATAACTGCTAACCCACTCCCCTTTTTATTTTATTTATTTACTTGTTTGTGGGTGGGTGCATTTATTTGTGCCTTGTGGGTGCAAGTGCCTGTGGAGGTCATAAGAGGGTGCTGGATCCCTTGGTGCAGGAGTTACACAGGCATTTGTAAGCAGACTCATGTGGGTGCTGGGAAATGAACTTGGGTCCTCTGTAAAAGCAGCAAATGCTTTTAAGCACTTAACCATTTCTTTTTCTCTCAAATAGAAGAAATAAAAAAGATGAACCCAACATTCTGACCTGCCTCTCTAGAATAAGTTACTTTCTAAACAAAGTCTTCTTGCAAAGCTTCACCCATGGAAGTCTGTTTCTTAGGTTTCCTTTACCTGGCTCTTTGGTTACTGACTCTTAATTAGAGAAATAATAGCTTCATTTATCTACTGAATAACTCCTGCCTACAGAGGCAAAGAGGAGGACTTTGTTTGTTTGTTTGTTGAGACAAGGTCGCCCTATAGCCCCAGCTGGTCTGAATCTTGCTATGTGGACAAGGCTGGCCTGAATCAAACAGAGATCCTCCCGCCTCTGCCTCCCAAGTGTTGGAATTAAAGGTGTGTGCCATCGTGCCCAGCAGAACAATTATTTTTTCTTTATATTTATTTACTTATTTTTATATTATATACATGAGTGTTTTCCTTGAGTGTATTTAAGCACACCCATGTGGTGCAATGCCCACAGAGGCCAGAAGAGGATGTCAGATCCCCTGGGAACCAAACTCAGGTCCTCTGCAAGAGCAGCCAGTGCTTTTAACTGCAGAGCCATCTTTCCAGCCTAAGGAGAACAATTCTTAATCTCAACTAGCCTTCCATGCTGTAGTTAGGCAGTCATCTGTGTGGTGTCCTTGGCTAGGATATTAAAATTTAAGATAAGCCAGTGCAAAGAAAAGGTAGGTTGCTTTAATCTTTGAATCCATAATTCAGAAATGATACTGCAGTGGTGTATTACTTGAAAACTAGAGTCTCTGTATAACTGGAAGGGACGAGACTGTGGCCAAGTACATTTCCTTTTTCACTGGGATGTGAGGGAGACATTCATTTTCAAAGAAGAATCAATGTCTTTTGAATATGACAGGAACAGTAAATGCTTATTGGTAGGATTGAAAAAATATATACCAAAAAAAAAAGCTTTCTGGAGAAGTTCTCTCTGGCCCAGGTTTCTAATGAATTCTTATAAATGTCTTAAATGCTGCAAATCTTCTTGAAGGCTTTGCCTCGTAGTTCTTTTCATTTCAGCTTTTACTTTATCGGCAAGAGCTTATCCCTCTGTAGAGGTGTGCTTCGCACCTCTTATTGATTCTATGTCTTTGGCCAACTCGTTTGAACCATTTTAGAACTTCAGTTTCCTCATCTGTAAGATAATAATGTGCTTTTCAAGCATGGTGGACAAGATGACATTGTATATATTAAAACACTTTGTACAATATAAAGGAGTTTACTGTTGTTATAAACTGCCTTGAAGTAGATAGAAGATGTAGTAAGAAAAGACAGAAGGACCATTTCAGAGGAAGGGGGGTTATGGTCCCTCTCCCATTACCAGTAAGAGTGAAGTCACTATGTAGACCTTAGAGAAACAGGTCTGCAAAGTAGCTGATCAGAGTTATTCTTGCTGTCCCTTTAAAGTATAATGTAATCTTGTCAGCATACGGACAGGGATTTATATAAGCTATGTTCTCGATATAAAATTCATCAATCTGAGTTCAGCAGGTAAAGGCTCTTGCTGCCAAGCCTGTTGACCAGAATTCAATCCCTAGGACCTACATAGTAGAAGGAGAGAAGTCCTCTAACTTCTATGCGCATGCTGATAAACATGCACCTTACACGCACGCACATTAAATAATAAATAATAATAAATGTAATAAAAATCAATAGATCTGAATTTTCACAGTAATTGGTCTTTTTATTAAACACAGCACATAATTCCAACCTGTGGTAGAATTAAGAACTCTTCAGATCGAAGATGAATCGGGACCTTTTTATAAATCCTTTTCAAACGGCATTCCTTAACCCCAAGTAGTTGATCACTTTTGTCATTTAATTTCACAAAATTAATCTGGAATAAAGATAGGAAAATAATCAGTGGAAAAAAGAGTGACTTGTTGGAAGGATTTTTATATATACATATTATATACATACATATATATATATATACATGTATATATATATATAGAGAGAGAGAGAGAGAGAGAGAGAGAGATTTTGTGTGAAAAGGGGTGAGTAGGATGGACTCTCCAAGACTTTAGAGGGAAATGAGTTGTTACTTTGGGGATAAATCCACTAGCTTAGAAAGCATTTGGTTTAAAAATGCAGGATGGTGTGGTGCTGACAACAGAGTGCAAAAGATTAAATCTGAGATGTTTCCTCAAGGCCAAATTCAAACTCCTTCAACACCCAGCAAAGAAATTCCTTTCTTTTTAACTCTTCATTTTCCCTGTGCTGCTGAGGCCTGTAGTCTTGAAGTTTTGAAACTGTCACATATTTGTTTGGGTTATTATTTTTTTCCTTTCCCTTTATCTTTATTGTACATTCTAATCTTTTTCCTCCCTAATTACTGTGTCTTAGAAAATTAACACACATTCTAGGTAGAGATTTAGCCAAGAAAATCTCTGACCTACAGAGTTCACTGTACAGTGGGCCAGAGTTTTAAACTGCTGTGCTTTCTGACAATGTAGGAATGACATATATTAAAACTGAACATAAAAGACCTGAAGATACTTTGATATTTCTGTGTAGGCCTGTTACTTAAGAGATAAGGAAGTTGAAAAAATCACCATTCTCATATGTAGAAAAGTGTTTAGAAAAACCAACCTTGGCAACTGTTGCCTGCCCCAGGGTAGTAACTGCTGGGAGATTGTGGAGTTGGCCCCTCAGCTTGACCACCGAGCCTCCCTTCATTCCTAGAAGCTGGAGGTTTTCTCTTCCTTCTACAAGTGGCAACCAAGTTCTGGGTTGAAAGTGAATCCTTGCCCTTGGCGACTCTCCAGCATTCCACACTGAGCGAATAGGGATTTGGAATGTCAGAAAATAGAAGAGGGGAGGGGAAAGATGTGCGTATGACTGTGAGTGTTTGGACACAAAAGCAGCTCCGTCTGGAAGGACTTAGGGAAACTTGAGTTCTTCAGACTGCTTCCTTCTCATAAACTTTTGGTTCCTTATTTGTGTTTTTAGTTTTTTAATTGTAAGCCTGAATTTATCACAGCAGTCCAAACTCTTACCGCCCTATGGAGAGAAGCTGGGGGAAGACAGGATGGTTTCCAGAGAATTTCTGTTTCTTCCCTCTGGATAAAGTGACAGTACTTGTTCCTAGACCCAGCAGCAGCAGGCTCCAGAGTCGTCTTTTCTCTGGGATTTAATCTGGTGTCATCGTGAACCTAAATTCAGGTTTTATTCAAGAGCAAGCCTCAGTAAGAAGTGTCCTTTTGGGAGACTCAAGGACCCAATCTATTCATGAAAGGTGTTCGGCACATGCCTTCTACCGGGCACACTTGTGGTTGAAGTTGAATTGAAAATATTGATGGGACACGCCTCTTCAGACTCTCTTAACTGTGGACTGGTTCAGAGCTCAAGACTATAATTTACAAGGCGGCTTTTATCCTTTATTTAGTTCTATCCAAATTCATCTTGCATCAACTCTAAAGGAGAGATTCTGTGAGAGTTATCTGCAGAGGCAGTTTTCCAGCTTTGTGTGAAGAATCCAGAAGTTGAGTGTCTATCTACATCCTGAGGAACCATGTCCTCTTTATATACCCGAAGTAAAGAATTCACTCGGAATAGAAAATCTCAGTCTGATTCTCCCCCAGCATCTCCCTCCCCGACTGCCAAGACACTCCGAGTAAGCCTTTTTACTTATGTCTGATCAGAGTTGGGCAGAGGTGGGAAATGTGTTTACATGTAACTTGCAGGGTTAGACTGAGAGAACAGGGCATTTCAGAATATCATAGAAATGGGGGATAAGAGAAAAGACCCAGCTAGCTTTTCTACGAGAGCTTATACTTCATAATACTTGATATAGTCTTTAGTAGAAGCAAACAAATATTTCAAGTTACAGCTTTTGTCTTTTAGCTTTTAATCAGTTGAAACTGCTTCACAGTAAGAGTCTAGAGTTTTTATAACTATGTCTTGTGGAGCTTTTCTTCAGTTTTAGTTGCTGCTTTTCCTGTTTTATGGATCAATACTATTTTTGAGAGAAAAAGCACTTAAATGACTGTGAAACTATATGCATCAAATTTCAATCATTTGTAAGTTCTGTATGCATAACTTTGTAGGAAATAGCTTATGCCATTTTATGTGTCTCTATAAATGATATAAAAGTCAAAATGAGCAAAGGCTTATGCACACTTGGAATCATCCGCCTTAGGTACTTTCAGGAAATTCCTTGCTTAAAAATCAAATAACTCCCGACCTTTGATAGCCAGCCGTGTTAAGGTGTTGTGCTGTCCTAGGCAGGGGCACTGGGGCTGTCTCCATTTCCTCTGGTGATTTTCCCTGCTAAAGTATTTAACATATGGGCATTTGTATCTATTGTGCTGCCAATAGCAAGCAAGCAATGAGAAGCCCTAATGGGCATATTAGGTAGCAGGCAAGGTAGCAGTTCCTTCTTAGGGAACTGGGTTGTGCTGTATCATATATACAGCATAAGAAGAGAGTCAGTCGTAGCTTCCTTATTTGGGGAGCTTTGGGAAGAAAATCTCCAAGAAACCTCAGCAGACTACTGTTTCTTTTCATTTATTTTATATCCATTTTCATTGTTTTCCTCAAAGTGTAAGTTCTCATAGAGTAAAATTTGGTATATAGCATATTGGTCTGGGGCCTCAATCAGGGCTATCTAGTTGCTATAATGCCAAAAAAAATGTTGTTAGAAAACTATTTGTGAATAATTCTTTTTGTGAAA
The DNA here is from genome assembly GCA_035773235.1 of Eospalax fontanierii. Classification (NCBI taxonomy): domain Eukaryota; kingdom Metazoa; phylum Chordata; class Mammalia; order Rodentia; family Spalacidae; genus Eospalax; species Eospalax fontanierii. Next base: position 59,464,839 of record CM069535.1, read on the forward strand.
GGGCCAGAAGAGGCTTTGGTATACATGTCACCGTTACTGAGCTCCAGGGGTGCTTCTTCCCCACGTAGGCCAGTACCTTCCTTGTTCAAGAGTCTATAGGTATTTTCTATTGGTATTTTCTGATGGCCCCAATTGAGGTCCAAGACTGAACACCATCACTTTAAGTGATGTGATCGCTCAGCAAGCTCCTGTTTAGTGGCCACCCTGCTCTTTCTCTTTTTCCATTATTCCATTAGAATTTGCTACATTTTTTTCTTCTTGTCTCCTAAACAGCCACCATATATCTTCTCTATCCTCATTCTACTACCTCTGTTCCCTGCCATTTAGAAAGAGGTCACAGTGGGCAAAATTTGAGAGTTTAGATTACAGAAAATCAAAACATGGGTAGCTTTAATAAGAGACTGCTTCCCAGTTTCAGTGGTCTGTGGCTGTAGATTCCCACACTAGCATCAGCTTACTGTAACCAACTTCCAGTGTTCCATATGGCTGGAGACCATACTGTAGAGAATGCTGATTTTCATATAGCACTCATGTTCTATTATGTCTTTAATGACTGAGGTAGAGGAAGATATGCAAAAGTAATTTAGAGGCTGTTGACTCTTGGGACTATTTACCAAGCTAGGATTTGTCTTGTAAAATTTTATTCTTTTCTTGTGTTTGACTAGTTAGAGTGCTTTTTAAAAACTGATTTGGGGTATACTTTAACAACTAAATTTATCATGGTTTTGTACTCATGTGTCTTCTGATGCCTGGGTACAACTGACTGATCCTCTAGGTGAATATTACTGCCTATATTTTACATAAGAAGAAACTGAGATACCTAAAAGACTCTTGCCCAGCATCATTCAGATAGCAAACAAGTGAAGTCTTAGGCTCAGGTCTCTCTGCTTCCAGAACCCTCACTGGCAACAGATTTCAAGGTGACGTTTAAAAACATGCTAAGGGGCCAAGATGGTAATTAAAACCCTGAGTAGCTGTAAAAGCTCCAAATCTATCCATGATGAGGACATGGGAATCTGAAATTGCAGGAAAGAGAACACTATGTCTAAAGACCAAGGGAGGCAATTGACAGGCCATAATTGAATCTCTCGTGCCTGGTTCCTAAATTCCAGTCATACCCTCTGGGACCAAAACTCCCACAGATCCTGAGACCTTTAGGCCTCAGGTTTCACTTAAAGAAAAAAATGACTAGACTTTTACTGTAAAAACTCAGGCAGTTATTGGGTACATTTTAGTAAATGTGGGACAACTCTCACTACCTTCATCCAGACCTCCATGATTTTTTTTTTAAGCTAGAGTTTGCTTAGAGTTAAAGAGATACAGCCCCTGATCCAACATGCTTCAGAACTGTTGATACAAACAAGCATTTAAAAGTTTACAATTATTTTTAGTGGTATTAAACGGGCTGACTATGAAATGCTTCCATATAAGGCAAATGTCCTCAGAGAATGTTTAAATAATGGCTCTTCACATACAAAGATGATTTTAGACATTTTATTCTTCAACAAATGTTCAGGAAGCCCTATGGGTAAATGAAAACTGCATAGGTATTTGAATAGATATTTTTAACTTAGAAAACAAAAGGTGTAATGATTTTCAGAGACTATAAAACTATTTTATCATATGTCTTTACATTTTAACTCTTTGTAACATCTAATGCTTTTTGAATTACATAATGCCAGATTTTTATACTCAGTAAGCCTGTGACCCTTATTAATAATATAAAAATCTGGAGCTGGACACATGGCTCAGCAGTTAAGAGCACTGTCTGCTCTAGCAGGTTTGAGTCCCAGCACGCACATGGCTGCTAACAACTGTTTATTACTCCAGTTTGAAGGGATCCAATGCCCTCTTCTGGGATCCATGGGTATTGCATGACACAGGTGCACTTACACACCTGCAGGCAACACACTCACTCATACACATAAAAAATAAAAAAATAAAAATTTAATGTGGGGCTAACAAGATGACCCAGTAGGTTATAGTGTTTACCACTAAGTTTGATGACCTGTGTTCCATCTGTGGGACATGGTGAAAGGAGAGAACAGACTCCCACAAGTTGCCTTCTGACCTCCACACATATGGCATGTGTATGTGTGTGCATATGCATAAGCACATACACAAACACAGCTAATGGATGAATAAATAAGTAAATGTTTTGGGGAGTCTAATGTCTTTGGCTATCATGTGGCTCACTTTCTCCCAGTGAAAAATCACTTGTGTAGAAAGTGAAAAATCACTTGTGTAGAAAGTAGCCCCAGCCAAGATTTGTGTTTACTTTTTCTCTTTCCTATTTTTAAAACAATATTTTTATTCTCTGAACACAAATCGTACTGTTAAACTTTTTATTTTTTTACAATACCCCTTACCTGTGTGGTGGTGGCACATGCCTATAATTACAACACTCAACGTACTGAAACTGTAGGATCACAAATTTGAGATAGCCTGAGCTACATAGGTGAATTCAAGGCCACCCTGGGCTACGTAGTGAGATCTTGTCTCCCCTCAACCAAACCATTAGCTCTACTCATCAGGTAAAATTATCCATATATCCTTTCCATCCTTCCAGACCCTCTCAGCTCTCATTGAGAATGATTGTTGTGATCTGTTGCTGCATTGCTGTTTGACTCTCCTGTGGAATAAGGACATAGCTTATTCACAGATTCTTTGGGCATTCACATTTATTTCTCATTAGTTTAACATCTCTTTTGTTTCTAAAGTTTGGAACTCCATGAGTACTTAATCTGTTATCTCAGATGTATTATTCTGGAAAGGCAGAATACCTTCTAGATTCACTCTCCTTTCAAATAGATACTCTCTTCTCTCATTGTGAAGCAGCTGGAACATAAAATGTTTAGCATGTACACTTAGCAGAAAAGCTTCTTTTGAGAGCAGTGTTCAGCATTAAAATTCTGTAATCCCTGCTATCCAGGGAGCTGAGGCAGGCTTTAACACAAGTTCAAGGTCTCTCTCAGTGAGACCCTGTCTCAAAATAAAAAACTTTTTAAAAGGGCTGGGGTTGAGCCATAGAGCAGTTGCCTAAAATGTGCAAAGCCCTAGATTCAACCCCAGTACTGCCAAAAATTTACAAATTAAAATTTAAAATTCTGAACTACAAATATTTAGCATTTTAAATTATTTTGAAGGCATGAGGCAGATAATCAATACTCTCAAACTATTATTTGCTAATTTAATAAAATATATTCCAACCATGACATGACTGATGACAGCACTGAAGAGCTGAGGCAGAAGGATCACAAGCTTGGAGGCTCGGTAACCAGACCTTTTCTCAAAAACGTGGAAACTGTGTGTGTGTGTGTGTGTGTGTGTGTGTGTGTGTGTGTGTGTGTGTGTGTTAGCATAGCATTGTGGCACACCTTTAATCCCCACATTCGGGAGGTGGAAGTAGGCAGATTGTGAGATCAAGGCCAGCCTGGTGTATACATAACAAGTTCCAGGCCAGTGGTGGCTACAAGGATACCCTGTCTTAAAAAGACCAAGAAAAGGGAAGGAGGGGGGAGTATGTGTGTGTCCGAGAAAGAACAGGGTGAGGAGCAGGAAGGATGGAGAGATGGAGGGAGAGAAGAGAGAAAGAAATATAGTATATAGACAAAGAAAACAAATGCTAGCAAATGTCCAAATTTTAGTACTTATTTGGAAACTATCATGTTGACTACATCTTGAAGTAAGTGGGCCATCATCTGAATCCTAGGAATTTTTTTTTAATTTTTTTATATTGTGTGTATGACTATATTGCCTAATGTGTGAGTACACCATGTCATGCAATGCCAGTGGAGGTCAGAATAGGGAATCAGATTCCCCTGGAACTAGAGTTGTAAATAGTTGTTAGCCACCATGTGGATGCTGGAAACCAAACCTAGGTCCTCTGCAAGAGCAACCAGTGCTTTTGACCTCTGAACCATCTCTCCAGCCCCATCCTGGGGATCTTTTTTAAATGTATTTTTTATTGAATTTTCCTGTATTTCATATATAAGATCTTAACCATCTTTATACCCCCTTCCCTATTGGCACCCTCTCATACACCCCCCACTGGATTTCATGTATTCTGTCATTTATGTTAAGACCTATCAAGTCAAGTTGGTGTCCCCAGACATCCCTCTGTGTAAGTTCATCCACCGACTTTTAGTCAGTCTATCCAGAGTCACTCCCTTAAAGAAGATCAGCTCTCCCTCACCCAGCAGTACTCAACTTCCCAATAGTTCTTCAGCTAAGGTTGGGGCCTGCTGTCCATTTCCCCAGTTCTTTGCAGGGTTTTTTGCCTGCTTGAGTTTGCATGGGTCTTGTGTATGTTGACCCCATTGCTTAGGTTCATATGAGCAAGGTCTCAGGAGCCTATAAGACTCTATTTCTATATAGTAAAATATTTTAATTAGGCAGATGGTCATTGAATTGATTAATTATGATACAAGGGTTTGATCTGCATTTATAAACCAATACCTGTCACATTTAATCTGGATTCTGATCTGACATCTCATAGAAAAGATTCTAGATAATATTTTTCCTCTTTCTAGCTATAAATGTACATATGGGAAATGTAAATAACTTGTTTTGTTTTGTAACTACTCCTAATCAGAACATTTGAAAAATGATTGAAAGATGAAAGATTGCAGCTTTCAGGGCTGGAGAGATGGCTCAGTGGTTAAGAGCATTGGCTGCTCTTACAGAGGACCCAGGTTCAATTCTTAGCACCCACATGGCAGCTAACAGCCATCTGTAACTCCAGTTCCAGAGGATCTAATACCTTCTTCTGACCTCTGTGGGCATTGCATGACATGGATGCACTTACAAATACATGTAGGCAATACACTCATATACATAAAAATAAAAATAATAAATAAAATATTTTTTAAAAGATCACAGCTTTCATGAGAGTTTAATCTCATGAATTCTGGTTTGCAGGCCAGAGGCATTGTGCCTCGTCCTTGTCTAGGCCTCAGGTGTTGATGATCGGTCTTGTCATGTCCTCTGTGTACTCCTGGCAAGCACCAAACATATTTATATATACATATGTATATATAATATTAGTATATTAGTATATTATTCCAGTATATTATTCTTTATCTAGAATGCTACATCTGGGTCACTACTAATCTGGAATCTTTTTTTTTTAACTTCACTTTATAATTCATTGTCAGGAATAAGGAACATTTGGGTGAACAACACTAATTAGGATGCAGTCTCTTAATCTTTTTTTTCTGCTAATTGAATTAAAATCATCTTCTTTTTGTTTGTTTTTTTTTATTCCACTAAAGAAGAGTCAATAAACAGTGATTCTTCAGTTCAAGAAATCTTCTTAGGCAGTAACAGTAGAATCTATAGTGACAAAAATAGATTCTCCATTGGGAGCCATTGCACGCCCACAATTCTGGGTAGTTACATGCTGGCCTAGTTAATCCATGCCCTACATAGAGTCTTGGTGAGATAGCTTCTGGATCCTGGGTTTGTTGACCAGAAATATTGGGAGCTTGAAGACATCAGTTCCTTTCCTGCAAGCCGTGTTCTCTTGCCACTCTGATATGTGGGAAATAAGTAAGAGGTTATGTGCTCTGTTTTGTTTTGATATGTGATCACTATTACCCAGTCTGGTCTTGAATTCAGGGGCAATTCTCCTGCCTCGACTTCCCAAGGAACTGGGACTATAGGCTGCATGCCATCCAACCTGCTCTGTTGTTCATCCTCCCACAATTAAGATCTCATAGGCATCTGCTATGTAGTAAGCCCTATGCTGGATGCTGGAATTCATAAATGAAGGACATAGTTTTTTGCCCTCAATGAACTGACAGTCTAATTAGAAAAATGATAACATAGGGAAATGAATTTTCTAATAAGGACCTACATTCAGAGTATGCTAGTTGAGTCAAGCAGAAGTAACCTACAGGCTACTTGTATAAGGTGTATAAGAAACAGATAAATTTCTTGTCTCTAGTTAGATCTGTCTCTAAGATATCACATTATCTGTATACAAATATTTCAAAATCTGAAAAAAAGTCAACTAACCTGCACATTGCAGATAAGAGATAGTCTGTAGTTGATCTATAAGCTTAAGAGATAATAAATTATGGGCTGAATAGATTGATACTGATGGTTAGAGCTATGAGAGTGGCTTGTCTCAAAAGTAAATGTACCATGAAGAAAGGCTGAATGTAAACCATAGGGAGGTGACAGCTGAGAGCAGAGATGGGCAGCTGCTCCCCGTTTCTAGTTGCCACTGAAATCACTTGCAGGAAGACAGCAGGTGCTGTGTCTAGTTTCTTTTCTTGAGATCAATCTGTTGCTTTTGTTGCAGTATTAAGCTTCAGTTCTCAAGGATCCTAAAATTTAGGAAGAGTCAGTTGGTTATGAGTTTAGGGTTGAATTCTAGTTTTATTTTCAATATATAGCCCATTGTGTGACCAGGGATCTTTTTTTCCCCCCAAGTTTGAAGAAGTTTCCAGACTATTCACATTGGCTTGGCTTGGTTTTTTTTTTTTTTCTTTCAATCTTAATATTTAGGTGATCTGACAGTTAATTGTACTCAGAAGCCTAATTGGGAAACAATTAGACTTGGATTTCATCAGCCAAATTTTGTTCTTTTGAGCTCTTTTTTGTTTCTATTCTTGACCTGCTTTTTATGTGGTAGGTATTATCGGCTATGGTGTTAGTTCTCATAGCCCCCAATCCCAGCAACTTCAATTTGTTACATGAATCTGTATGAAATAGTAAGTAGTTACTTTTAAATTTTGTATGAAAAGTAAATATTTTTAGCTTGAAATTAACTTGCAAAGTAAATGAAAGTATATTAAATCTTGAAAATCTTTGTGTTGCTTTCCAAGGTCAACTCTGGAAGACAGCAAAATAATAATCTAAATAAGCTGTGGATTATAAAGACTAAATAGGAAGTGGGCTAGATGGTTAAAATCCACAATACAATGTGTTACTTAAGTACTTAAGTTACTTAAGGATTTTATTTGATCTTAATTCTGCAGCCAACAAGCATTGAGAGAATCAAAGGACCAGAGGGATAATGAGAAAGAATGGAAAAGCAAAGGAAACTAGCAGTTTTAAGAGCTGACATTTATATAACACATATTATTCCAGGGCTGTACCAATCACTTACGTTTGTTGTCTTATTTAGTGCTTTAATTAATCTTAAATATTGAGTACCATTATCCTCATTTTTCTGATGAGAACATTAAGACAGGGACTTAGGCAGTTATCCAAGATCCCATGACTGAAAATGCTGTAGGAGTCTGGGTCCAGAGCCTCATCTTAACCATTAGATGTGCAGCTGACCCAGCAAAACCACCGTGGCCCCAGGAGAGAGTTCCTGAGTGATTGCCAACACTCCTTCTGTGGGTTTGATGTGGAAAAGGCCATGAGGATCACACTACCTACGCTAAGGGAGGAAAAACCTTATAGAATAATTTGTAGAGACCATCTAAATCAGAAAAAAATAATTTTACATCATTTGAAATTGGTGTCATTTATAATTTTTAAGTATCTCTATAATTATCTTTGAAAAGGAGAAAAGATCTGCCATATTCCTGAATTGTATGACCTAACTCATTTTTAGTGTGTATTTCAACTGTAAATTATAAATTGTTCCCCTAAAAACATTTTAAGTGCTTAAAAACAGGGCCTTTTAGCCAGGTCATTCTCTTATTTTGTTTATGCTATTTTGCTTTGTAAATATTTTTTTTTAATCACAAAAGTATACTTCAGTTCAGGATTTATTAAGTTATAACAAGTTTGGAATTAACAGAGCCTGAATTGCTGAGGTTTTTATCTGAAGGACCTTTCCCCCACCCCAAAATAGGCCGAGTACAAAAGCATTTCCTCTCCAGGGTCAACATCTTAACATACCTAGTCAGCCCTGGGAGACCCCTAAATCCAAACAGTTTTGTATGTTTAAAACTCTATTTTCCTATTGGAGTATAAAAATAAAGAAAATTTTTTTTTAGTTCAGTTTTTCATCTCTTGGAGCTTCATCTTTCTGAGCAGGGTAGCATTATGGGATAACAGAAGCTCTAGCAAGACCTAACCTGTGCCAGATTTCTCACAAGTTGCATATGATGGTGTCAGTTTTAATGACCACTAACCAGTTTCAGGCTCTAGGTCGATGTATCCAGGAGATCTGTAACCATCCTTAAAGCCTTACTCCAGATCTCTATTCAATATAAGTCTCTCCCTTGCCTTTTTATTTTCAGTAGGTACCAGATAATCTGACATTTGGTTGCATTTAATTGGCTTGTTTCTTAATTTGCTCGCTGTTTTATCAGTGTGATTATCTTTGAGATTAAAGAACTACGTCTGAGATTTTGTAATTGTATATTTAATTACTCCATGCCACTGGCATAACTAGGAACACACAGATACTTAATGAAAATGTAGAGAATGAATGCTACTGCCTTTAAATTTTGAAGTCTCTTCTCTTTTCCCATGTGGCCATTTAGGAGAGTCAGAGGCCACATGCTAAGATTTCTATTTTTGAAATGAAGGCTGAGCATAGGTTTTCCGAAGGCAACTCAGAATTACACTTTGCTAGTATTTTTGTAGATCCAAAATAAATGAGTTAATACTTTGGTTTTGATGGAGTAAAATGAAAAAGTTAAAAACATAGGGTGTATACTAATCCTTTTTAGAACTTACTGAGAAATAGTTTTAGTTTGTGTGACTTAAGCCTTAGGTATTCTTTTCCTCTTGAATTTTTATTACTGTTACAGCATGTATATGCTTGCCACGGTATGTGTAGAGGCCTGAGGACAATGTGCGGAGTCAAGTCTTCCTTCCTCCTTTATGTGGATTCTAGATCATCAGACTGGCATCACTGTGTGACAAGTACTTAGCTGCTGAGCTATCTTGCCAGTCCCTCTTTTCCTCTTGAAATGTGAGGTCTAGAGAACCTCATAATCCCTTTTTCAACATTTTCATTCTCATCTTGGTCCAAGATGAAATGGCTGCTCTTCAACAAGCTGAGTTTGCCATGACTTTTGTTTTGTTTTGTTTTTAATCCACCTCAGCCAGGTGGCACAGGCTGGAGAGGTGAAGGCAGGAGGATCAGAAGTTCAAGGTCATCCTTGGCAATAGAGTGAGTTTGAGGACAGTCTAGGGTTTGGCCCTGCCTCCAAAAAAAATGAAACAAAACAAGATGATCAGACATGGTTGATGCATGCCTATTAGTTCAGAAGACAGAAGCAAAAGGATTCCCATAAGTTTAAGGCTAGCGGGGACTACATAGCAAGACTCTATCTCAAAATTAGACAAACAAAAAGCATCTTTTCATATGCCTGGGCATGGAAAGCTTATTGCCTTGTAGAGGTATGATCTATTGAAGAGCCTCAGCAGGTAGTGGGATGGGACCTGGACATTTATAGAGGCACAATGACTCTTGAAGACTGGAGATTGAAGGAGGTTAAGGCCTAACTAGGGACTCTGTAATTTATGGCTTTTTTCCTTGTGCCAAGCATGAAAATCTGCACATGCTACACAAGTGTTGTGTCACTAAGGTACATTCTAGCCCCTAAATTTCTGAATTATTATATACAGCATTTCCAAATAGTATTTGGGGGGAGGAGTCAGACTTCTTTTCTCAAATGTTCACTGAACTCAATTTTTTAATTATTTCAGAATATTTCAGAAAAGACTATGGTTTCAGGTGGTTGTGTATGCCACTGTATCCAAGACATAGGGAGGATAAGTAGATGGCAAAGTGTGAGTCTGTGCTAGAGCATTCTTTGCCCATCTTGGTCATCTGTAGTACACTGCACATGAATGGCTAGATAGAGAGTAAGTGTGCGCTTGCAAATGTATATATGAGTCCCATGAGTTTTAGAATTGTCTTTTAAATATTAAATGGCTTGCCTCTGCCAGGTGTGGTGGTGCACATCTTTAATCCCAGCACTCGGGAGGCAGAGGCAGGTGGATCTCTTGAGATCAAGGTCAGCCTGGTCTACACAGGGAGTTCCAGGCCAGCTGGGACTACAGGAAGATCCTGTCTCAAAATAATAATAATAATAATAATAATAATAATAGAAAATGGATCTCCTCAGATATTTTTATGTTCTTATGTTTCCTTCTACAATAAGTACATTTTGTGATTCCAAAGGAATCTAGATACTCTTTAAAGGCTGAGAATATTCAGAGAAATGACATAAACACATGTAGAAACTAGAATTTTATAATTCCAGTGATCGTTAAGTAGCCTGATAAATGCAACAGAAGATTGCATATTTCTATAATCTAATAATATATTTTTATTTTATTACATTTATTTATTGGGGGATTTGTTTATGTGTGCCACAACACATGTGTAAAGATCAGAAGATAATTTCAGGAGTCAGTTATCTCTTTCCGCAGTGTGGGTCCTGTGTGTTGAACTCAAGTTTTCAGGCTTGGTGGCAAGTGCCTTTACCCACTGATCCATCTTGCCTGCTCCAGTTGTTTTTATTTTAAAATGTAGTAAGATGTGCTTTACTATGCAAGCTGACACTAGCTTATAGGATAGATGTGTTCAGTCACAGATTTAATTTTCCACATCAAAACCAACAAATGTAAAAAATTGGTAGGGGAGTCATCTGGCATGTGAGATTTTTTCAGAAATACAGTATAGGGCCTATGAGATGACTGAGTGGGTGAAGCACCTGCCTCACAAGCCTGACAACCTGAGTTTGATTCCTGGAACCCATGTGAAAATGGGTGAGAGAACTGACTCCACAAGGTTGTTGTCTATACTCATCATGCACGTACACAATAATAAAATTTAAGAAACAAATACTTATTAACAATGTTAACTACTGAATTTGATATTCCCATTTAATAATTTTTCTGTATGTATTAAGTAATTGGTAAAGACAAATTAAGGAGTTTAAGATGATGAGCATTTATGTGGTTTTATAGTTGTTAATTTTTTGCCTAGAGAGTATACTATCTGTCATACATATTCACAAGGATACACACTTTTTCCTAACATAAGGCAGTAATTTTAGCATTGTTCTGATTCTAAGTGTATGTAGTTACACACTGCAGCTGAGAGGCTGTGTGTGTTTCTTATGTTCAGGATGTTATAGACTGGACCATGTATTGTTGTTAAGATTGGAAATGACTCTCAGAAGATGCCCTGGCCTAATCTACAAACCCTATATTTATGACAAGATAGACCTTCCGTGTTACATGATCATCATGTGGCTCAGTTGTCTTTATTATAGGGCAGATTTTTTTTCCAAGTGGGTCTGCCTGATTTAATTACACAACCCTGATAACCGAAAGGAAAGCAAAAAATGTAAGGCGTGGAAAAGACTGTGTCATTGCTGGATTGAAGGTGAAAGGGGCTGAGTGGGAAGGGGTATGGAAGCCCTTAAACATAGCAACCACCTCTGGCAGCAGCAAAGCCATGGGGGCCTGCTGCCCACAGCTTCAGGGGCTTGGGATCTGCTGATAGTTTGAATGAGCACAAGGGCAGATTCTTCTCTAAGAGCTGCAGACACTGATTTCACGTTCATATGAGAACATAAAGAGAGAATCCACTAGAGCCATGCCAGATTCAGGGCCTATAAAACTGTGAGACAATGAGTGTTTTAAGGCTCCAAGTTTTATGGTCATTTGTTTTGGCAGCAATAGAAAACTAGTACAATTGAAACTTCGGTGATATTACAGAAATAGTAGCTTTTTACATGTTGGCAGGGATGGTGGGGTTATCAGGTCTCTGTCTTCTACTATCACATCTTCACACAGACATTGAAGTTCTTTTCCATCTGTGAATTTTCAAATTGCGAAGGATTCTTAACTATGTTACTGGGGATACAGATTCAGAAAGATCTACTTCAAAGATCTGGGTATACTGTCCTTATTTCAAGTTTCCTGAAAGTTGTATCCATTTGAGTTATGAAGGGTGTTTTTCCTAAGGTAGAAAGCTAGAAAGCCTTTGTCGTCCCTAGACATATTGATGAAACCAGAATGATTTCGTAAGAGTGTGTGTGAGAGAGAGAAACAGAGACAGATTATTTTGTAGTTAACTCAGATTACAATTAGATATTCAGGGACTCTGGAATTTGCTCTGAAATTCTGTCCTTGTAGCCTCGATCCCGTTGGCTTATCTTCAGTGATTAATCTGGGAATTCTAAAATGAAAGGGTGGCTCTCTATAGGGCATCCCAGAATAGCTCAACTTGTTTCTCCTGGCTCAGCTAGTACACAGAACATGATATAAAATGTTCCTTCTGCTCAGTCCTGCTTTTGTAAATAGGAGATTTTTTTCCCATCACTGTGGGGTCAGACCCTGACTCCAAAGGAACATGAGTTAAACCAGCTTCAGCCTTGGCAGCAGACATGTGATTTAGTCTTATTCCTTTCCCTTGGGTCCAGCTTTCCAGAACCATGATCTTATTTTAAACTTGGTAGGAAGAATTTGGTTTCAATTATGTGCCTTCTTGAATCTTGATAACTTTCAAGTTAAAAGCTTTTGTGGATATTTTCTAAGCCGGCCTCTGGTGTTTGGAGGGTCCTACTCATTTCACAAATCAAAACCAGCCTGGTTCCTGTCCCTTCCTAGGACTGCCATCCAAATTAAGGGCAATCCTCACTGTGTTCTTTTATTAGAAACAGGCCCAAGTCATGGGATTCTTATAGAGAATTTCAAGAGGCATGAAATGCTTCTTAATTTGGGGGCATTTCTTAAACCATGTTTTATCCAGTTAGTCATTCTTTTCACTTTAACTAACTGGATTCCTATTGCTTTCTGAACAATTGTTAAGTCTCTTCTGCTCAAGGGTCTCATTAACAGTATTTGCTCCCTCCACTTGGACCATTAAAACTGTGAAAGTCATTCACTGTACACTTTTTTGTCTAGTTCAGACACACCAGAGCCCCATTTCAGTGACTCTTACTTATCTTCCGTGAAAAGTAGAACAAAATGATCTTTAACAAAAACACTTTTAAAGGTTCCTTCTGAAACTTTCTGATTAAACATATGACCTAATTAGGGTGTGGTGGTACACACCTTTAATCCCAGCACTCAAGAGGCAGAGGCTGGTGGATCTCTGTGAGATTGAGGCCAGCCTGGTCTACATAGTGAGTTCTAGGCCAGCTGGGGCTACAGGGAGACCCTGTCTCAAAAAACAAGCAAACAAACATGTGACTTAGTATATTTCTTTGTTAACTTGAAAACTGGACAGGATAAGTGTGAACCTCTTCTGAAATATGTAATGTTATTTTGTAGAATATGCCATCCAAACTGAATTAAATGTAACTGTTCTGCTTTCAGAAAAAAAAAAAAAAAAAAGCAGAGGAGAAAGGTAGGAGAACCAGCCATTCCCAAAACATAGGGAAGAAGAGCCCATGTCCCCAAACTTGAGAGAATCAGAGATTTGGCTGGAAGTCCTAAGCTCTGTGTTCTAGACCTTCTCTTTCCTGGGCTCAGCTCTTAGGATCCTCTTCTGTGGGAGATGCTTCAGTGTTCATTTCCCTGGTACGTGCTCTGCTTGCTTCTGATGTCACTTCCTTGCTTACTGTTCCCCTGAGACCATTTAGGCAAACTCCCACTTCACTTATCTTGAGATTTATTCAATAGCCTCCCTGCAGAATTGGCACTTAGGTTTCTAGAATGAGATGCTGTGGCAGTCTAACAGTTATGAAATGTGCTTAGTTTGAACAACAGCAGGGCGAAGAGGAAAAGTTGAGATTAAGTCTTCTGCATCAGCAAGCTATTGTATTCTTTACCCAAGATGCCCAAAGTTTTCTCTCCCTGAATCTAACTAATGTTGTTTTTTTTTTTTTTTTTCATCAACTCTTCAGTTATCTAGGACTTCAGGAAGCAAAGCAAACCGGTATTTTCTAGAGGTATTCATTAGTGAAAATCAGGAAGTATTTTATCTAAAACCTAAGCCATTTTTTTCAGAAGCTAGGGAATTAAATGTTCGATCTTGTATATGTTGCAAGGTATCTTACCTTGCAGTCTGTAAGCATACCCTTTTTAAGCTATAAATTTAAAGGAAACTTTTTTTAACATCAGGAATACTATGAATAATATCTCCTTTAGAAATCTGTTTTCTCTCCATTTAAAAAATACTAGTTTATATTGAGATAACAACACTGGCCTCTGAGGTTTTAGTAAGTTTATATACTCTCCTCTAATTGGTTGAGTCGATTTTTCTAGGATATTACTAAGGCTAGCCCTTGAAGGCAACAATCAGAGAAACCAAGGATTCCATGACTCGAAAGTCAGGGAAAAGCTAGAGGTGTTAGAGAAAAGGTCAAGAATTAATCTGGAACTTTTCTTTCCATAATGACTGGGACTCAGAGAACTGTCTCCTGCCTTGTCTGCTGAAACACTCATCCCTTGTACTTTTTTATAAAAGATCACCAAAAAGAAATTGGTAACAGAATTTAACATGCCTAAAAAGATAACAGACTGTGCTGTTAGCTTTTAGTGTCTTCTGGCAGGCAGAAGGACTGCCATTTATCAGCTTCTTAGCTGTCTCAGAAGAATCTGCAGGAAGTCCATAGGGGCAAGAACTGTCGTTGCCATCACAAGTCTGAACACCACTGGCATTGCCTTCCTCCACGTGTGCTCACATGTGGGAAAGTCATCTAAGCCCCTGTGGAATGTGCACCCGTGGGCTTTTTCTGGTTGTTGCTTGATAGTACTAACCTATTTTTTGTGCTTTCCTGTTTGTGTTTGCATTTAAATCAACCTCTTCAGTGGAGACTATAGACCATATAGTCACATAAACTGTCTGAGAACATTCCTTAGGTGTGATGATGACAAATTTTCATGTTTTTACAACAATCTAAATGAAAAGAGTTAATTACATTTCATTCTCTCAGGAGCAAATCAGTGGAAATGATTAGCATGCTTTGTTATATGCAATTGCTAAGATTGATACATAGTAAAAATATTAATTTTCTTATTTTGGTAGAACAAGATGCTTGTTTATTGACTATAGAGGCAAGTGCCAGAGTCTACACAGCAGAATTTAAAGCTTAGTATGTCATTAAGTCTTACTCAGCAGTAGGATATTTTCAAAGAAGAAGCAAGAAGTACAGGTATGGGGAGAAATTTTCCAATTCAGGGACCATATTTCAGAAAAATGGAGTCAGTTCTCTGTGCACATTATGCAGACATGCTTATATTTCAATAGAATATGAAGAAAAAGAAAATTCAAGGCAGACCAGCTTGATTATAAACCTAAGAGCATGTGTAAAGTTCATCTCTAGAGAGACTGACAGGATGCTGTGTGTGAACTCATTCTGCCCAGAAACAGTGAGACAATCATTTGATTGCATTTGAGTTCAGTTTCCTAGATCAATAGCACTAAGTTAATGTCACTACTCTAACCAGCAACAGCATACAATATAGTAGTATCCTTATAACTAAAAAATAGAGGGAAAGAGCAAGGCAGACTGATATTTTAAGAATCTGTTTCCTTCCAATTATCACATTTAATTCTTACCATTAGAGTAATGTTGACTTGTCCCATGCTTCATGCGTAGAAGATTTGAGAGTAGAAATTATAACTCAGAACTAAACATGGGATCACATTCAGAAGAAATTCAAGTTAACTCTGCTTACTGAGCACTTGCGTGTTCTGGCACTATGAGCACTAGGACGTAACTGGGAACAAGGTAGTGGATAGATCTGTTAAGGAGTCTTCAGAGAATCCCCTTAACAATGAGTCTCTTAAAAATGAGCATGCATACCTACATATTTCTCTAATGTCCTCAGGATACTTATTTCTTTCTGGAAGCTTCTTAATTGGAGCCCAGGAGTTATTGCTTATCCTTACAGTACAGGTTCTCATGTTTTCCCTACAGCACTCCACATAAGCTCATTAAGTATGTTTGCAGTGCTCTTCCGGCTTATCATGCAGCTAGTTAGGCTTCTTCCTCTGTGCCTCACCTCCCCTACAAGGTTCTGCACTGTGGGTTGTTAAGTATAACTGTCTCTTGATATTGGCCAGTATGAAGTTCATTCACCCATTTTTGGCAAGTCACAATTTACCATTTTCCTGGGCAGAGGATTTTAACTTGTTTACATCTGTAGGTCTGATATTACCACAAAACTAGTAAATGGACATAGCTGGTGCCCTGGCTCTCAGTTTCACTCAAATTCCACTAGAGCACTTCTTTACTTTTATTACGGACTCCCCATTCTGGAGATTGAATCTTGGGTCTTGTACATGTCAGGCAAGTGCTCCCCTGAGCTATATCTCAAGCCCTCATTTTACTTTTTATTTTTAGGTAAGATCTCACTAAGTTGCCAAGGTTGCCTTGAATTTACTTTATAGCTCATGTAGGCCTAGAACTTGTGATTTTCCAGCCTCAGCCTCCAGAATAGTTTCAGTTGCAGGACTGGGCCAACAAAAGATGTCTTAGGCATTCTTATAAAGAGTAGTGACTATTGAGAGGTGGTAAAAATGTAGGCTTTGTTTTGTTTTACATTTATTTATTGTGTGTGTGTTTATATGCCATGACATGCTTATGGAGGTCAAAGGACAACCTGTGAGAGTTAGTTCTCTCTTTCCACACTGCAGGTTCTAGGGATCAAAAGTCAGATTGTCAGGCTTGAGGGCAAGTGCTTTTACCTACTGAGGCCCTATTTTTTGTTAGTTGGTTGGGGGGTTGTTGTTTTTAATGGTACAAGTAAGAAGAGAAAAATCTTAACTAATATTGATGATGCGTAATAGGATGGGTTACAGATGTGACTCATTAAAAAGCCAGATATAAACACATAAATATAGGACATGAAAGATGTCTAAAATTGTTCTAATTCCAGATTTCTAAATTTCAAAATTCTCAACACCACAAGTATATGAGAATGTTAAAGATATGCCACAGACTTTTCTAAGTGATTCCCTCATCTCAAATGGGACCTTTCTCTGTGTTTAAAATGTATGTTTAGGAGCTGGTGAGATGACTCAGTGTGTAAAGCCACTTGCTGCCAAGCCTGTTGACCTGATTTCAATCCCCAGAATCCACAAGGTAGAAAGAGAGAACCAGCTCCTGCAAGTTGTCCTCTGACCTAGACACCTGTGCCATGGCAAACTCATACACGAACACACAAATTACACACACACACACATACACACACGCACACAAATAAAGTAAAGAATGTAATTTTTTTTAATGCATGTTAACTAGGGCAACCCATGGCAGTCACTTGGGGACTTGTTAAAGATACAGATAGGAAGGTGCCACTACCGAGCCACTGAAAGAACGCTTAGGAGTTAGGATGTTTCAGAGGACGTGTGCTTTGAAAAAGTACATGTGATCGTTCTGAGTGTAACCCCTGACTTGAGGAATTCCATGAGGGGAGAGATACCTTTGAGATGTACTATGTCACCACACATCTTGGCCTGGACAACTTTAGGGTATGAAGTATCAGGCTATCATGTTACCTGTGACATCTAGGGCTTGGTCAATGCTTTAACACGACCATGTCATTGAGTAGTTGAAAGGTTCACTCCATGTAGATTACTGATCCTGTTTCTCTCTTTCTAATCTTGTCTGTCCCTCAAGGTTTGCTACTCTTTGAACGTCTCAGAAGAGGAAATAAATACATTTAAATTAATTAAATGCTTGTTTGCCTGAGTTCTTTTTTTAAATGAAAGGTTAGGAGGGTAAAGGTCATCTGTAGTTTGTGGAAAATGTAGACCTAGTCACTTTTGGTTGTTGCTTTGTTTACAAGGACCAAACTTATAATTTGCCTTTATGAAATTGCTTTCTTCTGAGATCCTAAAATACTTGGTTGTTCTTTTAAGTTTTTCACCAGCATCTAGGCACTAGGGCGGGACTTTCTGCCTCCTCCCCTAACTCCTTCACTCTTCCACCCTCACTGTTAAACTGGGAGAAAGGCAGAAACTGTCCTGAATTTAATATTTATAAATCACAGTGTTTACTCCGGGAAGGCTTAAGGGATTGTGAACTGAAAGAAATTAATAGGATGAATTTTGCACTCAAGAGTGGCTCAATGTCACACAGAAAGTCAGTGACCACCAGTGCTGCAGCATAAGCTTGCCTGTCTAGTTGGGGCAGGGGTGAATTGTTTGATATTTTGTTGACTTCTATTTAAAAGGATGATATCTCCAAAGCCTCAAGTTTGGTGAGTCATGAAATACATTGAAGTATGAGTCAGAGCTAAGTGGCTTTTCGTGCAATCAATTGAATTGCTGTCCTTACAATCATACCTGCTATCTCCACTTTGAAGTAACACCTGGTTTGAAAAGTATATTTGTGAATGGAAATAAAAAAATAGTCCCTTGCTAATGCTGTTTTCTTTTCTTTTTTATTTGTTTTTGTCTCCTTTCTCTAGCATGAAAGACTTTCTAGGTAAGAACCCTGTTTTATATGCATGTACATACTTATGAGTGAATGTGTGTCTAGCATAATTTAGTTTAGTAACAGTCTTCATACCCTTCCTTTCCATTTCTGTGGTCACCACAGTAATTCAGACGTACTGTGTCTTACCCACTGTAAGGGAACAGCTTTCAGCTCATCTTCCTGCCACCAAATTCTCTTCTTTCCAGTTCACCTTATGTACTTCCACCACATTAGTTTTCCTGAAGCGCCAGTACTAGGCACTATGCCTGGCACTGGGGAAACAGCATGAACCTTATCTGCAGTTAGCTGGAGTGACAAATCCTTTCAATCAAATGTAGGAGGGCTGGAGAGATGGTGCTGGCTGCTCTTGCAGAGGATCCAGGTTCAATTCCTAGCCCCCACATGATGGCTAACAACCATTCTGTAACTCCAGTTTCCGTTCTGACTTCCACAGGCATTGCATTACACAGATGCACTTACATTCATGTGGGCAGTATACTCATATACATAAAATAAAAAATAATTAATAATTTAATAAAAAGGAAATATGGGTAGGTATTATGAGTACAGGGAAGAGATACCTAACTGGATCTAGTGGTCCAGGGAGGCTTTATGGCAAAGTGGAACCCTTAGTTGAGATTGACAGATGTTATCACTTTGTAATGAATTCAACACTATACATTATATCTAAATGACACCTAACAAATAGCTTATTAAATGAAGTAAAAGGCCTATTTTGCAATAACTACTACTACCTCTACTACTACTACTACTACTACTATAATAATAATAATAATATACTACAATAATAATAATAATAATAATAATAATGAAGGATACCAGTTTTGGGTGATTCTCTCTAATTTTTCACATTGTAATCTAAGATTTCTAAAGAAGAAATTAATAATAGCAACTTTGGAAATAAATGTTTGAATCTCTCCTTTTTCACAATTCCTGTAATAGAAAAAATTAAGATAAGGTGAGAGCAGATGTAATTAAGGGATGGCACAGAGAAAAATTGGTCTTATAATTTGTTTTGTAATTAAGCTAGTTATAGCTTATTTATATGCATTCTTCCCCTGTTTGCCCTCTCACCAGTACCAGCTAACGTAGCATAGAATTACTTAGCTTTGCAAAATGACAGAGTGGTGTTTTGCTTAGTTAATTTTCAGAGAACTTGGTTGAGTTGCATTAACCGTTTGTGGAAGGACACTGTCCCTACAGACTTCAAAATATTCTGTAAAGTTGAAGTGTTTAGAACCCTGAGGTACCAGTTCAGGAATAAGGAAAGTGGATAATGAGATGTTTCAAATGAAACAGTCCATAGCACCCCAAAAAGTTATGTGTATAATGTGCATTTTCATTTCATGGGCATAAAATTGTTCAAATAATTATTGAGAAAATTGGCTGGTTTGGGGGTTTGTTTTTTTATTTTTTCTGAGAAAAATTTTTTTTTATCTCATTCCATACTAAAAATCCTACAGAAATATATTTTTAAATAGCCATAATTTTTAATAAAAAAAGGACCCTTTCCCTAAACATAGCACAAGACAGTAGTATTTTACAGTCTTTGTATAAGAAATACCTTCTCAAACACTGTACTCTAAAGATTATAAACTGTCAAGTTTAATTACATATCATTTTACATTTTTACTATTAAAGTATACTATAACTAGCCAGGCTTGGTGACACACCTGTAATCCCAGCATTTGGAAGGCTGAAGAAGGAGGATCAGGAGTTCAAGGCCAGACTTGCTGTATGGCAAGTTCTAGGCAGGCTGGGACTATGTCAGGCCCTGTCTGAAAAAACTAAAATAAATAAAAAGAGGAAAAAGAGTGTTGATTCTTCAAAAGTTACTATAAACAGATAAAAGGTGAAGTGAGAAAAAAATGTGTATGAAAGACTTGTTAGTGTAAGTGAATCACCAACTTACAAGAAAGAGAAAGATAATTACCCTACTAAATAAAGATTAAGACTAACGATTTAGAAACAAAGATGAATAACCAAAGACATTGAACCTCTGTGATGATTTACAAAACTAAAATAAGGCAATATGAATAGTATGTCCTGCGGGGGAAGAGATGGCTCAGGTCCCGAGGGTGCCCAGCATCCATGTAACAGCTAATAGCTACCTGTAATTTCAGTTCCAGGGAATGGGACACCCTCTTCTGGCCTTTGTGGGCATTGTATACATAGGCACACTTACATACATGCAGGCAAAATACTCATAATATAAAAATAAAGAAAAACTTTATTAAAGAATATTATATCCCCTTGTTAAGCTGGTATGACGGCTACTCTTGGTTGTCAGTTTGACACACCTGGGGTGAAGGAACCTCCATCAGACTGGCCTATGGACATGTCTATGGGGGCATTTTCTTGGTTGCTAATTTATTGATGTAGGAGGACCCAACCTACTAGGGAGTGCCATCCCTAGGCAGATGAGCCTGAGCATAAGCCTGGGAGCAAGCCAGTGAACCACATTCCTCTGTTGGTTTCTACCTCAAGGTCCTGCCTTCACTTCCCTGAGTAATAACTATAACTTGTAAGCTAAAATAAACCTTTTCCTCCTCAAATTACTTTTGGTAATGGTGTTTATCACAGACACAGAAAGCAAACTAGAACAGTTGGAAAGGGTTAAACCTTTTTGGTAAGACAATATAGTAATAAATCAGCATTTAGATTGATATAGTTCTTGACTAAACAAATAGTTACATTTCCAAAATTTCTTCTAAGAAAGTAATTGGACAGTTGAGCCAGTGGTGGCAATGGCACACACCTATAATCTCAGCACTTGGGAGGTAGAAGCAGGAAGATCAAGACTTCAAGAACATCCTCATCTACATAGCAAGTTTAAGGCCAGCCTGAGCTACATAAGGCCCTGTCTAAGACAGAAAACAACAACAACCAGCCACCTGCACCAACATTTATAGATAAGACTACTCATTTTAACATTGCTTTTGTTTGTTTTAATTTTTTGTGTATGAGTGTTTTGCCTGGATGTATGTCAGTGCACTGTGTTGTGCAATGCCCAAAGAGGCGAGAAGAGAGTATCGGATCCCCTAGAACTGGAGTTACAGACCACTGTTAGCTGCCATGTGGGTGCTGGAAGGGTCCTCTGCAAGAGCAGCCAGTGCTCTTAACTGTTGAGCCATCTCTCTAGACCTCATTTTAACATTGTTTATAGTAGCTAAAAATTTTGAAATAATATGTGTCTATCAACTGAAGTTTAAATTATCATATAACCATTAAATGAACCATGAAGTCATTTTTTAATGAGGCAAATATGTTTTTTACTTACATGGTAAGATGTTCACACAATCATAGTAATAAATGTAGGAAAGAAAAGTTAAACAACATAGGCATTATCTGATTTTATTTATAGAAATGTGTATTTTAACATATTTTTGTATTTGACATCCCAGAGATATATGAAATAAACTGTTAGTAGTGATTATTTCTTGGACAAGCTTATGGGGTAGATACTTTGGTATTACTTAACATACTGCTTTTATAATCAGAAAAAAAAAAAATCAGCACAGAGATTTCTATTAACAGGAAGTCCGAAGGGCAGAAAGAGCATCTCCAAGAGAAAAGTGAGCACTGGCTTCTTTTGGAGTAGACGCTTTTCTCTGCCCTCTCTGTTACTGCTCCTCTACCTCTTCTAATACTTACTTCAGCTCCTCCAGCTTTGTCAACAGCTATGACACAAATGTTGGGCCCAGATTGCACAGCTGTGATGCTGTGAACCAGGGTTGAAAACGGGCTGCTTGGGGCTATTTGAGATGCCAGCAAGCCTCTTGTGCACTGAAGAAGCATAGGTGCCATGCGGTGGTTGCGGTTACTCCTCTGCTCACTCTCCAGCTTGTTCCCTAAGCCCATGTGTTTCTGATTCATCGCCAGCTCACTGTAATCATTTTCCAAGAGCCATTCAGACCTAAGAAACTTTGACTGTTAAAAGCACACTCTTTAGGGAAGCTGTTCAACTCAAAATTAATTTGAAAAGCTCCAAGATTTAAGTCAGCACATGGTTCCAAACCACCAATTTTTCAAGTGAGCTCCATTCTTGGCAAATGGTCTCTCTCCCAGGCTGCATGCTTGCTTGCTCACTCATACAGTATAGCCTTTAGATCTGGGAGTGCTGGCTCAGAGACTGAGGGAAAGGCTCTCAAACACTTCTTAGACAAGGCACAGACAATCTTTAAGCTTTACACACACACACACATACACACACACACACTTTATTCTTAAAATCAACTTTGATCTTTCACATTATCTCATAGGTTGGAATCAGGAGGCAGTAGCTCTACAAGCACTGATTCTTATAGTGACCGAGCTTCAGCAAGAGCCCGTCGGGAGGCCCGGGAAGCACGTCTAGCCAGCCTGACCAGCCAGGTGGAAGAAGACAGCAACAGGGATTATAAAAAAGTAGGATCTTTTCTCAGTTTTCCTGTTCTTGGGTTACAACATAGAAACTTCTTGGTTTTTTTCCCCTCAGTATAGAAAAATGAGCAAAGCTCTAAATAAGCAGGAAAAGTACTTAAGTAACAATGATTCCTTGCAGATGTCTTAGTTTACTTCGACTCTCTACCCACTAAATAAAGACTATTTGTATATTGTTTTTATTGCAGTAAGTATATGCCTAAAATCAAATATTTAGAGGCCTGGAGAAGAATAGGAAATCAGCGGTTATCAGAAGAGTAAGAAGTATGTTGCCATCTGTCTGAGCCCATGAGAAGTGCTTTCCACACTTATTCCTAGGAAACGTGCTGTGGGGCTAGAGAGATGGCTCAGTGGTTAAGAGCAATGGCTGTTCTTGCAGAAGACCTGGGTTTGAATCCCAACACCCACATGGTGGCTAACAGCAGATGGTGTCTTCTGTCCTCTGTGGGCACTGCCTGACATACACACACGCAGGCAATACACTTGTACACATAAAATAAAAAGAAATAAATCAAATTTTTAAAAAAGGAAATGTGCTTTAAATAAGGTCCTGTGAATATCAACTAAATACTTCTTGGTGTTAGTTTTTAAAGTCATTATCATCCTCTCTGGGCTTTGAGAGGACTTAAATTATTTTACAGTCCATTTCTTTTGGTTCTTGCTCTTTGGACTTTGAAAACTGTCCCTTTCCTGTGTTGATACCAGGAAAAAACTTCTTGGGTTAAGGAAATTTTTCTTCGTTGACGATTTTGTTAGGCAGAGGGGGGTGGCACAAGGTGCTGGTTCCAGAAAAAAAAAATTCTTTTTTTGAACGGACCCTGTGAAAGACAACAAATGGCAGGCTTCTTCTTCCAGAAATTAGCATTAACATTAGCCTTTGTGTTCATCACTGGGACCATCCCTTCAAGAAGCCCAAGAACAGTAGCCCTCCCCCAGACTGCCGTCCTCTTCTCCACCCAGCTCACCATGGTGACTTAGGCAGAGAGTCCCAAGCATTCTCGTCACATGAAACTGTGAATTCTTCTGGGAGCCAGTGACCTGATCTGCTTTCCCTTCACAGCTCTATGAGAGTGCCCTGACTGAAAACCAAAAACTGAAGACAAAACTGCAGGAGGCCCAGCTAGAGCTAGCAGATATAAAATCCAAGCTTGAGAAGATGGCCCAGGTAAGAAGAGGAAGAGCTAAGCCGGGCGGCAGGGGCATATAGAAGAGGGTGAGCTGGATAAGGATCCAAGGAACAGGATGTGAGACAGTCAGAAACCAGACTTCCTCAGAGCCAGTCCAAAGCTCTGTAGATTCTGATTTTAAGGTTTTAAGATTCACCACCTGTTTAATTTACAGTTGGAAACTGATAGTTGAGTCCTAGTAATTAATACTGCCTACAAATTTCTTACTACAAAACTATAAGCCAGACCAGTGCTATATAGTTCTTCCGAGCCTGTCCTATCATGTTTCACTTTGGTTTCTCTCCACCTCTGCATGGAGAGGAATAAATATGGCCAAGTGCAGAGGGCTCCAAACAGGGCCCAGAAACACAAGTAGTTTGCTTAGGTCAGGGACTGAGGTGGTACCAGATTCTGCCCCAAAGGAAAGCCTCCATCCTAGAGTATAAGTCCCTCCTCTGGCCTGGGAGTAAGGAACTAGTTGAAGAAAGACCAGGTAAAGCACTTTCTGTCACTGCCAAGCCTGATGTAATTAGATAATGCTTGAGAGGGTCCTAGAGGTAATGACCTCATCACCAGTAGAACAAAAACCTGCAGCTGAAAGCTATAGCAGCCTGTCTTAGGTTGAGGCAGGGTTGACAGGTTGTTGCCCTCCTGGAATGCCTGGGGACTATGAATTTCAAAATTGAACTGAGGCAGAAATGACTCTGTATGAGGAAGATATGAGCAAAAACTAGAGCTAGCTAGTTAATCTGGTAATACTTATAATCCCAAAGCAAAGACTAGACTGTAGGGCCATATACTCCCAAGCACATGGGTTGCAGTGTGAGCAGTGGGGCTAGTACCATCTGAGCATGTTGCAGCCCCTCTGGCATGGGATACACTAGGGAGCAAAGAGGATGACAGAAACCAAACCTGGCTCTTACTGAAGTTCCCAGACCTGCAACAGATAACAACTAGGCTTAAAACGATTTTGAGTAACAAGAAAAAGTAAGTCTCTAAATCTAAAGAAAACTTGACAACACGATTATAACTCTGCCATAAAGTAGAAGGTGTGCCAAATAAGTTTTATGGTCATTTTTCCCCTATATTAGTGAGCTAGGCAAAATGTCTTGTTCACAGAAGGCTCTCAGAGGATATCCAAGACTTTTCTTATGAACAGTGCTATGGGTAGGTGGCAGTTAATAATAAATTCAGACTTTATACTGATTCCTATAGAATATTACAGTGCTGTTTTACAGAAAATTATGAAGCCATCCAAAGACTGACAGGAAGACCCCAGGTTCACCTGCTGCCCTCTGTCTTTAACAAGAGCTTCTGACACTTGATCTGTTGAACCCTTGAGGTTCTTGCTTTCCCACCAGCTTATGCTTCACAACACAGCAACCTAACAAGCTTAGTGACATACATACAGAGCATTAGAAATTAAATCAGCCTTTTCCCATCACTGTAGAGCAGTATTACCTGGAAGCCAGCTGCTTTACTGGGTTTGTTGGGATGTACTTAAGTTTACCAAGTACAAGGTACTTGAAGCTCAGAAGAAATGGTGGTGCTTGCTACAAACCAAGTTTCTGTTTACCAAAAATGGAGTTGTTTGGTAGGACAATGGAGGGAGGGCCTGTCAGCCTCACACATCTGTTTGGAGACAGTTACCACATGGACACATGTATCATTTTTACATAAAAGGTCAAGTCAAACTGTAAGGGAGTTATAATTTAAAACTAAACAAGCAAACAGGAAAAAAAAACTAGTTCTTTGTCTTCTGAACTTTGAAAATAGTGAAATGTTCCAGCTTCTCAAGCTTAGGAAAGAAAGATATGGGAGATATGAACAAACTAGAATGTCTGCTGATGCATTTCCCCTTTCTTTCTGCTTCTCAGTAGATGCAGCAAAGGCAGACAGCTATGACCTTGAGAATAGAAGGTGAACGTCTAGGACAGAGCCAGAATTCCAAGCTTCATAGTTACTTTTAACTATTCCTTAATTTAGAAATAAAAGAAAGGAAGGGAGAAAAAGAAACCTGTGCAAGAAGACTGTCATAATTGTTATGTTTATTAAATGATGTCTATACTAGGCAAATAAAAATAATCTTCCTTTATTGAATATCTATTAAATATATGAAATTGTGCCTAGTCCTGTAATACTAAGACCAAAAGAGACTTCAGAAGTTCCTGTACGGTCCTCTATTTAAGGCAGAACCTTTACCTGAAATTATTCTTCTTAGGTTTAGTGGCCAAATCTTTTTACACCCCATACCCCAAAGAATTTATATTGAAAGTCAAAAATGATCTAAAATATACATTGTAAATTATTTATTAAAATTAAATCTTGCCTTGGTGCCGGAGAGATGGCTCAGTGATTAAGAGCACTGTCTGTTCTTACAGAAGACCCAGGTTCAAATCCCAGTACCTACATGGCAGCCAGCAACCATCTATAACTACAGTTCCAGGGGATCCAACACCCTCTTCTGTTCTCTGCCAGCACTGCATGACACCCGTGTACTTACATACATGAAGACAATACACTCACACACATTAAAAATAAATAAAAATAAAACAGTTACATCTTAACAGATTTTAAATGACAGATAAAAGTGGAATTGCACTGTTGGAAGGACAAGTACCATGGATGGGCTCCCAAGAAGACTACCACACCTGAAGCCTTCTGCTCTAGACAGGAAATGGCCTCAGTGCCCAGAACAGAAGCAGCAGGGGAAAGGGATTGTTGACAAGAATTCCCTGTGACTTAGAGATTCGAGTTCAGGACTCAAGCCTTTTAGGGAAGAAAAGCTGTTTTTCATTTCCTCTGGGTCGTGATGGGGGGGGGGGGAGGTACAATCTAAGAGGGTAATTACGATCAGAAGTTGGTAGTCTAGAGGGAGAGGGAAGGTGGGAGTCAGGTGTACGGGTGTGAAATGTCTATACACGTGTCTTGGGCTTTGGGGGCTGCTCCTGCCCTCAGCCAGCCAGTGGGAATCTTGCAGTCTATACTAGGTAAAAATGTTGTGCTTAATGAACTATCATAGTCTGTTTTGCCAAAACCCCTGCTAAAGGAAAAGCTGAGCACTGCCATCCCTTTCTGGATGTCTAGTAATGAACCTGAGCAAAACCGAAACAACTTGGGTAACAAGTGGTTTTCTTCCATTTGCACAGCAGAAACAAGAGAAGACCTCTGACCGGTCATCGATGCTGGAGATGGAGAAACGGGTATGCGCATCCTCTTGGCTTCATCTCTTCTTTCTGACCTTTTCTGACTTTGTTGTTCATGCCAATGGAAAAAGTTCATCTTAAGAAGGCGGGAGTTCTGCCACATTCCATTGCCAGCTTGATGATGAATCCTTCTTATGTGACTCTGGACTGTAATTTGATTGTTAGTCTTTTTGGCTTCCTGATATAATTGGTTATCCGTTTTAGGGTGGGAAGAAGCCATACATAGAGCTGTATGATATTTTGGTTCATCACACACACACACTCACACACACACAAACACACAAATGCGTAGGTCTGTGGGCTTTTTGCTCTTTCCATGACCTTGGACAGAAAGAGGCTTTCAGCTAGGCATGATTTCACATGTCTGTAATCTCCACATTTGGGTGACAGACAGGAGATTGCCGCAAGTTCAAGGTCAACTGTATTACCTAGCAAGTTCCAGGCCAGACAGGGCTAAATAGCAAAACTAAAAGAAGGAAGAAGACTGGTGAGACGGCTCAGCAAATAAAAGCTCTTGCTGCACAAGCCTGACAACCTGAGTTCAGTCCCTAGAAACTATGGTGGAAGGTGAGAACTGGCTCCCGAAAGTTGTCCTCTGATCTCTACACACATGCTGTGTTATACTTGTACCCCTACCCCAAATACACAACACTAAATAAAATTTTAAAAAGAATAGAAGCTTTTCATCAGAACCCATTGTCATTGATTTAGGTCTTAGGATTTAAGACCTGAATATCATCAGTCTTTTTAAATATTTATTATTTTTATTTTATGTGTATGAGTGTATTGTCTGCATGTGTGTAAGTGCACCCATGTAGGGCAGCACCTGCAGAGGTCAGAAGAAGGTGTTGGATTCCCCTAGAACTGGAGTTACAGATGGTTGTTAGCCACCATGTGGGTGCTGAGAATCGAACCCCTGTCCTCTACAAGAACAACCACTGCTCTTAACCACTGAACCGTCTCTCCAGTCCTGAGTCTTTTATTCACTCTAACTGAAGGAGTTCTGGTCGGAACCTGACTGTGTCTTGACTCAGATGTCTTTCTGGCATTCTTGGATTGGAAAAACTAAATTAGATTTATTGATGAAGCCTAACTTTGATCTGACAGTAGGGATATAGTGTGTTCCCATCTCTCTTGTAGTCTGTTTAATTTGGAAAGTAGCTAAGTTTTATATTTCATTCACTTGGCCTATAACCAGTCCTCCTTGATATCTCATCTAATCAAAGGTTCCTCACTGGCCTCAAGCTAAATGAAGAGTTACTTGCTGGGAGAGAGAAATGGGGGAAAGAGCTGGCAGACAGATGTCCACTTCCTACTCACCATCTGCCACCCATCATGAGGGAATCAGATTCCTAGGAATTTAGGGGGAGTATTACTGAAGATAATAATGGATTTTTGTTACTAGAGAGCAATGGTCCTATTTATTTGCAGTCATTTGAAAATTTTAACTTGCAAAGAAGAGCTCACAGCGTCCTGGTCGCTTGCCTATTAGCAAGTTATTTCCCTCTGGATCTTGAAGTGTTCTGATAGAAGACTTGAGTACTAGGACTTTTTATCAGTGAAATGGTCCTATAGAGGCAGAAACAAGCCTATTTGAGAAAGGCTTGCCCAGGTCAGCAGGCAAATGCTAGACAGTGAAGTTTCTGATGTGTGGCAGGCGGGAGGCAGCTTTGGGGTCGCTTCTGAGTCCACTGTCTGTTCAACAAGCTCATTGTTTCTAAACAGGAGAGGCGAGCCTTAGAGCGGAAAATGTCGGAAATGGAGGAGGAGATGAAGGTATGAAGAGATTGTGTTTGTCCTTAGTGCTTGTTCTCTGAATGCTGCCAAGGCTAGATACTTGAGCCTAGGCTTGCCCTCTAAATTTCACTGCAAACCGAGCACCTCAAAAAGAGATGTGTTAAGAGGCGGTGAGTACCTCTTCTCAGCCATTCCTTAGGCTCTTTCAGTTTATGCTGCATGCACTGTGGCCACCTCAAAGGCCGTCTAGGAGCATCTGACTCTGGTTTATGGGGAGATTTCTAGTAAGTTGGAGGCAAATCCAAGTTGAACATTAAGGTTTTCTAAGCAGTGGCTTCTCCCTCAAGTGACTGGAAAAAAGGACAAGACAAGTTCTCCCACTCTGCAGAGCCTCCACTGAGAACTCAATGAAACCAGGCCTTTCCCTCTCCTTACAGCTCTCGCAAGAAGAGCATAGACTAGGTCATGCTGCAGCAATATGAAAATTTATTCACATATTTATTTTCTGCCCCAGGATTTCCCCTGCAGTCTTCCAGAGTTCTTGGCACTCACTAGTTCACACCACCTGGTGACCTGTTCAAGAACTCACCACTTTCTTCTTCTCCTTATCATGGCCAACAATGACCAATCACCCCCATTAGCCACTTGAATAAACAATGCCATCTTTGCAGTTTTGAGTGCCAGTCCATTGCTATGGGAGGGGCAGATAGGGAGCTGGAAGGGACATAGACCTGCTTAGGGTAGCCATTTATCTATGACTTTTGAGTAGCAAATCCCTGTAGTGAATCATGCCATATGGCTACAGTCACTTAGTTCTTGCTTGGGTTTGTTCCCTGCACTGAATCAACCAGGCATGGTAGTGCATAATACCTGCAAACAGCTCAGCTTTTTTCCTTTCTTTAGGGATCTCATTTAGTGGGTATATGGTGAGATGTGGGTTTCTATAGCCAAGAAGCAGAAACCCTAGGTCAGCACCAGGCAGATCCCCAAATCTTTTTCTGAGCAAGCATATCTGATGTGCAGTTAGATTACTTTTTTTGAGACGGGATCTCCCTGCAGCTCCAGTTGGCCTGGAACTCAATATATAGACCAGGCTGACCTTGAACTCACAGAGATCTACCTGCCTGTGCCTTTTGAGTGCTGGGCTTAAAGACATGTGCCACCATGCCCAGTATCAGATTACTTTTTAAGAGACATTTATTATTTTAACAACCTTAAAAGATAGGCCCAAGGGGGATAGGGTTGCTTCTCAGGACCTGGAAAGGTCAAAGGTTATAATTTCACCAGATCTGTGCTCATAATCCTATTACTCTATAGTTCCAGAATGAAGGAGAAATGCCACATCCTTCCCCTCCTTTCCTAATCACCATCCAAGGCTGTGCCTGGGATAGTCATGTAAAATTTGTAACATCACCTGATTATAACTCAGACACTTTAAATTTTCCAAGTTGAGTCAGAGCAGCAAGAAATAGAAGTAATGTTTGATTCTCTCGAGGTGATAGAACAGTACCCTCAGATCATTGAATTTCTCCATCTTCTGGATTTTCCAAACCCACCTCACTTACAAATGCATTCTGCTTTTGTGTAGTGTGTTAGTATTGCCAAATGATTCTTGATGAATGAACATCCACAATTCCTGTCTGCATGGGGGCTCTCTGTCTTTGAAAATCTCAGTGGTATGCCATCCATACTGTGCTCTTAGGAAGCTGTCAGTAATGCTTACTAAGAAATGACCTAAGGCTGGGCATGGTGGCATACACCTGCAGTCCCAGCATTTAGGAGAAAATAGGCAGGGTGGTTGAGGATTCAAGACCAACCAGATCTATGTAGCAACACCTTGTCTCAAAACAAGTTGCAGGAAGAAGATAGGGATGTAGCTCAGTTGGCAGAGTGTTTACTTAGCATGCACTAAGCCCTAGGTTTGATCCCCAGCACCACTAAACCAGTCATGGTGATACATGCATGTAGTCCTAGGAGGTAGAGGCAGAAAGATCAGGAGTTCAAGGTCATCTGTGCCTACATAGCATGTTCAGGGCCAGCCTGGGCTATAGGAGGCCCTCTCTTAAAGCGCGGGGGATGGGGGGAAAGAAGGGAAAAGGAAAAGGCCTAAATGTTGACCTGAAATATATAAACAAGGTTAAAGCTCTGTTGAGTGACTCCATTAGTGCCCTGAAGCCCATAGCCAGGATGTGGCCACCAGTTGTGGAACACTTTGTCCCATTCACACAGGTCCCCAAGAGACTAAAGTGGCCAAAAGGGAGGAGCTTGAGGTCTTTCTTAATTCTGTTTCCATTCTGAACTGGCAAGTAGAGAAGCTCTTCCATGTTCTGAGTTGCTCTCAGTCCTTTGGGGGTGCATTTGTATATGTCCCTGTGTCCTTATCCTGTCAAGTTGTGATTTTCTAAGCTAGGACATGAGTTCCTTTCTTTTCTCAATAGAGATTATAACACATGGAAGTGTTTACGCTCTCTATTCAGAAGTCATTTGCCAGCAACTTTAAAAGTCAGTTGTTTAAATCAAATGGAGCTAGATAATGACTGGTCCCCAAACAAATAGATAAGCTGTTTTGAGACTTTGTTTTAGTTAAAAATCCATCTTATTGCTCAATCCTCATTACGGAGAAAAAGATATCTGCAATTCTACAGCCCATAAACATTATCTGCTTAAGACCTAATACATTCCAGGCATGCCACTTGTCTAGCTCCACAGGACTAAGGGAAAGAAGCATCAGAACCTCCCAGTCACGTCACTGTGACCTTAAAGGTAAAAACTTCAAATACACATATATAAATAATATGAAATTCCTGTGACTGACCCTAAAGGAACTGAAGGAAATATTTAGCTCTCCAAGTCTTCATCCAGGATTAGTAACTAACCTATTTGTATACAAAATAGCCAGTGAGAGTACAGGTTGTCAGTTCTGTAAAATCTTGTCAAACATGGGACCTGTTAGACCTTAGGACCAGCTGGTCTCTATGTTTGCACACATTCAGGTTATGCAGGTGCTAGTCTTTCTTAAAGCAGCCAGTAGCATATTATTTGTGAGATTGACCTCCAGTGAATGCTTGAAGGCACATTAGGCCATCAAGAACAAAAGTGACATCACTGGCTGTTTTCCTGACGCTAGCAAATAAAACACAAAACCCAGGTGAAATAGGAACCATGAGATGGGCTCTGCCAGATGTGTGTGGGGCTCTGTGGTTGGAAGACAGGTTATGACCTTTACCTGGAAAGGTAAGTGTTTATAAATTCTTTCCAACAGAAACTCCACCCAGATCCTGGATTGGAGTAGAATTATATGACAGCTCTGACAGGTGTGCATGTCAATGTGAGCAGACTAGGTCTGCACTTGGTCTTAGGATGTCCACATCCAAACTTACGACTTTTACTGCATCCTTTATTCAGCATCAGCCTCCTTACTAGACCATCTCCCTTCCTATCCCAGGTCCTTGCATGAAAGGTGCCCAGGAGGCAGTCCCTTATAAATGGGTTCTGGATTCTACTTACTCTGGAAATACCATTAGTCACCCCGCCCCTACGCTCTGCCCTTTCCTGCCTTGCTCCATGCCTTGCTCTCTTTTTCATCTCCTTGTCATGCCTATTTTCAAGACTGCTTCCTACAGAACATTCTACCAGATTGTTTCCTGCCTCTCTCCATCATGCTGAAAA
Source organism: Eospalax fontanierii (assembly GCA_035773235.1). NCBI lineage: Eukaryota > Metazoa > Chordata > Mammalia > Rodentia > Spalacidae > Eospalax > Eospalax fontanierii. The sequence goes on from CM069535.1 coordinate 59,497,371, forward strand.
CTTCCAGATTCTTCCACCTAGATTTGCCTGTGCTCACATGTTAGACTGAGTCACTTTCATAGTTCATGGCTGTAATATCTATCCCCTGGGAGGCAAAGATCACTTTATATAATAACAGTGAGTGTGTTGAAAGCTTTGAGAAATGTCAACACCAGTGAAGGGTATAAGCCAGGGGCTTTCTGTAGTTCTTAAGTTTGGTCCTTGCCTTTGTCTTTAAACTCTTCCACTTGCTGCTCCATGATCTTCCTCCTCTGTCCCCTCTGTGGCCGCAATGCTTACAGTGGGCAGAGAACAGCCCAGTCTACCCTCTAGTGGCTACATAAAAATATTTGGCTGCCTTACCTTTTTTTGAGGTAGTCACATTTCTTCTTTGAGCAAAGAGCTGTTCAACTGTCTGTCTCTGCTTGTTTTCCCTTTTCACTGTTTTTTCCCCCTCATGCGGCCTTCCATTTTCTTGCTGGTTCACTCCCCAAACCATTGTTCCACTAATCTTTCATTTCTCTCCTTTCCCATTGTATAGTTTGAGAGACTTTTCTCTGATACCTGGAACCTTTGTCATTATTATAACCCACTGGATTGTCCATTCTTACCACCAAAACCTCACATGCATAGCAAAATCATTTCCCTCTTTCAAAAGAGCTGATAGTCTCAATTTGAAGATTAGTACAAAGGAATCACTTAAGAAGACCTTGTGAGTAGCCATGCCTACGTTGTAATACCTTTACTGAAATCGTCATATCCCTTATCAAATATTGAATTTTAGGAAGACTATCTGTGCACTGTTTATCCTATTCATCTGTAGCACTGGCAGATGGCTGGGGCTAGAGTACCACATTGACCTAGCCTCTTCCATCATCACTGGGCATTTATGATTTCTGTGCATATATAATTTCCAGAGTATAAAGTCTGTGAACACCTTTTAGTGGCTCCAAGCCTTAACCATGAACTAGGGCAGAGAGAAAGCATAGTTAGTTGTGAACTTAGTAATACATATAATCATGTATACCAGGTCAGAGGCAGACTGGCAATTCTAGGACCCTGGATAAGTTCTCTGTGCTGTCTAGGAAAACTGAGGTTCATGAAGCTTCCTACAAAATTGGTTCTGAGACTGTCCAAAGAGCTGACAGTTATGATTTTGGTATATGTCATATCACTCTTCCAAGCAGTACTTGCTCTATGTGGAAAGTGCTTAAATAAAAGACCCCTTTTGAGCTGGGTGTGGTGGCACACACCTTTAGTTCCAGTACTTGGGAGGCAGAGGCAGGCAAATCTCTGAGTTCAAGGCCATCCTGGTCTACATAGTGAGTTCTAGGCCAGCTGGAGCAACAGGGAGACCCTGTCTCAAAAAAGCCTTTCATTTAATTTTTAAAATAAAAATAATAAATGAAGTAAAAGAAGAGTCTAGAAAGAAAACAGCCAGGGGGAGAACATCAGTAGGGCCAAAATGAGAAGAGAGAAAGGGTAGCAGTCAGAGTCTCCAGTTCATCAGGTCCATGCTCAGTAGCGATGAAAGAGGGTCCTAGGCTAGGGCTCAGCCATGTGAATGTGGTCCAGAAGGCCTCAGGCCATACTGTGGGTTTTCATTCTCAAAAGTGATCCACATATGATTTTTTAGAGCCTGATGGTTTGTTCCTATAGCCAACCTCAGCATACTTTAGGCCTCAGCCAAGAATCATAGGCACAACTCTCTCCTCCCTGGCGCTTTTCTCTACCCACCTGCTCCCTACGTAATTCGCTTTCATTACTACTGCCTTTCCCATTTTCTTTCTTGCATGCAAACTAAAAACAAAAACAAAAAGTCACGTGGTTTCTTTGTCCTACTTTTTTCTCCTCTGGTCTGTCTTGTCTTTGTCCTGTCTGTCCTCTCCATGTCTCACTCTCTGCAGAACCTTCACCAGCTAAAACAGATTCAAACCTTGAAGCAGATGAACGAGCAACTGCAGGCTGAAAACAGGGCCCTGACCCGAGTGGTGGCCAGACTCTCGGAGTCCATCGAGTCCTCGGACACCCAGGAGCTCTAGCTCTTGCCCTTCCTCTCCACCTCACTTCCCTCCTCCACTGCTCCAGGCAGGTTTATTTTTCTTATTGGTCCCGGAGGCCCTGTGCTCATCCCCTCCATCAGAGCCTCTGTGTGCAGGTATCTGTAAAACTTGATTATCTGGAGATTGAAGGAGCCAGAACTGTGGTCATAGAATGGAACATAAGAGCCTCAGTCAAGGGTGGCAGTGGGGAGTCTCCTCTGGATGAGCAGTGTCTCTGGTAAGATCACTACAGAAACTTAGAAACTAAATATGGATTTGCTTACTCAGCTACACATAAATACATAAGCATGTGGTGTTTCCCTGCGTACATACATGCCCAGGTGTACCTGATCTTTTGTACCAATTAGCACTGGGATAGTCAAAGGCAAGAATTCTCGAACCTGACTGTATGTTACATCCAACTTTAGTCTGGGCCCATTCCAAATGATCTGTTATTTGGATTGAGATCTAGGCATGAGCATTTTGCTAAAGATCCCCTGGTGTGTGTATGTGTGTGTGTGTGTGTGTGTGTGTGTGTGTGTGTAAAACCATACTTGAGAACCATGGTCCTTTGAATACCAGACAGAACTAAATCCATACCTGAAACATTGCTGAATGGAAAGGAGCAGACCCAAAGGCCAGAGCTTCCCCAGCTCAACCTCTGCTGCAGCTTTTAAAAACACCTTCCATTCCACATTGGAACAGAATTAGGTAAACATTCTTTGCCTCCTTCTGCAGGTCCTGCCACAAATCTCCTGGCCCTAAGGGATACATCCCTTCCTGCCCCAAGTGTGTGGGCCTTGAGGCAGAACATAGCCTGTATAAATGAGATCCTCAAATAGTGAGGTCCTCCCTAATGGGTTCAGCCTTGCAAAGGAGATGGCAGTCAGTGGAGCAGAAAGCAGGAATTTATTTTCAACTGAGAACAACGATGACAAATGAGTTTGGAAAACTGGAACCTCCCCCGGCTGTGAATCTGAAAGAGGTGCTCACAGGCAGCTTGTGACCCATCCCAAGCAGTGTGAGGGGGTCACCACTGCCCTGAAATGAGTTTTTTAAAAAATTTTCAGCAACAGTCTAATTAGTCTTTACTGGGGCCTGTTCTTTTTTCTGCCTATTTGCTTTTGCCTTCAGGGTCAGTAGTTGGCAGCTAATACCCACTGGAACTAAGGCTCCCGAATTACCGTAAGGGCTGAGCTAATATCCTGCTACAGATGCCACCACAGGCAGAAAGAAAATGGAAAGGGCTGTGCTGCCGTGGCCAGGCAGTAAGCAGCCACCAAGTCCAAGCTCTGTGGTAGAGCGTGTGCTTAACATACACAGGACCCTTGGTTCAATCTGTAGTGTGTGATTGAGCCACAGACAGTATGCATGTGCTCATACACACCCCACCCCCCAGGAAAGCTGGAGACCCTAAAAGATGTTCCAGTTATTTTTGGTCCCCCTATTTGTTGCAAGACAGTATAAGACAAAATTAGATCTCATTCTTTCAGTGGTTAATAACCACGACAGTTGTCATTAATTAAGGCCTGTGCTGAGTGCTTTATATGCTTTTTCTCATTGACTCCTCAAAATCAGATCGCAAGCTGGCGCCTTTAATCCCAGCACTCGGCAGAGGCCAGCCTGGTCCGCATAGCAAGTTCCAGGCCAAATGGGGCTATAGGAAGACCCTGCCTCAAAATAAATAAATAAATAATAAATAAATAAATAATCACAGGTTAAGAAATTAGCACAAGGTCACTCGAGAGTCAATGGTTAAACAAAAATTCAAACCCTACATTAGGTGCCACCATCTGCTCTCTTCTGTGATATAAGCCATCTGCATATTTTGCACAGTTTTAGCTGTTTGGTAAGCATACAGTCAACAATATAGGAAAAATCTGTTGAACAACCCGTATGTGCCCCAGCATTGCAGCAGAGGGGACAGACAGCACTCTGTCCTGTCGACAGTCTGACTTCCCATGAAAGGTCAGTTTCCAAAGAACATTTATCTACCAAAAGATTATACCACTGTGAAGAATGCCATTGTCTGGCACATGACCTACAGTAATACAGATAGCAAACTCTGGCCCACTCCTGTGCCCATGAGCCACACCAGTAGTCAGGAAGTCAAAAGAATGATATTTCAGGACACATGAAATTTATATAGAATTCAGATTTCAACATCCAGAAATTAAGTTTTATTGGAAGCAAGCCATGCTCTTCAGTTTCCACATTATCAGTGTGTCTGCAGCTGCTAGGCCACAGCCACAGAATGAGTAGTCTCGGCAGACTGTGTGGCCTGCAGACTCTAAGGTACTTAATGTAGACCTTGACAGAAAAAGCTTGCCGACTGACTCCTGCCAGCAGGAAAGTTGGGATAGCGCAGCCAAACCACCTATTTGGTGAAGAGCTTTTGCCCCCACCCCGTCCTTTTGAATAGTCCCCTGGAAAATTCTTATTCTAGCTCTTAGTGTAAGCCAGCACTTCCAGTAGTGAAGGGTAGCTTCCCTTCCCACTTCTGTGTAACTGAGACCCTCCCACCCACTACCGGCTTTGCCCTGGCACTCCTGAAGCTTCGAGACTCCCTTGTCCCTCTTCTCCAGCACATTTCTCCTCATAGTCTGTAAGAAGTAATATTTGAGAAAATGTGTGCTTAATTTCATTTGTCTGAAGTATCTTAACTTCAAACTGGCAACCTGGAAATTTGGAAATTAAGAGCTGAAGTCTAGAGAATTGAAATGATACTGTGTTGAGCCTCATTCCCGTAGAGACTTTCACATGTGTTCTTATTTAGTCCTTCTTTAATTTAAGGAGAAGTTACTATCAGATAACACCACCCCTTCCCCCTCTTTGAGAGTGAAGTGTGTGCTTGCCTTCCTTGATTGCTATATCCCACTGGCATTTTTTTGACATTCCCTTAAGATGTTGCAGTTGTGAAATTGTGTTGTCCAACTTTTTTTTCCTTAAAGAATTGAGTTCTTAATGTGGAAACAAAACAAAACACCAAAACTCAACAAATTGTACCTTTTAAAGAAGCTCGGTTCTGAGTGGTGAGCTGCTAAGCAGTGGGATGCCATCGATCCATAGTGTCCTCACACCTGTGGAAGCCCACTCAGGCTGCAGGCCCCGGGGTGGAGCACTGGAGAAGAGACAGGACAGCGAAACATCCTGAAGTCACCTTGGGCAAATCACACTTGGTTCTAATGGGCAAGGCATGATAGGAACAGAGGCATGATAGAGGCCAGTCAGAGCTACTTTGATTGAGTTGGAGAGAAGCTAGATCAAAGTCTTACTAAATTTGTCTCCTCGTGTTCATGGGAGAACTCAAGGGTGGTTATAGAGATCTCAGTATCACAAAACCCACTGAAGACACTACCACATCTACCTACCCTGCTGGCCTCCCAGAGGCCTACTTTGTGAGGTAGTAGGGCAGAGTTCTTATTCTTTTATAGATGCAAATGTGGAAGTGCAGAAAACTTGAGTGATCTGCCTGAAGCAGTGTGGATCATTAATGGTAGTGACAATGCCCAATTTGTTTCTGAGTTACATCAGTCATCCTGTTTCATTTTTCCATCCCCACCTGTAATGAAGGTTGCAAGATTAAGAAAGCAAAGATTATAGTCCTTCAGGTATATTTTAGATTCCCTAATGAATAGCAGTATCAAAAGCTAGAACTAAGTAGCCTCCTGACTCCTGACCCTAGGCCATCCTTTTGGAGGTCCTTGCCTGCCATATGGATCCCATAAGTGTAAATGACTAATCAATGTCAGAAAAGATATATGCATGAAAAAAATGAAGATATGGATTTCTAGAGCCTTCATTGTGAAGCTGTACCTACCTTCTAAACTAAATCTGCTACAAGCAAGGCCCACATGTAAACTATAGCTCATGAAGATTTTTCAGGTATATAACATATTTGTCAAAGTTCCTTTCACATAATAATAATAAATAATAAAGACTTGGGTGTCTATGCTGGAGTTTGCTTTTCTTTTGTTCCCCAAGTTGGAAAATATTAGGCATCATGTTCCAAGGTGACAGAACTGACAGGTTGAATCTCCACTCTCTCCCTCCTTCAATAAGCATCTGTTTGCTGGAATTATAACACTATCTGCCAGACTGCTGGTAAGGCCTCATGTCTTGACCTTATCTGAGTTCCCGGGGTGCTAATGTTGAGAGTAGTCTATATAGTATGGCCAAGAAGAATTTGGGTAGATCTTTTTCTCCAAAGGTACTAGGAAGAAGACCTTAGTCATCTTGGCAGATGGCAAAAGGCCGAATTCTGTCACTCGGCCTGCATCCTTGTTTCTCATGGGGTATGAAGGCAGTGCTTTTCAACTTTTATAGATACTATCTCTCTGGCTCCTTTCTGCATTCCTTCCCCATGTCCTTACCAGCCTACTTTGGCACTCTTCTCAATTTCTCTAGACTAGAATTGAGTTCAAGGGCAAGAACAAATAGCTACTGGCTCAATAGAATAGAAGGCTAGGCTGTGGAACATGCAACTGGCTCAAAATATGAGGGGCTGCAGTCTCCCTGAATATTCAACGGGCAAATCTCTGAGCAAAATGGTGGTGATAGCTTATCAGACATGCTGCCTTGAGGCTGTGCTCATGCACTGGCCTCAGGAGTGCGGAAGGTGGTTGTGCGAGACTCTAACACGTCTTCCCTTTGTCACCACAGGTGTTAACAGAATTGAAATCTGACAACCAGAGGCTGAAGGACGAAAATGGTGCCCTCATCAGAGTCATCAGCAAACTGTCCAAATAGAGGAGACTCGGGTCTGGCGGGGGAGGGATAGCATCTGCTGCCCTGTCCTTTTATAGCCATGGCCTTCCAGCCAAAAGAAGTGAATGTTCTGGAGGAAGGATGCGTCTTTCTGACCCTCTTCAGTCACCTCCTCTACACTGTACATTTTCTCTGCACTCTCAACGTCCTGTTGTCCCACACTCCTACCCCAAGTTTTATGACAGTTTTAACTGAAGCATGATTGTGACCATTTGAGCCATTTGGAGAAGGCCTTGTGGAGTACACCAAGCTCAGCTGTGGACCCCAATTTCCTGCTGCTTTGTCCACATTGGTTTTGGTCCAAGTACGTAAGGCTTTGATCCATGGCCTTTACACTGACCCGCTGTTCTCTGATGTAGATGAGTCTGGTGCCACTCCTTGATCCTGTGCCAAGAGAAAGGGCAGGATGTAGAATTCCTCTTTGGACTACCTTGGAGCTGTTTGCTTAGAGTCCAGGTTGACTGTGACTCTGTATTGAGGCTCAGTATTCTTCACCTCTCAGGAACTGACTTATTTTTATTTTTTCTATCAATAACTCAGTAACATCCCTGCCTAGTCTTAACCCCATTCCTCCCTTTCTGCAAGGCTTAGAGGCTTAGATGACCCTGGCCTCACTTGCTCCTTTTTACCCTTTTATGGTTTTTCCTTCCCAATCTGATGATACAAAAGCTGAAACAGAGCTTGTGACCTCAATTGTCTTTGGCCATTATGGGAAATCATCACTCTGGTGCCTTGGTACCTTGACCCCTGTCCCCGAAAAGCTAGAAGATGGCATATATGTCAGCCCATATTCACAGCTCCCACTTGTCTGCTTGCAAAGTGACTTTATTAGAAAACCTGGACTCTTGGAGTCAAACATACCTGTAATGCCAGCACTCAGGAAGCTGAGGCCCTCTCTGTCAAGGAGAGGAGACGGGGCTCTGAATGCCCCACTTGAGTTGCTTTCTTGGGCTTTGGTTTTCTCTCCACGCTGAAACCTGATGCTAATGAGGAATGAAATCATTGAGGGAGGTCAGGGAGGGAAAGGGGTTCTTGAAAACGGGACTGGAGAGTGGAAGCTGATGGAGAGATATGAAGAGCCCGAGAACACTCGGAGCACTGCATATGCTGTGGCAGCAGTGGTGCGTTTGTTTCTGGTGATTACTTTTACGGAGGAGACATTTGCCTTGGAAGCCAACAGGAGAAGTCACTGCTTGGTAGAGATTGAAAAGGATGAAGTACTTTTAGCCCATAACGAAAGTCAGCAAGGCCTGGAGGTCATCTGGCTAGCCTCCTCATGTCAAGCATCCCTTCCTGCTGCCACAGCTTTGACCCATGATCAGTTAGCCTCTGGTGGCTATGCATGTATTACTGGAAGGTTGGACAGCTTTAATAACCAGTCCTTGCTAATACAAGCTGAGGTCTGCCTGCCATGCCAGAACAGCCTGTTAGGTAGGAACGGTTGGCAGACACCGATTCCCTAGCCCTGTCTGAGTCAGATGGCATGCTTTCCATGCCTGTCACATCTTGGCTGTCATCTTCTGGACAAAGATAGCCCCTTATATTATCATGCCCTAATCTATTCCATAATTCCAGCACAAAATTAAGCCACTTGTTCTCTGTGATGTCTTGCTATTAGTGGGCATGGTGTTTGCTTCTTGTAGGAACTTTATCCCTTGGTTCATTTTAGAGGACAGGTCATTTAAAACTTCATTATTTTGGAGTTTCCAGTGATACACAGTGCTGGGTGTGGACCATTCTCTTTTAAGAGACACTACCTCTATTAGTTTCTTTCATGAAAATGGCACCATCATTCTCCATGGCCCTTACAAACTTCATGTGCTCTTAAACTAGAAGTTGTAATTCAGGGTCTTTTACAGAATAGAAGCCATGTCTCCTCTAACAGAATCACACTTGTAGCACATGCAAAATTTCTTTTTCCTATTTCTACCCACTTTTCTGATGAGTGTTTCTTGGGCCTCTCCATTATCATGGAGCCCTGTGAGCTCGGATCTTAGGGAGTGCTGAGTTGCAGTGAGAAGTCGCATTGCTGTAAGCCTTTCTTGCTGTGGGGAGAGGGAGTCAGCGAGGTATCAGCTGATTGGTTCTCTAACAGGTCTAACTGGGGAAGAGGAGATTCTATCTTGTTCTCAGAAAAAGAAAATGGGATTTTAGGAAAACATCTTGAGCCTGCTCCATTCAGTAGACCAGGTGAAGGTGTTGAAGAGTTCTCTCCCTTCGTGCCTTTTGAAGTGTGGGGGTGCATCCTCAAAACTCAAGTGGACATTACACCTTACTGCTACACATGGCCTCTTGCCATAAAGTTTCCTTGTGACAACAAGCTTTTCAGTCTCAGAGATACTGGGTTTTGTAACCAAGAACTCATCAAAATATAAACCATCCTACCTAAGCAATTTCAGGCAATTAATTTTATTAGATAGAAAACATTCTGAATTTTGGTCTCTTCCAGAGAAGAAAACTCCCATTTCTTCAATAACCATATAGACTGGAAACCCCAGTGAGGTGGTAGAACAGGCCTTCTGATAGCCATCTGTTCTCTGGGTCCTGGCAACCCCAAGTCTCCTTTTCCTGTATGTCTGGCTAGTTATACACTGTGAATCTCCTCAGAGGCCAGTGACTTCTGTCCTCACCACTGGCTTGGTGTTTGTGAATAATCTGGCAGTTCAAGCAGAGTGCACCAGCTATATACAAGCTGCCAGTCATGTGGGGCTCACTTTGTCATTCTAGTCTTCATGAGGACTTAAATGGGGAAGAGAATGTCCTCAGGACAGCATCACACTCTCCTTCTCATTTGATATCTTACAGTAGCCATGCCTTTGGGAGTAATGAATGGGCTAGTCCAGAGGTTCTCTGGATGGAGTTTGCCTGTTTGTCCTTCAGACACTTACGAGCCTTTTCAGACAGCTCCAGGATGTGATGACTCCAAACTCCATCCCAGTCTCTAGGGCAAGGGTTATGCACATCTCAGGGTGCTGCCTACAAAGAATCTGAAGAACAGATCTATTTTGGGCCCACTAAGTGCACTACATTATCAACTGGGTTGGTCTCATTTACATTACATAAAATCACCCTCTCCGTCCAATGGTGGATGTGTTTGATTCTCATTCTTTCCCAGACTGTGTCCCAGCCCTCACCCCTCTAGATGCATGTGTTCTTTGAAACTGCAAAGTCACTGGGTTCCACTCAGGAAGGACAGAGACTAGCAGTCTGTGAGTCCACAGAACTCTGTATAAACTACTAGTGATTTCTCCACCAGGCACTTCATTGAGTCAGAGTGGAAGAAGGAACACTCACAGCCATGCATTTTGCTAGGACTCTGACTTCTGGTCCCTTTGCCTCCCCTTGCCACAGACAACTGTCTTCTCCTGACAAAAGGCCAGTGTTTCTGTCTAGGCTGCTGTGCAGAAGGTCCTGATAGGGCCAGCACTCGTTAGGTAGTGGGCCTAGGGTGAGCAGAATCCTGAGGAGGACAGAACTGTGGAAAGTGTTGCCAGCTGCTTCCAGATTGTGTTGCACCTTTAAGGGGAAGCCTAAAGGATTCAGCAAGTAGACCAGCAGGGAGGGAGAATGACTAGTTCCACCCACCAGGTGAGCCACAGGTTCTACTACAGCCTTCCTGTAAGGCAGCTCTGCAGGAGCTCTGTGTCCATTCCTCTCAGGACCACCTGCGCTCCAGCCCTTTTCCTTAAACACCTTTATCAGAGGTTGGCCTTGCCCAAATCTAGGCCCAATTATAGCATCATGATTGCCAGTCTATTCTGAAAGCAGGTATGAACTGCTCAAAAAATGTGGGTTCTCCTCACACAGGAAGTAAGGCACCTGTGAGAACAAGATAAGATGTACACTGGGGGATCCAAGACCAACTTCTCTTTAGCCGTGACCTTTGGCAAGATAATCTTTATAAAGTCCTTTGGGACTTAAAAATCTGTATTTTTAGAATGATCACATTTCTTATACTTGGAATTTCTACTTCAAAAGTTCTTTCTTTTAAATTCAAGATCAAAAAGTCTTGTTTTCTTCCAGATTCAAACTGTTTAAGAAGCATGTCAAGGTTGACTTCTCATCCTTGTCGGAAAGCGAGTTTAATATTGAGGGTAACTGGATAGTGTTACAATTGCTTTCCCTCCTAGTGGTTCGGTAAAAATATCAAGACCCGCTGCGGTGGAAGTGGGAGCTCGTGGGGAAACGGACGGGAAGCAGTTTGCCGCCGGCAGCCCTTGGACAGTTGTCGTAATGGGAAATGGAGCTGCTGCTCCAGGTTTCCTCAGCCGCCTCCCCTCAGCTTTCGCGAATGTGATCTGCAGTGGCTCTCAGCACCCAAACAGCAGGCGAATCGCACTTCCTCTTAGCACCAGCTGCTGGTTCCTAGTCTTGAATTCTGCCTTGAACAGCAAGAGAATTTTCCTCAGTAAAAACCTCAGCCTCTACTGCAACTGAGCTCCTCCTCTGGGTATTAAGCTCTCAGAAGTGGGAGATGGTCTCTTCGTTTAAAGCAGACCACAGAGGACACTGAAAGCAGTAGGCATTCACAGGCTCCACAGCCACACTGCATGGGATTGTGCCCCGCTCTGGCCAGACTGGTGCACCCTGGCTTTGAATATGAGGAAGTGGGCGACCTACATGCTGTGGTGGGTAAAAGGCGAAGGGTGGGGGCTGTGAATGTGGAGCAGGATGGAGGTTGCAAGCTCTGAGAGGAAGGCAGGCAGGCAGGCTTCGGTACAGGGAAGGGAGTTCTGTCTCGCCAGCTTCATCCTGAGAGCTGAGCAGAGGTTTTAATCAGCTTCCCTAATGGGTATTGACACTACCAGGGACAGCTATCGACTGCTTGTGTTCTAATTAGATTGGAAAAATAGATCAACTTCATTATAGCTCAGGAACTGTCATTGTCACAGCTACAAAGGAGTGAGGTGGTCTCTGAGGGCTCAGGATAGCAAGCAAACCCCCAACCAACTAGATGGGGCTGCACGTTGAAAAAAGTTGCACCCACATTTCCTTGTGCACTGTGTTTGAGGGTCACAACTGGCCTGAGGTATGCTTGCAAACCAGTGCCTGGAAGCCTGCTGTGGCTAGATGGTAGAAAGGAGAGATCATCTAAAGCCTGTGGCACTGATACATGTCTGGCCTTGCCTAAGAAGGCTCTACAATTGGAGGACTTCTAGCCTGTAAACACGAATATGCCAGCCTAGGGCTTTCAGAATGAGGTCTGGTACTGTCCTAATTAGAACTAAGAACTCAGAAACCAATTTTATCCAAGTGTAGTGTTCTGTTTGTGTCTTTTCTCTTCTGACTGCCTTCCAGTTTCCCAAAGACCTCTCCTTCCCACTCGTCTGCTTATCTTTTGGACTTTGAATCTGCCATAGCGACATTTTGTTATTTCTCAAAATTTTCCCCTAATGATTCCAAGAAAAATCGTTTTGGGTGACCCCTCCAGGTGCACTAAGATGCTCTGCTCTTACGTCCTTCCAAAATAAGGGTCCCTTCCGGGAACCCTCTCCTCATCTCCCTCTGGACTCATCATGCCTTGCTTCACACTGGACCAGATGGTGCTTGAGGAAAGCAGCTTTCCTTTAATCAACCAAGGTTCCTCGAGGATTTCCAGACGCCAGCTGCATCCCCCGCCCTTCCACTTGCAGAGCTCCCTGTGTGCTAATAGCCCCTGAGAGACAAGGTCTGACTTGAAGGTCCGGATAACTTCTCTAGCGCCCGGCCGAGGTGGCCATGGATAGCATGTCTGGCTTATTACATCTTTTTCTGAGAAGTGTGACTGGTTCCAGCCTAAAGCAGAAGGATGTCTTCTCAGAGCAAACTGAACCACTCAGCCCATTCCTGCCTGGCAGGAGAAGACTCAGGAGAAGCTCATGATGAATAGGAGTTTAATGAGCGCCATTGACATGCTCTTGAACCCAGAGCTGGAGATCAGAGCACGGATCCTGAACAAGGGACACTCAGGGGCCAGCACCAGCTTAATTCTCTCCAAGTCTATGTGTCTTCACAGTTCTTGCTCCCACTCCCCTGAGCTGTCAAGCAGATTCCAGTTTATCCTGTGACTGGAGAGGCCAGGGAAAGAGCAGTTGCAGTTAAGGCAGGCACAGGAGGAAGTGGGCTCTAGGAGAATGCACCCACCCAACATGCTCCCCTTCTGGTCAGCATCTTTGGAAAGTCAGACCTCCACCTGGCTGGCACCTTAAGGAAGGCCTCAGTTTCCCTGAAGAGAGGAGAAATGTGCCATACCCTTGCCTGTTTTGCTGGAAGAAGATGGGGCCTATGCTGAATCGAATGGTTCGGACTCTGGCTTTGGCTTTATGGCTTTCCTTCCTCTGCCCTGGCCCTGCTCACCATTTCAGTGCTAGCATTTTGTCTTTACTCCCCCAACACTCACTCTCCTCACTTCTGCCACATTTAATGCCCCACATGGAACTGTTTTGCCGCCGAGTTTTATGGATTAACTTCAGTCCACTGTACATACACCTGGGGGAGGGTTGTGAGGGAGGGGAAGCTAGCCTTGCTTTGTGAACTGAATGTATTTTTATGCAATTTTGAGTGGCCTTTCAACCCTGAGATGAATGATTTTGTTTTACTGGTTGTTATTATATAGTATTAAGTATTCTGTGTTTGAAAGTTTGGAAATGGTAATGTTCACATCTATATGATGCTTGTAAACACAACAGTATTTATAAATGAGTAAATAAAACTGTTTTAACTTTGTGCTGTGACATTGATAGAATCTCACATTTATAAAGGTTCCCCATTGGATCCCTGCCCAGCAGCCGTCTATGGCTCTTACTGACTTAGACATCTCTCTGCCGTGGACAGCCGAAAGACTGTAGCCACACCCCTGGGAAAATCTTCGGGAACACCAACAGGTTTCCTGAGCCGATTGGCCAATCTTCTTGAAAGTTTGGGGGAAAAAAAATCACAGCTCACAGTAACTATGAGTGACTTCCTTTTAAGGCAGAAAGTAGAGGTGCGTGACAAGATACTGAGCGCACCGCACTATACACCACCATCCTACATAGGAAAGTTGGGATCCAGAGAACTGGTGATTTGCTGGACTCCCATCCTTCAGTCTTCCACTATGTGTGGAACGGTTTCCTTAGGTCACTGACTCAAGCGATCCAAAACCACTCCTTAGTTCCAAACTACAAGTGAAGCTAATTCTGGGGTCATTAGAGAGTGAATCCAAACCCCAAGTGAAGGAGCCCAGACCAGGAAATTGCTGCACAGGCCACAGACAGGGCCTGTCCAGGCCTCAGGTCTGCTTTCTCCATGCAGCAAGCCCAGCCTGGTGCTGTTCAGTCCTGCTTTTTGCCGGGCAGAAATCCTTGGCCACTGACTTGGGAGGAGGTTCAGGAGGGGAGATTCCTTCCCCCTGCTGTCACCCAGCTGTTTGTAGCTCACACAGCAACAGAAGAAACACACATGACGTCATGGTTGAAGAGTTCAGACCTGTTCTGGGGCCTGGAAGCAAGGCAAAGAAAGATGTCTGACACGGGCTCCTAGGCCAGAAGTACCATTCCTCTCAGGGTCCCCCACTGGCTGAGTGAAGTCTAAAGACACTGTCATCTTGGGGCCATGGGGACCAACTCTACTGGGGAGGGAAGATGTACACAGACTGCCCTGCAAAGCAAGATGCCCACATTCTCAGCTAGACCTTTGCAACCAGGCCATCCGGCCCACAGCCCAGGACTGACGCTGCCAGATGCTGGCTCTTGCTAGCTCACACAGGAGTTCAGCCCGCCAGTCTTCATTACTCCTTGTCCGCTTGACGGGAAGCACAAGTCTAGCACATGGTGGTCGGAGACAAGGGTCATGCAGTGTGGAGTGACAGAGTGATGGCCTGTCCTCTCTGTACGACGGGGAACTGAAAAGGAGTTTAGTGCTTTCCCAGTGTCTGTGTACTGCACCATGTTCTGTCCCTGCACATCCTGAAGCCCTACAGTGATAAGGTCCCTAATATCTTTGCCTCTAATTCAAAGACATACACCCTGCTTTGCAATGGGGATATCTGAGACTTTGTAGTTCCCACTTCTTAAATATCCACACTCTGGCAGCCAGCCTCATTGTTATCAGGATCAGACTGTGGCTGTCCCCTCAGCCCAGGTCTTCTGGGGGGAGTTTAAGGATGTGGGCCAGCACTTGGCCTCCCCAGAGGGTAGTCCCCAGCACAGAGGTCATCACACATTGGCATGACCTCTATCATGAGGTGCTATGTGCCTGTCATCCGCCAGAAGGCCCAACCTTCCCTCCCTTAAACCCAGAAAAGAATGGACTACGACCCCTTCATTGCTGGGCTAGAGTCTGACCCTCAGAACCGGCTCACACCCCTCCAGCCCCAGGGGCCATGCTGACCCTCAGGGACAGATCCTGACTCCCACCCTCCTCACCCTGACCCAGTAAAAACAAGTAGAGATGCTCCCCACCCCCAGGTTTCTTTCAGCTCTTTTCTTTAATAAGGAGACGCAGCTCATTACAAAATAACAATTTGACAAGAGATCAGACAAGAACAGAGTCCACATGAGGGAGTGGAGAGCATTGCCAAGCAGGGGGACGCGGAGGGCTACACTGTCCTTCTATGAAGACAGGGAGGGCTCCTGGCCTGGCCAGCACATTCCAGGGGTGACACTTGCCAGGCTAGGCTCTGCCCCAACCCTAGTCTGAGAGTTTCTGGCCCCAGGGTTTTCACAAAGCAGTAAATAGCATCCTTAGATGAGCAGGAGTCAGGCAGGGTAGTCAGGCTTCTAGGTTATTCTCAAGTCCTGACAGCTGAGGAAAGCAGGGGTGAGACCCCGACGCCCACACTGTTCCTGCCACCTCGCTGACCCTCCCTCTACTGTTCCTGGTTTCCACACGCAGACTGCGGGAGGGCTCCGGTGCTAACCCCAGCCTGCCCTGAAATGGTCCCTCCACCTTCCCTGCACCCTGTCCTCAGCACAAAGGCCCCTGGGACTTGCGTGTGCTTGAGCATCATGGTTTGTAAATGGCGGAGTTCACCTGGCCACCTCTGGCACTGTCAGATGTTCTGCCTGAAAGTCTCCTGGCTTACTCATATACTTGACTGCCTTCCTGGGAGTCCTGTGAATGTCCACGGCTGTAGCACAACCATGACTGGGGACTTCAGAGGCTCCAATTCTGTCCACCCATCGGCTTCTACTTGGAAAGCTTGCTGAGGCTGTTTTGGGAGCCCATGTGAAAGCCGGAGCCGGGTGTCCCCTGTTCTGAGTCATCCCTCACTACCATACCTGCGCCCTGCTCTCAGGGCCACCCTGCTCTCGTGCTGCTGCCAGACGCACGGGAGAGCGTGGGTGGAGATCTTAACCCATTACGGTTCTGGGTTTTTCTTATGGGTCCCTCCTCCATTATCATCCATGGGCCCTGACGGCTCAGGAGTAAGCAGGCAGGGCGGGTCCTGTCAATCCCAGGTGGCTGATGAGAGCCTAACCTCAGACCTTGACTGCTCCTGAAAACCCTACTTGCCTCTCCAAGCCCCCAAGATGGTACGTAAAACCACAGGGTCACCACCACTGTCCTACCCACACCCAGGGTGGAGGTGAGTCCTGCCATCAGACCTGGGCCAGGAAGGCCAGCCAGGCACGTTTCCTGAGGCCCCACCAGAAGCCCTGCCCACCATCTGCCCTCATAACACAGGGCTGAGGGAGCAAGAGGGGGTAACGGACAGATGAGCCCTTCACAAGTGTTCAGTAAGGAGCCAGTTGGTGGGACACGGGAGCTCCTGGGAGGAGTCTAGGGCGGCCTCCATTAGGAGGCCCTTTATGGCTTTTCAGTTGATTCAAGACGGTGGGGAGAAAGGAACCACGCCATACACATGGGACACAGAAACAAGGGGAAACCAGACACCAGGCTAGACAGTACACTGTGCCCCAAGGGTTGGCCCTGCAGACATGCAGCCGACCTGCCCTGGGGCCACAATGTCCCCCAGCATCTTCCCAGGGCAGGGCTGGCACTGGGGCCAGAACCCTATTCTCAAGCCCAGTGGCGCTCGTTGCTGACATTCCCTGTAGGGGAGGTAGGAAGGGGCTGGGACGAAGACTTCACACAACATGAAATCCAGGAGCAGCCAGTTCTATAAAATGGGGCTAGATTGGGGAGATCAAGGGGACTCTCAGCATTGCCATGCGGCTATTTACAGAATTATAGACATGCATCTTGATTAAACAAGATTCTGCTCATATGTTTATAGATAGCTATCTTCTTTTATATATAACTAAATGCACGTGGAGGGGAAGATGAGGCTGAATGGCTTCCGAAGGTTCTTGTTTTGTTGTCGCTTAAAAAATAAAGTATATTCATGTATCTTCAAGTCACAGTGTCCCCTTCTCAGTAATGCAGTTCAAAAAACAGATTAAATCAAATCTATAGTAACCAACCCCTGGGTCACACTTTGGGATGAAAACTCCCAGGCCCAGAGCCATCCAGTCCCAACCCCTGGGACTGAAGAAGAGAGGAACAAAGTAGCCACAGGGCAAGTTGCAGACACCATATAGGAGGGCTAAGTCTGAATTTCAGATTATCTGGTATAGTATGCCACACATATTGCCTAGGACATACTTATACTTCAAAATTACATGTTATTTATCTGAAATTCAAGTTTAGCTAATCAGCCTGCATTTTTATTTGTCAAATCTGGCAACTATTATGGGACTCCGGGTCACCAGGATCAGGACTTGGGATGCTTCTCTACCTGCTACTCTGGCTCTGAGAAAATACCCCAGCCAGCCTGCAGTGAGAGGAGGTCAGGGGAAGGGGAAGTGGAGGACAGGGAGGAAGTTCAGCCTCTTCCTTCCTTAGGAGATGGGGACGGTAGGCTCTCTGTACAGGGTTGAGAGGCCTGGCCACAGCATTAAAGGGACCACTGCCCCGTTATTGTCACCACCCCTACCTTTACCTGTTGCGTGGAGACAGCTTTACAAAAGCTAGATTTATACAAAGGTGTCCTGCAGCGACCCCTCTTCCTGAAGCCTCAGACCAGCAAAACCATCCCAAACCAGTTCTGCGGAGATGTAAGCTATGTGTTGGTTTCCTAGGAAGGAAGACCAGGATCTCAAACTGGAGCCTCATCCCTGCTTCTCCTCGTGCCAAGCACCTGCTCACAGTTTGGGGCTCCCTAGGCCTCAGCCTCTGTTTCCATGGTCTCAAAAACTGCCAGCGTACTGCAGAGCTTGCCTCCCTTATGGGAGGATCTTTCAGCAAGAATATAGAGCTGCCAGCTCACCCTCAGTTTCTGAGCGGGATCAGATTTGGGTTTTCATGATCTCAAGCTCTCTGTTTAAAAAAAAAAAAAGTCACCTCCACTAAGTACTTTCCTCTCTCTGGGTCACACTTTGGGATGAAAACTCCCAGCCCCAGAGGCATCCAGGACCCCTCACTAGCAAGACACCCTGACTCTATCCTGCTTAATGCTGATGCCCCAGTACCCTGGTATCCCCAGAAATAAACCTACGTGGCAGTGAGGGTTTGGAACATGGTCCTGTGGTTTCGGTTATATCAGACCCCAGTACAGAAAACTTAAGCCTCAGCATGTTCCCACCTAGCCCCTGGACTTGGACAGGTGCCATCTGCTTGGGTGGCTAGTCAGGACCAGCCCTGGGCCCAAGGAGGAGCTACTCCCAGCACACCCCGGCTCCACACTGGTGGCCAGAGTCAAAGTCTCAGCAAGCTGTCCCCACTCTGGCAGACTGCCCAGGGTAATGAGATGTGGCCCGTCTCCAAGTCCAGGGACACTCAAACCACAGAGGCACCGACTGTTCCCGTCCGACCCTCGGTGAGGGCGGCAGGACCCTCGGTGAGGGCCGTAGGGAATCAGGGGCTCTGGAAGGTGCACGGGGTTCATGGGCAGAAGCATCCCAGAGGGTCAGAAAGTAGATTGGGGAAGGGTGGACGGAGGCAGGAGGAGAGCTGAGAGCTGACTAATGGGAGCTTCTATGAATAAGGTTTGTGGAATGTGGATGAGGAGAGCCAGTGTGGGAGGGACCCTGAGAAAGCACCAAAATCCCACAGCTCTGGGGATGGAGGAAGAGTCCAGTGATTTCTGATGTCCATACCAAGGCCCTGATACTCTGCAACCACCTGACCTTGAGTGTACCCTGGTATCCTACACTCTCTACCATGACTATAACTGGTCCCAAGGACTACATACAACCCATAATCCTACCAGAGTCCTACCTTCTCATTCAGTATATGCACACACAGTGTATAAAATATACAACTTCTCATTATCAGGAAAAAGGGTCGCTCAAGAGAAGCAGGCCAGCACTGCCCCACAGCTCCTGTGGTAGAGATGTCACCTCACTCCACTCAACCAAAACACAAAGCAGAGCAAAACCAAATATCCCCCATTTCAACAGAACAGAAAGACTGTACCTTCCTCATGCTGGGCCTCAAAGCCTGACTCACTAACACCGTCTATTTCTCGGGTACCTACAGGAAGCTGAAGAGGCCCAGACGGAGCAGGGCAGATGTGCTGCCATGTTTGTTGTGGAAGAAAGTGATCCCTGGGCTTCGCTCTATGATACAGAAATGGCAAGGGCCTGAGAGTTTTAAGGATAGGAGAGAGGCTGAGGAAGGAGTAGCCTCGGCTACCTGGGGCCTAACTCTCTTGCCCAGGCTGAAGGTTTGGAAGTGTATTCAGTGCAGACTTGACTAACATATATATGGCTTTTTATCAATGCTGGGGACAAATGGTGAAGAGAGAACAGATTGGCCATGGAGTAGAAACCTGAACAGGTCTCTCCTTCCACCCATTTGAAATGAATGCCCTTCATTTCCGGGCTTTCAGAGAGAAGTGTCTTTAATGAATGGGAGCCTAGGATCCTCGTCACAGGTCTCCCTGGGCCATGCCAACAATCAATAAGCCCTCCATCATGGAGGCCAGAGGGTCCAGGAAGTAAGGAGTAGGCACTGAGAGGAACTCAGGACTCCCATCTGTCTCCTCCATCCATCCTCCCCTTATTACTTCCCTCTCACCTAGACCTCAAAGGAACTAAACATTTAAGCCTTCTTCTTAAAGTTCTCTGGCTCTGCACAGATAACTTGTCTTTCGATAGTGTTTTTCCACTTACATGAAAAGAGAAACAGAAGCAAAAGCAGGATGGTGAGTAAATGCAAATGAACTGCGTGGTCTGTGTTCTGGAGACGAAGAAAGCATCTGTTCCTCTGGACAAGGCAAAGATCCAAGGGTTTAATTTTAGGCTTTCTGAGTAATGGGACTTCTGTTTCTTCATAGCTGGATATTCACTGTCAACAAGCAAGATCCTAGAGCTGACAGTCCCTGATAGCTGACCAATCTAATGAATAGTTTATTTCCACAAATGTCCCCCAAACCCCACTTCTGAGGAAACCAACTGACAAGAGGAAGTCTTGATGGCATCAGGATTTGGATCCTAGTTCTGATCACATTTCACATCTTGCTGCCTCCAGACAGCTATTCACAAGGAATATGAGAACGTCTGGCACCTCACCAGGGCTTTGGACCTTCTGCACAAGCTGACAGACCTCCCACTTAGCCAGTGGGCCTTCTTCACCTTGGAGTCCCTGAAGAACTCTCTTCTCACACAGCTTCACCGTCCACAGCTCATTCCAGGAATAGAGAGATAGTCAAAGACAGACAGGGAGGCCACACACAGACACACGCACACACACACAGTCAGGAAAGAGAATATGCTGCCACTTTGTTGGTCCAGAACCCACAAAAACCAGAAACTTTTGACTTTCTGCCAGGAGAGGGCCTTTCTCAGGGTGAGGCTCACGTGAAGCTTTGAGAGAGTGGAGACATGACAGGGCATGCAGCAAGGACAGTTCCTGGGACAATGAACAGAGCCAGGCTTCTCTTTCACCTCTTAGGGGACTCTCCTCACGCAGCCATCAAAGGGAAGTTGGTCTTTAAAAAGAGAAAAACGAAGGAAAAACAAGGACACACCACAAACAAATGAAAAATCAAAACAAAAAACCTCTAAGGTCGCATAACTGAGGTATTGATAGCTCTGGATCTTGTCAGTGTCTGTGAAGGACTTGTGGTCCCAGCTGCTGCCGCCTACTTATTCTTGCCCAGAAGTGCATCCACTTCCTCCTCGGGCTTAAGCGAGTGCCACTGCGCGATGGGCCTCCGAGGGTTGGCCAGCATGTCGGACCAGTGCCGCAGCTCCGTGCCTGTGGCGTTGCTGCCCACGAAGATCTTGCCAATGGCTTCATTCTTGCCCAGCTTGTCATAATCCAGCACAGTGACCACGACCTGGACTTTCTGCAAGGAAAGCAAAGAAAGGAAGGAATCAGGGGAGAAGGAGGGATCCACAATGGAATCGCACACCTCCTTCGAGCTGTGCGGGAAAAGATGGAAAGGAAAGCCCTCCGGGTTTCTCGCTTCCATCTTTGGCCCCAACTAATTCTGAATTTACATGGAGGTTGAGGCTGCACTTTTAAGGGGGAGCAACCTGTATTCCTACCAACAGGTATATCGACCATGCGCAGTGCTCTCGGCACTGTAAGACCTTCTGGGGAGAAGTGAAAAGATATTTGACCTCTAATGATGTCAGTGGACACATAATAAAAAACTTGCCGCATGGCATGATAAAGGGTCCACTACACAAGTAAACCCAACTGTACAGACTCGAGTGTTCTGCTGGGGACAACCAAAAACGGCTTCACAGAGGAGGTGACCTCTGGACTGACAAGTGAAAGCTGTGGACATCTCTACACAAAAGGGAAGGAGATTCCAAGAGAGATTGAGCTGTGTAGGGCCACGAAGGAGCTGTGTATGTATGCGTCTGTATGTGTATCTGTGTGTACATTTGTATGGCAGACAGAGGCCAGCCAACTTCTATCACTTTCCACAGTATTTTGGAGACAGGGTCTCTCACTGAACCTGGGGTTCACCAATTCTGCTAGACTGGCTGGCCAGTGAGTTTCCTGTCTCTGCCTCCCTAGAGCTGGGATTACAAATACTCACTGCTGCACCCGGCTTTTGTTTTATGTGTGTGCTGGGGATCAAACCCAGGTCCTTGCATGGCAAGTACTTTTCTAAGTGCTCCATCTCCCAGCTCCTCCTGAAGACTTAAGAGAAGCATGGCATGGATATTTTAGAGGTAGAAGATTCACTGGAGGAAGAATGGGACTCAGAACAAGAAGAGGACTCTCTGCTGGAGGTCTGGGAGGGCAGATATTGAGGAACTCAGACAGAAGGGGAGGAATGGGGGTTGGGGCCAGACTGGAGAGGTGCTTGGAGTGGGAATAATGATGGCTTGGTGATATTTGGTGTTATAGTTTGAGTAGGAAATGTCCACCACAGGCTTAGAACTCAGTTCTCAGCTGTGGTGCTATTTGGGAGGTTCTGGAAACTTTAGGTGGGACCTGGCCACTGGGGGCGTGTCTTGGGGGGCTCTACCTTGCCTCAGACTTCTCTGTTACTTGCTGCTTCCAGTCTACCATGAGGTGAAAAGCCTTCCCTATAACCTCCTATCGTGGTGTTCTGCCTCCCACAGGCCCAGAAACACAGAGTTGACCTGGACAGAACTGACTACTGACCATGGACAGAACCCTCTGAAAACATGAGCCAAAATAATTTCTCCCTTAAAGTTATTTATGTCAGATATTCTGTCACAACACAGGAGTAACTAGCCTGGCTGGATTTGTTGAGGTGACAAGTCATTGCCTTTCTCCTCTGACCTCAAGCAACTCAGACTCAACCTTCATGACAAAGCTTTCTCTAGGAAATCAGGGCTGAATGGTTCCGAGGGCCCTGCCCCATCTTCACTGAAGCCATCATCACACCTGTGTGGCAGTTCTTTCCCACTGTGAAGGCCTTGACTGCCACAGCTATGTCTGCTACACTCGCTTCCCAAGCCCCCAGCAAGTATCTGGCACTTAAGAAATGCATGGGAGAGAATACTGGGCAAGTGAGAAAATAACAGGTCTGAGGTCCAAGACACTCTCCAGGTTTCTGATTTAGATCACTGACTTAGTAGCTGAGCTTGTCTAGCAGGGATGAAACCCTGGGTTCTATCCAAAGTAAATGGAATTCAGATGAAGCAGGCTGGTGCAGGAGGAAATAGTTACACTGGTTTTAGAAACATGAACTCTGAGGTACGCTATACTTCACCTAATATCTAGCTTAAATTCTCCACAGTGGTGATTCCTCTCAGGTTGGCATCATTAGCCCGGCTCTGTACTGACAGCTCCAACCTTAACCCTCCTTGGTTCTCTTGCCCATCAGCCCTCCAGGGGTGGAAGAGGTGGAGAAGGGTGGTGATGCACTCTGAAGAACAAGGGCCCACGACCCCAGAACACACTCCTGTCTGCATCTGACTTCCAACCCACACGAGTGGCTTTCTTGTCCTACCGAGCGCAGATCCCAATCTGCCCGGAAGTGGCGAAAACCAAATCTTATCCTAAACATTCACAGAATTTTCTTAAGGGAAGGAAGGAAGTAAGGAAGGGAGGGAGGGAGGGAGGGAGGGAGGAAGGGAGGGAGAGAGGGAGGAAAGGAGGCTGGAAAGGCAAAGGGGGAGGAGAGAGGAAGGGCACCGACGGGCGCTGACGGAGCGGCACAGTGGGAGTCACGGAGGCCAGGGCTAGCGTGCCCACTGGGGAGCAGCTGAAGGCGGTCTCCTCCGTCGCTGCCAGTCTTGCTGTCCCCTCCGCACACCACACATGTTCCTCAAAGCCCTTGAGGAACTATCTGTAGTGTTTTTTTTTTTTTAATTATTAGTTCATGTTTACTTCCTCAAATAACGGAGAGCCTTTATCAGAATGCTCTGGAAGGAGTTCCCACCCCAGCCTCACCAGACCAGCCCCTTCCGGACCCAAGCGCAGTCCGTGGCTGCTCTCTGTCCGCCCCATGCTTGTTGAGGAGATCAGAGCCTAAAGCCCGCAGAGCTTGCACACCTGGATCTGTTCGAAGGGGATCTCAAAGCTGAAGGACTCATTGAAATAGGGGTTCAGGGTCTTCTTCTTCACTGTTGTCTTCTTCTTCTTGAGCCTCTTGCCATTCTGCATCAGATGGATCTTCACGTAGGGGTCTGCAGGGAGAGTCCCAACCCATGAGGCTCCTCAGCCCTCACTGCCCTCCCAGTATGCCCAGGCCACTGGGGGATGGGACAAGTTTCCACTCTGCTGGCATCAGATCCTCTGAAAGCCCAGAGGAAAGGACAGGAAGTCTAAAAAGCAAAGGAGTCATCCAGTTCAAGGGTAGCAAAAGGTGTTAGGGACCACCCCTGACAGCTTGTAGATTCCTAGTGAGTGGAGCAAGGGAAATTTCTGGGCCTAAGAAAGGCCTTGTGAGAGAGTGGTAGGCTAGGAAGTGGACAGAGAGAAGCACTAAAGGCAAGGAACATTTCCTGATCCATCCAAACCTTCTACACTTGCAAATGAGAATCAGAGGACAGAGAAGGGAAACGACTGGCCCAAGGTAATATCCTGGGTCATGATAAAGCCAGAGCCCATGTACGTGCCTGTCTGAGACGGCTCTGTAAAAGCAGTAGACTTCACCCACCAGCACCCTAGTGACCCCTATGCACTATCAGGTAAATCTGAACCCCCCAGCGTCTCTTTCTAGGACAGAGCCGGCAGAGCCTACAACCTTTTCTATAAAAGCACCCTCCATTCTTGAAATAAAGCTGAATCGTTAACTTATTTAGAGGATGAAATTTCTCTGATCTTCTCTTTCATAGCCCACATGGCATGGCCAGAGGACAATCGGAAGGTGACTTAGAAGGGGACAAGGAGCCTTAGTAGAAGGTGGGGCTGGGAAGCCAGGATTCCCTTATAAGCAGGAAAGTTTTTCTCTGGATGGATGTCAGCGCCAAAGCCTCAGGGTGGTGACTGACTCACTGGTGCCACCCACTGGCATCCAGAGATGCTGCATTACCTGACAGGCCTCCCACATCCATCTTTTTGAGGTTCTTGGCTTCCAGAATGCAGACAGTGAGCTTCCCAGCAGTGGGCACATAGCGCAGGGAGGTGCAGATGTCACCCAGCTTCTCTGGCTACCCAGGGAGGAAAGCAGACTTCAGTCACTTCAGCTATTCTGCGGCCTCTGGTGTGGCTGCCCCCATTTTGCCAAGATGAGCAAGACAAGGCTACCCCTCCTAAGTCACTCCTTGCCGCTGTGATACCTTAGAAGGTCTTTCAGGCCTTCTGATTCAGGCCCGCATGCTGCATCACAGCCAGGGCCTGAGGAGGCTGCCATTCAAGTGGGCAGAGAACGGGCTCTAACGGGGGAACCTGGTGGCCCCAGCAGACCCTCAACAAGCCAGGGAGGGAAGGGCACAAGGAGCAGGAACGGGCAGACCAAGCATCTCGGGAGCCTCTGAGCACCCCTATTGCCATCCTTTCCCATTAGCCATTGGGCTTGCAGAATGATGTGCAGTTTTCAAAAGTTTGCTTCCCTTCTCTTTTATTACTGTCCCTGAAACTCTTTTGTGAAGACAAGGCAAGGATTCTCTGTGATCAGCAAGAAACCGAGACCATCAGATTCACACAGCAGTGTGGCAGTAGGCAGGATGAGGTCAAGGTCTCTGTTAGCCTCTAGTTTCTCAGGACTGGGGCACTGGAGTGAGAACAACCAATCACACACATCCTCCTTCAGGTGTGGGGGCCTTTTCCATGACACACGGCAGGTCCAGACTACAGGAGGAGGCCTGGTGCCTTCCTTATCCCTGCCTCTCCACTGAGTACAGTGCAGGTAACTCCAGGGCCCTGGCTGGGACAAATGACCAATACCCGCAGAGCTGGTGGGATGGGAACATTGGGGTCAGTCAGTGAGAGATGAGTGTCGTAGCAGCTGCTGGTCGGACAAGCCCCATGCTGAGAATCCTATGGAATTAAGGCCAATTTCTCTGGTGGGTAAACCAAGGCACAGAATCTAGGTGACAGCAGAAAGAAACAATAATGACGATGTCCTTATTTAACTGCATGCCTGGCAAATATCAGACAGTGCATGAGGTACTTTGCACAGGCAGTTAATTCCTATCTGGAAAAACAAGTCTAAAGGAGAGCACCAGGCCAGAGTTCAAATAGTTTCCTAGGGGTCAACACCCAGGCAGCGAGGAGCTGAAATCCTAACCCAGCAGGCCTGACTCCAAACCTATGCTCTTCCCTTAATGCGGAGCAGCAAGCCCAGGTGGGTGGCAGCATGCACCTTTCTGCCGGGCCAGGCCTCTCTGCTCTCACCTCTTCCTTCTCCCCGCCTTGCAGGTCCCTCCACTCCTCGATGGGCTGGCCGAGGTCCACAGTGTTCATGGGCACCTTCACCTCCCCAATGATATCATGTTTGGAGAATCGGTCAAAGTCATAGATGGCCATCACCAGGGTCTTGCCTCCTAGCTCCTGGTATGGCACCTGCAGGGCACAAATGGGGTCAGAAGGGCCAAATGGCTTGGGTGCTTACTTCTGGGTGATGCTGTAGACAGGTTCCTGGGTTTGGGCTTGTATTGCCCACAGGATGTCTAGGCAGTCTAGAGAGACCAAGAAAAGACCTGCATCACCTTGAAAGTGAAAGTCTCATTAAAGGCAGGATTCAATGTCTTCCGATGCACCTTGGTCTCATATTTCTTCTTCTTGTCTGGGAGGAGGAAGACCTTGACATAAGGGTCTGAAGTACCTCCCATGTCCAAGGCAGGGAGTTCAGCAGCCTGCAGGACACCCACGGTGAGCTGTGGAGAGAGGAAGGAAGCCTAAGTCTCTGGTCTGCTCCAGCACCAGATCTGGCCAGGATCTGGCTGCCAACCTCTCCTAGAGGGAAAACCTGGGGTAAATGGCCAGGCCAGGTTCAACAAGCAAGTGAACAGCAGAGTTCACCTGAAACCATCCCCAGAGCAGGCTAATGGTCAAAGCCAGGCTCATTCCAGGAACATATGCCCTGTGACTTCTAACCTGCCCCACTCCATGGAAGGCCTTCTAAGGGTAACCACTACTCCAAGTCAACCACTTCAAGTCCCACTCTGTCCCCCAGCTGCACATACCTGGTTGGCCTGGAAATCATAGTCTAGAGAAAACTGCAGTTTGCCCAGGTTCTCTGGCTCTTTCTCCTCCTCTCCTTCTCCTTCCCCCTCAGTCAGGCCTGTCTCTGCATCATCATCGTCCTAGAGATCTGGAGGTAGAAAGAACGAGTTGTAAGCGGGGAGCAGAGCAGCAACCCACGCAAATACAACAGAAGCCACCCCAGATCCTGACTCAGAGCTGGGTGAAGGGGTGCCCAGGAAAAGTGGCATATACCGGGGCTCTGCCCCCCACAACCCATCAGGACTCCCAGGTAGACCCAGCCCCACATTTGAAAGACCTAACAAGCTCTGACTCAGGCTAAGTCTCCCTGTGGAGATAGGTACCATTCCGCAGGCCTGCAGCTTCTTAAAGCAAGGGGACTTGCTTTCCCTCGTAAGACCCTTTCAATCCTTTGTCCAATTCAGATTGGCCCAGTCTGGGTGACATACCAGGATTGCAGTCCAGCCAGGAGCAAGGCGAGTCCACAGAGGCAGAAAGAGAAGAAAGTGATGTAAGAAAAAACTCGTCACTGAAGCCAGCACTGAAGTCACGCCACCGGGCGAAACCAGGCTGGATTGCCCTAAGTGCATACATATGTATACGTACACACAAGCACAGGGACCACACACACACACACACACCCATGCATGGATGCAGGCACACACTCTGCAGGTTCCTTTGAGGCCCACACAAGCACACAGACACATAAGCACTCAAAGACCATCAGGCCTCTGGCTGCTTCTTGAGATCAATCCCTCCTTCGAGCCTTCATTATGATTCTTTGAGAAAAGATCTCTCCCAGTCACTCCTCGAGCAAACAATAGGGGAATGTGAAGCACCACCCTTAAAAGGAGGGACTGATGTGCCACGGAGCCTGCTGGAATGCCAGTACCCAAGGACAGCATTCCCTACATCAACTGATGAGTGATGGAAGCCCTGTGGTCCAGTCCCGCTGCCTTCGGACCTTCCTCCTGCCTCATCTGAGTCCCACCCCACCTCAGCTCGGCTCATCTGTGCTCCAGTCACTCCTACAGGACTGTCTCTCTCTCCATCATTTTTGTTTCAGTGGCCTCCATATGCTGGTCCCTTCTTTTGTCTTTTCAAGGGTGAGCTCAGGCTGCCATGTGAGGCCCCTTCCTGCCAGCTGCTGAGAGGATGACCTTACACTGCAGCCACTGGAGGGTGTGGAAGGAGCGGCTGTTTGACTGTGGAAGCCCAGAAGCCCTTGCCTCGCAGCTCGGCATCAGGAAAGCTGGGGTCCCGTTGCTCCCGGTACCCTACCTGGCCTCCCTTCATGTCCTTCATGTTCATGGCGTTCTTCATGCCTTTGCCCTTCTCCTTCTTGTTCTTCTTCTTCTTGCAGCAGCACTTCTTGCAGATGCAGAAACAGCAGGTGAGCAGCAAGAGGCCAGCAACCACAGCGATGGCGATCAGAGCCCAGGGTGGTACTGCCCACACCGAGATGAGCCCAGTGTCAGTACACTGGACCTCAGAGGCCCTGACCTCACAGCATGGGCAACATGGGTCAGGACTGTAACTTCCCACACACCCCTGCCCATATTTTAAAAAGTATTTAATGTTTGAGTGTTTCGTCTGCATGTATGTAAGTGCAATGTGTCATTCAATGCCCAAGGAGGCCAGAAGAGGGCGTCAGATCCCTTGAGACTGGAGTTATAGACAGTTGTTAGCTGTCGTGTGGGTGCTGGAAACCAAACCTGGGTCCTCTTCAAGAGCAGTCCAGCTGAGTCATCTATCCAACCCCTGTCCACATTTTTATCCACATATCCATGAGGCATATTAATACCTCACTCTCCTTATCTACTGCCCTTGTGGACAGAGCCTATTGGGATAGCAACCAGGAGTTTACATGGAAGAATGTATTCATAGAATTTCAGTTATTTTGATCTTTGTATAACTGGCTCATCTTCATCACAGCCAAAGGGAGGAGGAAACCCATGACCTCAACCCCAAGGCACAGTTCTCAACCCAAAAGCAGAAAGGCTCCCTGACTTCTGGTCCCTCTAAAAGGTCTAGGAATAGGCCCACAGCTGCTCTAGGCTGTCCTAAAGCACCAGGTCCCACTGCCGTGGCAGCTCCTGCAAACAGGACCCTGGTGTTCCTCACAGACAGCCTTTGTCAGGAATTCAAAAGTTTTCATTTTCCACAGTCCAAAATGAAGTGGTTTTAAAATGTTACTGAAGACCTGAATAACGATCTGTATTTCATAACCTTTCACCTTCTATTTTCATCTTTGGCAGTTTTTTTAAAGATTTGTTTGATTTGTAATTATATATATGCACGTGTGTGTGTGTTGGGTACGGGCATGGTGCAGGTGCCTGTGGGGACCAGAGCAGGGCGTCAGATCCCCTGGAGCAAGAGTTACAGGCTCTGCAAGCCACAAGACATGGTGCTGGGAACCCAACTCCAGTTCTCTGTAAGAGCAATGCGACTCTTACCTGCTGAACATCCCTCCAGCCCCTCTGGCAGGTTTTTAAAGCTGTACTTGAAGTTGAACCTTCACCCTGTAGTGCACGGCATGTAACTTGAACCCTTAGTGGCCTCATTAATTCCAGACCACACCCCCAGCCCATGCCCAATGGGGTTCCCTGAAGAATCTAGGCTGAGACCCTAGATTCCAGCCAGTGCCATCCCAGTGGCACCCCACTCTCCGCTCCGTCCCGCCACAGGCCTCCTCATGCTAGTTGCCAGGGCCACTCACAGGGGATCTTGTTGATCTCGTTGAAGAATTTCTCCTTCAGCTTGGCAAACATGTCTTCCTGGCTCTCCCCAGCACCCCCGCTCTCCGTGGAGTTGTCAGCAGGTGCGACCAGCATTGTGGCAGTGGTGGCTGCAGGAGCCACAATGGGCTCCTGGTTCCTTTTAAAGATGTTCCTCATGGTGGCAGAGGGGACAGCTGGGGATAAGAAGAGCACAGAATAAACATCTCATAGATCCTGCTCAAAGGACCAGCAAGAGCAGCTCCCAAACTAATACTTCTCCCTCTGCGGTGCGAAGGTGCTGTGCACGGTCAGACGGGAGGAGCAGCAGCCCTCACTAAGTTAGTGTGCACATATATGCTCCAGGGCTGTGAAGAGTACCTGCCATGTACGAGCTCTCTGAGTCCAAACACCAATCTAGTGTTTCTGAAATTGGTCTCACCTAAAAGATGGAGAAACAGAGGTTTGGAGAAGGGTTTCCCAAGGCTGCTCAGCTGTAAACGGGAACCTGGTTTGAAGAAGTATGCCAGACTCCAAAACCTACTGACTGCTTTCCTGTGCCACTGAAATCTAGCCCCCTAGAGCTCCAGGAAGGAGCAAGGCTTTCACTGAGGTCTCCTTCACCTCTGTCCCTTCACCCCATGGACGGTGCAGCTGTAGGCTGCCTGTCTCCATGACACTAGGCCTCTCTCCAGCCTCTTCCCTTTGTGAACTGGCTCCCAGGACATGCTCAGGGTCTGTTTCTGCCTCTCCAGATCTCTAGCCCCACCAACAGCCCTAGAGCAAAGAGAAAACACTCTGATGACACAGAACCATGAGCAGTGGGGAGACAGAGGCAGAGAGACAGAGGGAGACCCCACAATTCTTTCAACCAGAGAGCTAAGTGCCGGGGTTCCTCCTGTTTCACATGACCAGACCAGACCATCTCAGCCTTGTTTATCTTTTCCTTTATTAGTAAATTTTTCCTTTATTACTAAATGACTAAATAATATCTCACGCCATGGTAGTACCATCATGTCTTTTACTCCTTTTGTAGACATACAATTTCCACTACTATGAGGCTGGGGGTATAGCTAAATGGTAGTGTTTGCCTAGATTCTGTCCCCAGCACCACCACACACACACACACACACACACACACACACACACACGCACAAAACTATACATATATAATTAGATATGCATATATATTATATAAAATATATATACATATACATGGAACTATAACTGTAGGTATTCATATGCATGTCTAACAAGATAAGCAGAAACTCTGGTCTTAATTTAAAGCTATGTTGTTTGTCTGTCTGTTTATTTTGAGACAGGGTCTCACTGTGTAGCTCTGGCTGGCCTGGAACTCACTACATAGACCAGGCTGTCTTAGAATTCACAGAGATCTGCCTCCCTCTGCCTCCTGAGTGCTGGGATTGAAGGAGTACACCACCATGCCTAGCCTCCCAAAGTCTGCCCTGCCATCCAGTCTTGTGCTCTTCTAGACGCCGTATCTGCATCTGACATGGGTGTGTGCCTTGTGTCCCATGCGGGCAGGTGCGGGGCCTCCATCAGCTCCCCTCCATTCATATAAACACATTTCCAAAATACACATTCTTGGCAGCTGGACAGTTCGCTTTTTTGTTTCATTTTGTTTTTTGCTTTTGTGTTTTGCTTGTTTTTGAGTCAGGATCTCACTATACAGCTTAGGCTGGTCTTAAACTCACAATCCTCCTGCTCACTCTCCCCAGTCCTGGGATTTTCAGTGTGCACTGGCATGCCCACTTGTGACTGGCTTCTTTCATCAGGTATGGAAGGTTCATCCATGTTGTATCTATCAGTTCTTCACTGTATCTTACTGCTAAATAATATTCCATTGTATAAATGGAACACATTTTTAATTTATCCATTCATTAATTTATGAATATTTATGTTACTTCTACTTGGGGCTATTATTATCAATAGTATTGCTGTGAATACCCTAACATGGACATATGCTTTCATTTATTTTAGACACACACATAGGAGTGAAATTACTGGGTTGTATGGGAATTATGTTTGACAGTTTCAGGAATTACAAACTATCTTCCAGGGTAGATCCATGAATTTATGTTCTCACAAGCAATATCTGAGGGCTACAAGTTCTCCCTTGTTACTGTGTTTTGTTTACAGCCTTCCTGGTGAGGGCCTAGATAGTACTTCCTTATACTTCTGACTTGCACTTCCGTACTGATTACAGACGTTGAATAGCCTTCCACACACTTATCAGTCAATTGATGATTTTCTATTTTCTATGCCTATTCGAATCTTTTGCCAATTAAAAGAATTACCTTTTTATTTTGTGTGTGGGTATGTGGGTGTGGGTATGTGCACAACACAGTGCTTGTGTGAAGATCAGAGGACAACATGTGGGAAGCAATTCTTTCTTTCCATTATGTAGATCCTGGGGATTCAACTCAGGCTTTTAGGCTTGGTAGCAAGTGCCTTTACCCACTGAGCCACCTCACCAGATCCCTTGCCATTTTTAAAAAATTGAGAACCTGGGGCTAGAGAGATGGCTCAGTGGTTAAAAGCATTTGCAGAACCCAGATTCTAATCCTAGCACCCACATGGCAGTTAACAACCATCCATAACTTGAGTTTCAGGGGGAGCCAATGCCCTCTTCTGATCTCTGCAGGCATTGCATGACATGGGTACACCTACCTACATGCAGGCATTACAAACATACATATTAAATAAAATAAAAATTTTTTTAAGAAATTGAGAACTTGTCTTTTTATTGTTAAATAGTAAGCGTTCTTTACAAATTCTGAATTATCAACTTCTTATCATAGAGGAGAAAAGGTGACAGTCTGACAGGTGATCCCTCCCCCTGCTCACACTACTACAGGAACGAGCAGTAGTGTCCCCAGCCTCCAGCAAACATGCAGAGTGTCCAACACATGATTTGCAAGAAAGTTCTTTAATTCTAGGTTTGTCTTTCCTTTTCTGTGTGTTGTGTTCTGAAACAACCACACAGTCAAAGTCAACAAGATTTGTCCTAGATGCTCAATTAGGAGATGTATGGATTTAGCTCTTGGGCAATTTTTTGTGTAATATAGAAGGAAACTGTCCAAACTCACGTGCATGCCCATTGACACAGCGACAGGCATCATTCTGGATGCTCAACCTTGCACCCGTGCGTGCTGGACCCCATGCAAGAGCCACACCAATATGACCAATGTCAGGTTTTTTTTTTTTCTTGTACGTATTTGTGTGTGGTATGCAGACATGTATGTGTGTTCCCATGTGTACATGAGGTGTGCATGCACATGTGAAGGTGTGTGTGGAGGCTCAAAGTTGACATGGGAAGTCTTCCTCAGTTGCTCCCCACCATGTTCACTGAAGCAGAGTCTCTCACTTGAACCCAGAGCTCACAATTATGGCTATTCTACCTATCCACCTTGCTCCAGGGATGCCTTGTCTCTGCCTTCAGAGCACTGGAATTCCAGGCTGGCCACCCCATGCACCTGGCATTTACAGGGTTCTGGGGATCCTCATGCTTGCATGGCAAGTACTTTAACTGTCAACCATCTCCCAGCCTGTGGTCAGTTTGTAATAAATTTTGAAACCAGGCTACCTAAGTCTTTCACCTTTTCTTTCTTTTTTTTTTTTTTTTGGGAGACAGAGTCCATCCCACTGTGTAACCCTGGCTGTCCTAGAACTCACTGTCCTAGAGCCACGCTGGCCTCAATCTCACAGAGATCTGCCTGCCTCTGCCTCCAGAGTGCTGGGATTAAAGACATGCACCACCACACCTGACAATGTCACACTTTCAGTAAGATTGCTGGGCTTTAGCAAAGCTCAGAGGTAGAAAGGCCCTGGGTTCTATCTAGCACAGGAGACAAAAACATGTTGTTTTCTTATTTTGGAACGATTTTTTTTATTGTTTCAAGGTTTGGGGCTTTGTGAGAGTTTTCATGTTTTGTGGTGCTGCAAACAGAATCCAGACCTCCCTTGCGCATGCTAGGCAAGTGCTCTACCACTGAGCCATACCCCAGGCCCCTTGCATTTCCGTAGGAATTCTAGGATTAGTTTGCTTGCTTACATTTTTAAAAAACCCAGCTGGGATTTGATAGGATTATGATGAAACTACAGATCAATTTAGGGATCACTGCCATCCTAACAGTGTTGTTTTACCATGTCTTTCCATTTGTTTGGGTCTTTAATTTCTTTCAATATGTTTTGTAGTTTCCACATACAAATCTCCTACATCATTTGTTACATCCGTTAGTGGATATTTTCTTCTTTTTGATGCTAGTATAAATTGAATTATTTTATTTTTCCTTTCCATGCTAGGGTTTGAATCAAAGACCTCACATATGTCAGGCAGACATTCTAACACTGGGCTCAGCCTGGAACTGTTTCTCTTTTTCCTCGTCCTCCTCATTTTCCTCCTCCTCCTTCTCTTCCTCCTCTTTTTTTAAAAAGACAGCTTAATGGAGCCTAGGCTGGCCTTGAACTCGCTATGTAACGGAGGATAATGTTAACTCCTGATCCTTCACCCTCTACCTCCCAAGTGCTGGGATTACAGGCATGCACCACCACACCATGGAATTCTTTTCTTAATGTCACTTCTAGATTGCTTACTGCTTATACTTAGAGGCACCATGGGATTTTGTCTGTTGTTCTTGGTGTCCTGCCACACTAGTAAGTTCACATATTAGTTCTGATAACTTCTGGATGTGTGTTCTTAGGAGCATCTATCTGCAGAATCATACAAACTGACAGTTTCACATTTTTGTTAACACTCTGTATGTCTTTTACTTTTCTTCCTAAACAGTCCTAGCTAGAACCCATGTTTTAGAGACGTGACGAGAGTACAAACTCGTCTTGTTCTTGATCAGAGGAGGAAGGAGTTTAGACTTTGTGCATTGAGTATGTTCCTATGTGCTTTCGTGCTTGCTCTTTATCAGACGGCCATTAGTTCTGGATTCTCCATCCTTGAGAGTGTCTTCTTCCTTTCTTAATAAACTGTCTCTATTTCTATTACTAATCGTGTGTCCCTGGCCCAATTTATTGCTCGAGGGGGAAAAAGAGCCTTGGGGATCTCAGCAGGAGCGCACTGGACTCAGATCTGTACCTGTAACAGTGGCAAGCCGGCAGGAGGTGAGATCTCTGCTGTCTCTTATTTGTCTTCCTTCTCTGCACTCTGCTTTCGCTTTGCCTGGGCAAGCTCCCACAGGAGGTGGTAGCATGGGGCACCCCTCTCTTTCCTGTCTTTCTTTTCTACAGCATACATGGCCTACAACCAAAGGTGCCCTTCTCACCCTACTAAAACATGAACTGCAGTGCATTGGCCCTTGACTGCCTGGTGGAGTCAGAACTTTAAAATGCCCGGGAGATGCACCGAGCTGAGCACTGAACGGACAGCTCCATGATCTGCTCCAGCCCTGTACCCCTGACTTTCCTGTGCTGTTGGCATTACTCACCTAGTCTAGTCTTCCTTCCTTTCACCTTCCCAGACACCTGACAGGAATGGCAAGCAAGGTCCAGTACATGGGATCGCAACAGCTCTAGCACAAGCCCCCTTCCCGCAGAGATGACTCCCCAGAGACCTGCACTGACTGTGTCATCCTTGTATGCTGACCTGCCGGGGGACTCCTAGTTAACTATGCCTGCCCACTCTTTTAAAGCTACACCTTGTTGAATTCTTTATACCCAACTGCCCTCAAGTCTTTACTGCAGACAGTCCTATCCCTGAGCATATGGAAATAATTCCCAAGGTAATAAGACAGTCTTCTGGACATGAGGTCCAAAGGAAAAACCCCACCCACTTGCACTTTTACCTTGAATAGTTAACTTAAAACAAAACAAAACAAAACAAAACAAAAAAGCCAAAGCCATTAATACAAGGAAATCTCTTCTCTGAACCCAGCAGCCTAATAGCTCAAGCATTTTTTTTTTCCTTTTTAAAACTTCTCAGGAATAAGATCTTATTCCACTGAGATAAAAGAAATAACCTCACAGATGGTCATAGCAGGGATTAGATCTCAGGACTGAGTCCTAAAAGAGGCAATGTGAGTGATAGATTCAAACCCCGGCCAGGAAAGACTAAGCACAGAAGCTGAGATTCAGACCAGTGTTTCTGATTCTTCTGTGGCTATGCTCAACTTGCCTAGGGATATCTGGGTTACAGACAATGGGAAAGTGTGCTCTAACCCTTCAGACTGCCTTGAGTGGCTGAGAGATGCTTGTCAACTCCAGAAGCCTGATACTTGTCTCTCCACTTAGAACTGTCCCTTGGACTCCATGAGATGGTCCAGCCTCAAGAATTAGAATAAGATTCATCCTGAAACATTGGAGAAAAAAAAGAGGTTGCTATTTTACTGTACCCCATTTGGCCTTAATGCAAGTTGGCTGATGGGAAAATGAAACTGTGACACCATCCTGCAGCTGGATCTGTTTTGCAGGAATGCAGAGAAATGGTGCCAAGAACTTTATGTACAGGCCTTTGTGGCTCTTTACCACGACAGAAAATATGCAAAAAATGGGGGGGGGGGCGGCTCTGACATCCTAGATAATCCCTGCTAATGTACAAACCCACTCTCCAAGCAGACCACAGCGGGCAGCTTCTCCCGCTCTGTGGATCCACACCTCCTCCATATTCTCTTATTTATTCCAAGTTAACAAAAAGGAGGGAACTAAGTCCTATGGGACGCAGTGCAGCCTCCTTTCACCCATTCCTATGGCTGCAGCATTCATCCTTATGGAAGTGCCTGGACACTCGTGGACAGAGTCCAGGTTCTTTCTGCAGTCCCGGATCTTCAGCAACATGAGAACAAGCTAGGACACTTCTGTGAGGACTCCCCAGAACTGTCCATGTCCAAGTTTGTCTCCTCTTTGGATTTTATCTGGCATCATGGGGACTTCCAAATACCTGAATTCTCTGCCTCTCTGTCACAATAGGCTCTTGCCTTCCTAGTCCCTTCCTAAATGGATAAAACTTTCTCCTCATGCTAGGCCTACTGCCCTGCCCAAAGACTATTCCTAGAATTTACTAACCCAAATAAATACGTTAACTCAAGAACTTGAACCCCAGACCCACAGATTCTCTGTTGGACGCTGCCTTCTTAATGCTCAACAAGAGAGACCTGAAGGAAGTGACCAAACCTGACATGACCACCGTACAGGACTGAAGGTACCCAATGAAAATAGTCAGAAAAACTAAAGACAGCCTTCCAGATCCACCAATCGTTAACCAGTTTTCCTTCAAAGATAGAGAAAGAAAATCCTTTTTACTTCATTAGTGTACTTTTGTCATGCATGTTCACAATTGTTTTTGTATAATTGTACATCATTCTATGTTAGACAGCACCAGGCAAAGCTCAGTCCTAGAATTCCCCAACGTGACTGAACAATAAAACGAAGCTGTGGCCATGACAATTTTCCATTCTTCTTTGTATAATAAAATCATTTTCTTTTGCTATTTTATTTTGTGTGTATGAGTGTATTGCCTGTATGTATGTAAGTGTACCCATGTCAGGCGGTACCCATGGAGATCAGAAGAGGGCGTCAGATACCCTGGAATTGGAGTTAAAGAGGGTTGTTACCTGCCGTGTGGGTACTGCGAACAGAACATGGGTCTTCTGCTAGGGCAACCAGTGTTCTTAACTGCTGAGTCATCTCTCCAGCCCCACTAAAATTATCTTTACTTTTTGCATGCAATTTAAAAAATGTATACATATATATGTATATGTATATATGCACACATTTATATATATATATTATATATATAAAGAAACATAATGTTTGGGGTATATATGAAACCACCTGATAACTGCATGCTGCCTTATAAATATGGGTATTCTTAACTTCTTAAAAACCTATTAAAATGGTCTTTGGGTGTACTAAATGCCATAAAAAAATGTTTTTGTTTCTTTTGAGACATAGAACTCACTATGTAGACCAGGCTGGCCTTGATCTCATAGAGATCCACCTCCCTCATCGTGGAATTAAAGGTGCACTATCACATCTGGCTTTCATGAAATTAAAAAAAAATTTTAAACATTTGTTTATTCTGTGTATGTGGAGGCAGGGTGCAGGACTGGGGATACATGTGTCATGGGGCATGCATGAAGGTCACAGGACAATTAAGAGGTGTCAACTCTCTCCTTCCAACATGTAGGTTCTAGTGGCGGAGTTCAGATCATCAGTCATGGCTGCAAACATCTTTATCCACTGAGGCAGTTTGCCAGGCCCTCATAAAACTTTTAAAATGCTACTTGTTTATATAAAATAACATTCATTTGAGTCATAAAATAAAAGTTCCATTAAGCTATGAAATTTTACATTGGATACATAGATCTTGATAAAGATTTTCTTCGCAAGCAGGTTCTGGGAGAAAACAATTAATTAACTTTATTTCATTATTTTAATAGTCATGGGTAACAAAAAATAATAGAAGATAAAAATGTTTTATGATAAAATGCCTCTAAAAATGTACATAAAACATCTTTTCATTACAGGGGCTGGAGAGATGGCTCAGTGGTTAAGAGCACTGGCTGCTCTTCCAGAAGACCCAGGTTTGATTCCCAGCACCTACATGGCAGCTAACAACCATCCATAACTCCAGTTCCAGGGAATTCAATGCCCTCTTCTAACCTCCACAGGAATTGCATGCATGAATACACCTATATACATGCAGGCAAACCATTCATATACATAAAAAAATTTTTTAAGTAAAAAATATTTTTATTAAAGTAATTGTTAAGGGTTTTCTTTTTAGTAATGTTTTCCCTTTGAGACAGGTCTCACTATGTAGCACTGGCTAGCCTAGAACTCATTTATATAGACCAGGCTTGCAGCAGATTCACAGAGGTGCTCCTGCCTCTGTCTCCAGAGTGCTGAGATTAAAGGCACGGGCTACCACACCCATCTTTCTCAGCACTATGCTTATTATACAAGTGATAAATATAAGATCTGTATTAAGGCCTCTGATACATGTGAAATGATGGATATATATGTTTTTCAAAGATCTTTATGTTAAATTCCCTTTTCACAATGAAAATTCCAGCCAATATGTATTAGTTATTTTGTTGCTTGGATAAAATCCCATGACCATGGCAACTTATGGAAGGAAGAGTTGATCTGGGCTCATGTTTCCAGAAGGAGAGTCCATGATGGCAGGGGAAGCATGGCAGCAGACAGCCTGAGCAGGAGGCCCAGACATCACATTTCCATCTACATGCAGGGAGCAGAGAGAGGGGACTGGAAGTGGGGTGAGGCTATAAACTCTCAAAGCCTTCCTTCAGTGATGAACCAAAGTTCCATCACCTCCCCAAACAGTACCATCCACCACGAAGTGTTCAAATCCATGTGCCTCTGGGGGACATTACTCATGTTCCAACCACCACACCACACGATCCCAACAAGCAGTCACATTCAAAATCTAAGTAAACTTACTCTTAATGTAATAAAAAATTGGCTATGCTATTAAGTCTTAGGATAATAAAACTAATCTCTTAGAATTTTAAGATAAATGTTAACTTATAGTTGACACTGGAATGTAAAAACTATTGCCTGTTCACCTGTGCTCTCTTCTTTTATAAAAAAAAAGATTTTTCAATGTTCTTATTGTGTCCATTATTTTTAGAGCAATCATTTCCAAACCAATCATTGGTGCCTGCTTAAAACCTCACTGATGATCAGGTTATGCTTTGTCTTTAAAATCAAAACTCTTCTACTTTATTTATATTAAGTCATGTCTTTTAAAGTGTAGATTTTGGGGGCTGGAGAGATGGCTCGGTGGTTAAGAACACTGCTGCTCTTGCAGAGGACCCAGGTTTGATTCCCAGCACCCACATGGTAGCAAACAACTGGCTGTAACTCTAGTTCCAGAGGATCCAATGCCCTCTTCTGACCTCTGTGAGCATTGCACAACACAGGATCACTTACATACATGCAGGCAATACACTCATACACGTAAGAAAAAAATTATTTTAAAAGTGTAGATTATGGATTAAGGTTTGTTTAATGTTATAAAAATAATAAGGTTAATAGTTTAACTGACAAAGTTACAAAATCTTTGCCATTTTAGAAAAATCTATCTTTGTTGGGCATGGTGGCACAATCCTTTAATGCCAGCAGAGGCAGGCAGATCTCTGTGAATTCAAGGCCAGCCTGGTCTACATAGGGAGTTTCAGGCCAACTGGGGCTACAGAGAGACCTTGTCTCAAAAAGACCAAAAAAATTTAACTTTTTACATGACTATGCATATGCATGTTATCTACATGTGCTTGAGTTTGTATATTGTTCATATGGTACTAAAATTGGCTTATAAGCAAATGGTCACATAACTCAAAGATGTTAAGTTAATCCAAACTCCTTTTAGTTTATAGTGTAACTAAAATCTTAAACAGAAAATAATAAAATTATGTATAATTAAACAGTCTTAGCCAAGATGTTATTTGGTTGATTGTTGTCTTGGATCTAGTTTTGCAGGTATCTAAAGAAGTCCTGTTTGGGTGAATAAACTGGTTTTCAAAATCTGATGACTCCTGCTCCAAGGCACAGCCCTGCCCCACAGGTAGATGCCGGCGTCTAGGGCTTGGTCCTCTAGTCTCTATTCCTGGAATCCAACAATGCAAACAATAGACTATCTTTGTGCGTTCTGATTTCCTTACATAATGACTATGCCAACTGTGGAAGTATACAGGTGACACACACTAAATGAAACAGACATGAAGTGAAGGCCAAAATGACAGAATTTTATCCTGTTTTGGATGTCTCATGAGCTCAAATAAGAAATAGATCCTTTTTTAATGTTTTATTTATTGACTGACTCTTATTTTATGTCTGTGAGTGTCTTGCCTGCATGTCTGTAGGCACACCTGTGAATTAAATGCCCATGGATGCCAGAAAAGGGCTTTGAATCTCCTGGAACTGGAGTTATAGACAGTTGTTAGCTGCCATGTGGGTACTGGGAACTGAGCCTTGCTCCTTTGCAAGAGCAGCCAGTGTTCTAAGCTACACAGCCATCTCTCCAGCCCCAAATGATGCTTTTTAACAAAAGCAGGTTTTAAAATTTTTATTTATTACTTTTATTTTATGTGTATTACCTACACAAATGTAAGTGCACCCATGTTGTGCAATGCCCACGGAGGACAGAGGGTATCAGATCCCATGGTACTGGAGTTACAGACAACTGTTAGCTGCCATGAGGGTACTGGGAATAAAACCCAGGTCCTCTATAGGAGTTGCCAGCGCTCTTAGCCACTAAGCCACCGCTCCCAGCCCAAAATGAATGCTTTTTAACAAAAACAGTTTCTTTTAAGTGTTTTTATTTATTATTTTTATTTTATTTCTATAAGTGCATTGCCTGTATGTAAGAGCACCCATGCTGTGCAGTGCCCTTGAAGGTCAGAAGACAGCACTGAATCCTTTGGAACTGGAGTTATGGATAGTTGTTAGCCAATATGTAGGTGCTGGGAACCTGGTCCTCTGCAAGAGCAACCAGTGCTCTTAACCGCTGAGCCATCTCTCCAGCCCCCAAAAGCATTTCTAAATACCTAAATGTTTAACAAATTTGTGAATTTAAATTTATTGATTAAAAAAGTTATCCCTATGACTTTTAGAATGTTTTGCCTATGTTTCAGACACAGCTTCCTGTGTTTCATTAAAATATGAAGTAATTTTATGAAAAATGCTTTCTAATTGGGGGCAAGAAAAATAAAACAAAAAAACATCAAATGTAAAAGGAGATGTACAGGAGAGGAAGGGGTGAGTCGACCCAAACCAAGGATGTATGAAAACCCTTATGGAAGCCCACTACTCTGTAAGCTAATTTAAAATTAGAATTAAAAAAAAAATGGTTCTTTTTTGAGACCAGGTCTCCTTGTAGCCCCAGTTGTCTGGAACTTGCTATGTAGAGCAGGCTGGCCTTGAATTCACATAGATCTACTTGCCTCTGCCTCTCACATGCTAGGATTAAAGTTGTGTGCCACCAAGCCCAGCAAAATAGAATTATTTTTTAAAATAGGAGTTTGAACACAGGTGCAATGTTTCCCCCAGAAAACATAGGCAATGAAATAAAAATCTCTCTGCCAAGCATGAGATCCATCCCTATGAGTTATTGGTCAGAGACCCACTAAGCACCACAGGCTATTGCCATTGATCTTGGTTGTCCACCAGGAAAAGATAGAAAATCCCCATTACTGAGGATACGACGCACCTTACTTGTAGCACAGAGAAATTACGCTGGAACTGACCTAAAACTTCTTGCTGGCTGGTTTTTATAATGCAAGAAGACGCTATGTAGGCTACTGAGGAAAATGCTATCAACAGTATTACTAAGCCACAAAGCCTGTGTATGACATCAACCTGCCAGGTACAACATACCCACTGATGCAACAGAGGCCTGAAGGCTATAACGGTAACCAGTCACTTTTGGCTTGGATCTGAGACTTGCTCTACCGGATGGAATTTATGCCTGGTCCTGTAAACTTTGTCAAAAGCCCATGGTGAGGGTGGTCATACACTATAGGGGAAACCTACTATTAATATCTTGCTAGATGAACACACTGTTAATTGCC
The DNA here is from genome assembly GCA_035773235.1 of Eospalax fontanierii. Lineage (NCBI taxonomy): Eukaryota > Metazoa > Chordata > Mammalia > Rodentia > Spalacidae > Eospalax > Eospalax fontanierii. Next base: position 59,539,425 of record CM069535.1, read on the forward strand.
TTCTAAATATTTATGTTTATGCATACAGATTAGTGCTGCTCTCAACCCTGAACAGAGAAGCATCTCTCTGCAGTGGTCAGCAGTTACTGCAGAGACTCCTAACTGGCAGGTGTATTGGGAATAAGTGACTATTGAATTTTCATCCCAAAATAGGACATCTAAATCAACTCCTTCCCCATGAAGGTTCAGGGAACATCATGGAAGGGAAGAAAGAAAGAATGGAAGATCGGGACAATCAGGAGGATCAGGAGGAGTGCTGAGAAATGCCAAGGCCGTGGCACTCAGGAACTCACTGCAGCTATGGCCATCTGCACAGGATCAAGTCAACAACTCTCCCAGCATTCCCAACAGACGGTACTAACTGGCTCAGTGGGACACACACACACACACACACACACACACACACACACACACAGAAAGAGAGAGAGAAGACACAAAGTAGGGTGGGAGCCTTGTTCTGTGTATACCTTAGGGAAGTGGAAGGGGCAGTTGAGGGTAAAGAGAATCAAGATACATTGTTTACATGTATGAAAATATTAAAAAATAAATATACTATTTATAAAAATAAAGATATAAAAATTCTAGCTATAAAAACATTTTTTAAAGAAGGCTAAAGAAAAAAAAGAGAATGTTTTTTGAGGAGTGAGGATTTTATAAGGAGATTTTGTCCTAAGGCTGTTTCAGAATAAGAACAGCAAGAGATTATGACAAAACCAGAAAGTTAAAGAATGCCACAGAAAGGTTTAAAATATAAAAATAGTAGGTATTTACAAAAGCTTGCAAAAAACAAAGATTTTATGTTTTATCAAGATATAAAGATTGACTGTCTTAACAGAATCAAACTTTTGTTTCATTTTTTTTTTAATGTCCTTGTCAGGCCTAGTATGGTGGCACACACCTTTAATTCCAGCAGAGGCAGGCAGAGCTCTATGAAGTTTGAGGCCAGGCTGGTGCCTGTATAGTGAGTTCCAGACTAGTCAGGACTACATAGTGAGACCCTGTCTCAAAAGAGAAGTCTTTGTTACAGTTAAAGAGATGGCTTAGCAGTTAGGAGCACTTAAGAGCACTTACTGCTTTTACAGAGAACCCAAACTGGTTTCTCAACACTCACATGGAAGCTTATAGTCTAGTTCCAGAGGATTCGATGCTCTCTTCTGGCCTCTGAGGGAACCAGGCATGTATGTGGTATTCATCTATCTATCTCTATATATAGATATATATATGTATATATATATATATACACATACATATATCTATATATATGCACACATACAGGGAAACATTCATACATATAAAATAAAAATAAATCTGTAAAAGAAAATAATATCCTTGTCAAGCTTTATTGAAGTGTTATATAATAGCTAAATTGTTTTTTTCTGTTGTTGTTGTTGAGATAGGGTCTCAACAGTTGGCCTGGAACTTGCTGTGTAGACCATGCTGGCCTTGATCTTAGAGACCTGCCTGCCTCTGCCTCCAGAGTACTGCATCTAAAAGCATGTGCCACAACACCCTGCTAATAGCTAAATTTTAAACCACAATTCACTACTCAATACTGGTATATTGTACTGACATTCTGACTGTTCAATAACAATACTTGAAGGCCAAAGCCAATGAAAAAAACCACAGCCAGTATCTTTAATTCTTTTTTCTATTTATTTATTTTTCTATATTTTATGTGTATGAGTATTTGGCCTACATGTATGTAAGTGCACCCATTTCATGAAGTGCTCATGGAAACCAGAAGAGGGTGCTGAATCGCCTGGAACTGGAGTTGAGGGTTGTTAGTCATTATATGGGTGATGGTCCTCTGCAAGAACAACAGTGCTCTGAACTGCTGAGCCATTGTTCCAGCCCTACAGCCAATATTTTGGCCCTTGTCCCCAGGCTGACTAGATCCAAGGGGATGATGGGACCCCTCCACAGGGGTCCTGCACTATCCTCTTATCAGAGAGGCCATGGAATCCCCAAAGGTTAGACTATAGCAACGGCACATTCTTCAAAGAGGAGGATCAGCATAGAGGAAAGTGTCTTCAGTGTTCCAAGGAAAGTTACATGGTCAGAGAGACCCTGACCAGTCCCAGTATACAGTACAAGTTGTTTTAAAACAAAACAAAAACAAAGCTGGAGAGATGGCTCAGCAGTTAGGAGAGAGCACTTGCTGCTGTTCCAGAGGACCTGAGTTCGATGTCCAGCCCCACATCTGGCCTGTAACTCCAGCTCCAGGGGATCCAGGACCCTCGCCCGGCCTCTAGGGACATCCGAACTCACATGCACATACGCCTACACAGAGATATACACATAATTAAAATAAAATAAATCTTTTTTTAGAACAACACCACCTAAAGAACACATGGGCTCCTACTTGAGAGTCACTCCTTAACAGTGACAAGGAAAAAGGGTTCACCTGGGACCAGCTGCATGATCTGAAACGCCCAGCAGGAAGGAGCAGGCAAAGCATAAGATAATTGGTAATAATAATAAAAATAAAGCCTACTAAACTTTTTAAAATATTTTATTTTTATTTTATGTGTATGAGTATATAGCCTGCATGTATATAAATGTGCCCATGTTTTGCATTTTGCCTGTGGAGGTCAGAAGAGGACCAACATTCCTTTGGAACTGAGTTACTGATGGTTGTTAGCCACTATGTGGGTGCTGAGAATCAAACCTGGGTCCTCTGCAAGAGCAACCACTCTTAACCACTGAGTCATTTCTCCAGCCCCAATTTAACTAAGCTTTAAAAAGGGACAGTGACTCAGGCCTTATAGGCCTGCCTGTTCCCATAAAGTCTTGGGCATCAGGCCTGAGAGATGATTAAAGCAGTTAAAGGCACTTGCTGCCAAGCCTAACGTAATGACCTAAGTTTGATCTCTGGAATTCACATGTTGGATGAACAGAAGCAACTTCTGAAAGTTGTTGTCTGACCTTCATACATGCACTATAGTATGTGCATGCCCACAAACAAATAAATAAATAAAAATAAATAAATAAATGTAATCAAACATTTAAACCCTGAGTTTGGCTGCTGGCATGCCAGCTAGGACAATCACTGCTCCAATACAAAGGAAGTTCCCCTTTTAAACCTATTAGTAATTGTAACCTTACTTTATGTTTTGGTCTTCATCAATATTTTTCTTTGGCACTGTTAGTACTCAATAGTTATAATCTCACACTATCCCATCATTAGATTTCTTCTAAAAATTGTAGAGCTTTTTGGTTATTAATATATTCTTTTGGGGGTTGTTTTGTTGATATAAGATCTCAATATGCCTCCCTGGCTAGCCTAGAACTCATTATGTAAACCAGCTTGTCCTTGACTCTGTCTCCCAAATGCTAGAACTAAAGGCATATGCCACCCAACCCAGCAAATTTTATTAATTAATTTATTTATCTATTATATGTATGAGTGTTTTGCCTGCGTGTTTGTATGTGTACCCTTGACATGCAATGCCCAAATAGGCCAAAAGAGGGTATTAGATGGTTGTTAGCCTCCACATAGGTGTTGAGAATCAAACCTGTGTCCTCTAGAAGAACAGACAGTGCTTTTAACCACTGAGCCAGCTCTCTAGCCATTGCTACATTTTTTAAAATTTGAGACAGGATCTCATTATGCAGTTCTGGCTGGTCTGGAACTCATTATGAAGACCAGGATAGTCTTGAACTCACAGAAATCTGCCTGCCTCTGCCTCCCAAGTGCCAAGACTAAAAGCATATGCCACTAAACCCAGAAAAAATTTTTAGTTATTTCCTTTTTATGTGTATGAGTGCTTTGCCTGCATCTGTATAAGTGGGGCTGGGACTAAAGGCCCTGCCTATTGCTACCTTCTTAATGTATAACCACCAGTATTTTGTTAACACTCTCGGGGTGGATTCACACCCCTGAGAACAAGCCTCTCCACCTTAACTGTGGCTTTCCTGGCTCTCACCCTTTCTATGACAATCAGTTGGCATAATTATGTTACTTGTGTTTAAATCTTGTAAAATCTGTGTCTTCTAGGATATATGAAAGTTTCAAATTGAAGTCCCATGACACGGGATGCCAGGCCTCCTCTCCAACCAATAAGTAAGTGTTATGGCCCAGCTCATTCAGGAACTATGGTTCTCATCAGCAGGGAAGAAGTTATAGAGGGCTGATCTTCACCCTTCAGCTCCCTCAAAAGATTTCTGGGACCACCACTCTTGCGGGGAAGCTGTGGCATGATAACAGGGATGGAGAGGAGAGAGGGGAGAACCAGTTTGGCGGAGAAAGACTAGAAACCCTTGACTAACTGGGTCACAAAGAAGCATGCTTAATAAAAGCACAACTCTCACCATCAAAGCTTCTTCATAGAACAGAGTGTGATGCACACAGAAGGCCACAACTTACTAAGTTTTAGAGAAGAAGAAACTGCAGTTGCGCATCTCTGGATAGGACTCCTATATTAAACCTCACCCACCCACGGCTCAGGTACCATTGTGGAAGAGGGGGCAGAAAGATAGTAAGAGCCAGGGTTGGTGCAAGAACATAAGGAAACAAAGGCTTTCAGGCCACTGGGAACTTGCTGTCATGAACATGCAACCATTGTGACAGCACACACAAGACCCACGCCGACTCAGACAAAGACTCAGCATAGAACAAGGAAAATGGGCAGCAAGCTCCAGCCCTAGTCAAAGAACAATTGGCAACTGATTGCTGGCAGGTGAGGGAGACCAGATCTTCTTTAAGGGAGTGACTCTAGATACAAGGAGCATCCGGGTACAAATACTTGACTGGACGGGACTTAACATAATGACAGAATGCATGGAACCCAGTGAGGGGAACTGTGGGGAGCACAGGCTGGGGAAGGGGTCTGAATTTAATGAAGATCTATCATATAAAATGCACAAGAACTCGATAAAAAGATGTTTTTTAAAATGTAAAAGCAGGTACCTAAAGCACGATTTCTGCTGCACAAGGCTGACACTAGAAAGCTCTGGACCCAGTGCTAGAAGAAAGGAGGCAGGAGAAGAAGGTAACTTGTTTCAATTAAGCAGTGACAGGTGGAATGCTTCCATTACCTGTAATTCCTACAACCAGATATTTCACCTTGGAGAAAACAGACTGCGGGAAGTAAGAGTTGTCCCAAGTTCAAAGAGGCAATATAACCAAAGGTGGGATCTGAATCCAGACCTGTCCAACTTGACTAACTGCGTTGACTCCAGTGTTTCATAGTAAACCATGAAAAATAAAACCCTAGGCAATAGTTAATGAAATTTGCCACTGTAGAAACCAGACACTGCAGTCAATGACTGACTCGCATGTAGCATTCCTAATGTAAAGACTTTCATGCAAGGAAATTAGAGCTAAAAGTTCTAGGGCGAAAATAATCACTTTGGGGGCTGGAGAGATGCTCAGCAGTGAAGAGCACTGGCTGCTCTTGCAGAGAACCTGGGCTCAGTTCCCAGCACCCACATGATGGCTAACAACTGTAACTTCAGTTCCAGGGGATCCGACACCATCTTCTGACTTCCACAGGCACTGCACAACCCAGGTGCACTTACATACATACACATAAAATAAAAATAATAAGTAAAATATTTTAAAATAAAAAAAATCATTTTGGCATTGATTTCCTGATCTACTAAGACAAATTTTGATGCTCTCTGTGAACTTTAGTTTCTTTACATGCCAGAGTATAACCACTGCTTCTGTCCTTTGGTATTTACTACTACTTGGGTGCTGCTGTGACATAACTGTTCATGTCTCAGTTTCCTCATATAAAAACAAAAACCAGTACCTACCTCATAAAAAGGAAAGCATACATTATATATGAATGCAGGAAAGTGGGGACGACTCCATAAAGTGCTACCTAAACAATTTACGAAGGACCAGAATTGACACAGCACTGGATTCCTGAGCGTTGTCTTCCTCGAGCCTCACTCATGTCTCCTTCCTTGGTTTTTGGACAGGGTCTCACTATGTAGCCCTGGCTGGCCTGGAACTTACTATGTGAACCAGACTGGTATCAAACTTACAGAGATCCGTCTGCCTTTGCTTCCCCAAGTGCTAGGACCAAAGGGGTGTGCCACCATACCCAGTCCTTTTTCCTTTCTTAATAAACTGTCTCTATTTATTCTACCAACCATGTGTCCTTGGTCCAATTTACTGTTCTGGGACAAAAGTTTGAAAATATATGTGTCTGTGCCTAGCATACAAATGACATCTGTTAAATGTGGGTTGGATCTGAAGGTGATCCCTGCACAGCAGCCTTGGAAGTGGTTTTGGTACAGCACGGGGCCAAGACATATATTAGAGAAGACTCTCTAAGAGCTGGTCCTCCAGACACAGCCCTGCACCCAAGCTACCTGGATAGAGGGCCAATCTGAGATGAAGACACCATGTGACAGAGATTCAGGCCATTACAGACTGAGGCAGGAAGTAGAAGATGCAAGTCCAAGAAGGATTAGACCTCTTAGTATCCAGCAGGACAGAGCTGGCACCTGGGTCTGTGAACCCAGCCTTGGGAAGTTGGCCCCTCAGGGAGGGTGGGGAAGGGCTGGCAACCCAGGCCCATGGGAGGGTGGCTCAACAGCCCAGAAGTGCCAAGGACTCAAACTAGTTTAAGAATATAGGCGATTGGGGCTGGAGAGCTGGCTCAGAGGTTAAGAGCTCTGGCTGCTCTTCCAGAGAACCGAGGTTTGGTTCCCAGCACCCACATGGTAGCTAACAACTGTCTGTAACTCCAGTTCCAGGGGATCCGATGTCCTCTTCTGGCCTCTGTGGGCACTGCACACATGGTGTACTTACATAATGCAGGCAAACTACCCATACCCATAAAATAAAAATAAATCTAAAAAGTTTTTAGAAAGAATATAGGCATTGGTGAGCCAGGATACAGTCCAGTGTTAAGAGTATTTGCTTAGTGCGTGGGAGGCCCTGGGTTCCACCCTATCCCTGCAAAAGAAAAGAGAAAACATGTGAGAGAGTCTTCATTCATTCACTCAAATATGGACTGAGCTCATATCAAACTTCTCTTGTGGACTTTACCACAGGCAGACATGGAAAATTATGCATTTAAAATTCCACATAAAGAATGTGAAATTGCAATGAAATCGCACAGAAGAGACTTAGCTGATTGTGTGAGAGTCTGTAACAGAACCCATGTGACTTTCCTGGGAGAATGATGGTTGAATCAAGACCTGAAGAAAAACTGGAAAGAGTCCAGGGAAAGAGGCGGGAAGAATGGCCTTGACAGAGAGCAGCAGGTACCATGATCCAGAGATAGGAAAGTGGCGACACCCAGCCCGAGCAGAGGCAACAAGTCCGGTGGCCTCCCAGCCTTGCTACATATAGTCCATGGCAGCCACCACCTGCTTCTTTGTCATGCTTGATATTTCCTCAGTCCCGCTGGGCCTTGCCCAGGCTCCCAACTCACTAGCCACGCCTCCAGGCCCCTCCTATCCCAGACTGCCTCTACACTTTGGAAGGAAGTAGCAGCCACAGTAAATGATTCATTTCCAAGTCTCTGACTTGCTGAGTAGCTGCTCCAAGACAACTTCTTGGAAGAAGTGGCTCAAGGGTAATCTCAAACCCAGGAGCCATTTTCATTATCTTGAGTTTGTCCTGTCAGCTGTATTCACCCCATCTGCTGCCACCTATCCCAGGACTATGCGCCTCAGTACCTGGGTCTGCCCCAATGTCTCTTACATGGCCTCTCCCACCCTGTCTTCAGCCCGGCGTTCTCATCACTGTCAGAACCCACATCACCTTATTCCAGACCCCAAGGCCCACCTGCCCCTGATGGAGTCACTGGCCTGCTGTAGTTACCCTTGCTCCACCTGGCCAGTTCTGCCCTTGCCATCAAAGTACCTTCCCTAGAAGGCAAATCCCATCATGTAGCTATGACTAAAAGCTATTCCAGGGACATGGAGCAGAATCCTTCTTGTGGCCTTCAAAGCCCTGTTCTGCATTTGACATCATCTCATCTTCCCCTTCCTGGTCCCTCATACCAACCAATCTCTGATTCTGCATGTTACACCCACCTTGGGCCCTTTGCACATGCTCTGCCACATTCAGTTGAAACATGAAGCACCTCCTTGTGGAAGCCTAATCACTACCTCACCTCCCACCCTTGACCTTTAGGTCAAGGACCTGCTTCCTGCGTTCACAGGCCTGCCCTTATCCTCAGAGTATATACACAGCTGGGGACTATTTCAGCAGAGACTTTGTCTAGCCTGCTTAATACCTGACAGTTATAAGAACTGCCCTCCATCTCCTGGAGCAGACCTAGGCTGTAGAATCAAACCTGTACTTGTAGGTACAGTGACCTGGGGTGGTTTCTGTCATCTCCCTGGGAACCAAACTTCTGAAAAATGGGAGACAACATGTGACACCCAACATGGAGTTGCGCTGGGATTAAAGTGGCCAGTGCTGGAATTAGACTGGTTGATGCTGGGATGAGACTGGCTGATGCTGGGATTAGACTGACCAATGTTAGGAAGACCACACATCTAGGCCACCTGCCCAACTCAGAGCCCACTGCTCATCTCTGCAAAGCTTCCCGCCCTTGGGTACATGTCTCTTCCCACATTCACCTGTCCTCAATAGACTTTTCTGATATGAACTGTCGCCCTAGCTGTTATCCGTTTTAGAGTAGAAGAAAGGAAAAGTTAAAAAAAAAAAAAAGACCCTAAAAAAAAAAAGTGGCATTTGTTGTTGTTTTGACATAGGGTCTCACTATGTTCCTAGGCTGGCTTTCAACTCACAATTCTCCTGCCTCAGCCTCTCAAGTGCTGGGATTAAAGGCATACATACCAGGCTCAGTCTGCTTTTGTTTGTATTGTAAATCTAAGTCCTTATGACACCCTTCAGAGCCCTGTGCCAGAATGAGCCCCCTCTCCTACAGGTCTCTCAGCTCTTCTTCACATCAGATTCCTTGCATACCCTCAAACAGCCCAGGCACCACCTTGGGGCCTTACAGCTGCTGTTCCCTTTTCCCTAAAACACCCTTCCCTGCAGCTGTGTGGACAGCTCACTAAGGTCATCACAGATTACTGCATTTAAAATTGCAACTTCTTTTTTTAAAAAATTACTTATTATGTGCATTTGCCTGCATGTAATATCTCTATCATGTATGTGCCTGGTGCCCGTGGAGGCCAGAGAGGGACTTCCTGGAGCTGGAGTCACAGACAGCTGTCAGCTGCCAAGTGGGTGCTCTGCAAGAGCAGTCAGTGCTCTGAGTCATCTCTCCAGTCCCTAAAATTGCAGCTCAGCCCAACCATGGCACCTCATGCCTGCTCCCCAGTGACACTCCCTACTTTATCCATCTCCTTTCACTGGAATTTAAGATCGACAAGTGCAGGGAGTTTTGACTAGCATGTACCGAGTACTCAATAATAAATAAACTGGCTCCTATCTTACCTCACACAGCAGCCCCCTCCAGCTCAGGCATACACTGGATACAGGGCTCCAGTGGCCCAATAAGGATCAGAAAGCAGTCAACTGAGGAGCTGAGAATGATGAATGAATCTGGCTCCAGGGCTCCCAGGCCAGAGGAGCTTTCTGGCTGGTTGAAATGACCCCATTAGGTAGCAGAGGCTGAGACTGGCCCAGAGGAGTGGGGCTGGGGCACCCCTCCTACAGGGCCCGGAGTCAAGACCTGCAGAGGGAGGACCAAGGAAGCAAATGTCCTAGGGGACAGACTGAGGAAGAGTCTCCTTAGCATCATGGTCCTGGGGGCTGGTTATCATGCACATTAACCTCAGCACCCCCAGAAGTGGCCATGTATGGAATGTACCTAGCACTCCAGTTTCTCTGCGCAGGGGGTAGGAGACCACTTTGGGCACGGAGGTTCTAAGCAAGTTGGAAAGATTTACAGGGAAGTAGAAGCCTAGAGCAGCGGGTGGAAGAGAAGGGGTTACCCAGACTCCAGGGCTGTCACAGGACACCACAGCAACAGCAGGCTTAGTGACCACAGTCGATCGATGGAGGGCAGGGCTGCTTCAGCCTCTGCCTGGCAGGACCGCAAGAGTATCGGCATGGTTCATTAGCGCTGCCGAGAGACAGGTGAACAGCCTGCCCAAGCTCACACTTCTGATCAGCAGAACAATTTAAACCTAAACCTGCCTTTCCACCGTTTCCCAGGGGAGGACTCGGAGATACAGGAAGCAAGGGAGTTGTTGCTTGAGGAACAAGCTCACCCCAAGTGAGAAGAGAAGACACCCAGCATCCCTTCTTGCTCTTTCTACTAGCGGTTGTCCATCAATCTATCAAAGACTGTCGGTCTTAGTAACAGGACTGCAATAGCTTCAGGACTGGGGTGGAACTGGGCAGGGGTTTGGTGGGGCCTGTAGCCTAGAACCTACTTGGAGCAGCAGAGGCCTGGCCACTCAGTATCCACCTGGCCTCTTCCCTCTGTGCAGTAACAAGTGCTTCAGGTGAATGGGTTCAGAATCAGGTGACAACATGGTAGATATGTCCCTTCTCTTAACCTCCCCTTCCATGTCCCATACCCTCACCACCTTCTGTCACATGGAGCAAGCCAAAGGAAGCAGACTCTCAGGACAAGAAGCAAGATTGTGGATGGACAGAGACCAGCTCAGAGAGCAAGCCTGAGAAACTGCAGGATGAGGACAGGGGTCCATCCTGTCTGCAGGCTCTTTGTACTATTAGCACTTAGGGACTTGGCTGACAAAAGTCTATGAACAAGAAGGAAGGGCAATTAAAGTGAGAGATGGAAAGAGAGTGAAAGGCCTACCACACACTCACACCAAAAACCAGCACATCTAGGAGGGTCTAGGAAGGGAGCTCACATCATGCTCCAGGTCTAGGAGAGGAGGGGTCAAAGACCTCGTGTGATTGATAATCTTAGTTGTCAAGCTGATGCATCTGCAAAGAAGTAACTCAGCTGAGGAATGAGCTCCATCACATTGGCCTGTGGGCATGTCTACAGGGCATTTTCTTGATTACTAATGAATGTAAGAGGGCCCAGGCCACTGTAGGTGATACTGTCCTGTGGTGGTTTGAATGAGAATGTCCCACATAGGCTCCAAGTATTTGAACATTTTGTCCCCAGTAGGTGGCACTATATTGGGAGGTCTTATAAGGTGTGGCCATGCTGGAAGAGGCACATCACTGGGGTCAGGCTTAGAGAGTTCTTAAGCCTCGCCAGATCTCCAGTGGCTCTCTGCTTCCTGTGTCTGCTTGAAGATGTGAGAGCTTAGCTTCAGCATCTACTCCAGCCACCTCTGCCATCATGTTGCCCGGGCATGATGGACTCTTGTCCCTTTGGAACTGTAAGCTAAATAAACTCTTCCTTTCATAAGTCCCCTTGGTCAGAGTTTCTATCACAGCAACTGAAATCAGACTAATAATACACATGCCTAGGTCGGTGGGTCTGGGCTGTTTAAGAAAGAAAGCTGAACATGCGCCTGGGAGCAAGCCAGTGAACAATGTTCCTCCACTGGTTTCTTCATTAAGCTCTTTCCTTGAGTTCCTGCCCTGGCTTCCCTCAATAATAGACTAAAGCCTGTAAGCTAAAATACTCCAAGTTGGTTTTGGTCAGTGTTTTATCACAGCAACAGAAAGTAAACTAGAACACCTCGCAGTTGACACATCGGGGAGGGCCTTTGCTCCACTTTTCTGGGAACGTCACAGACAGCTCAAGAGTGTCACCCTATAGGGCTGGAGAGGTGGCTCAGCAGTTAAGAGCACTGGCTGTTCTTGTAGAGGACCCAGGTTCGATTCCCAGTACCCACATGGTAGCTGGCTAACTCCAGTTCCAAGGGCTCCGACACCTTCTTCTGACCTCCACAGGCACTGCAAGGATGCACTTACACACATGCAGGCAATACACTCATACACATCAAATAAAAACAATAAATATTGTTTTTTAAAAAAAGAATGTCACCTTGTGCATGGACATAGAATGGTCCCCATGGAAACAGTCAGAGTGGGTCAGCATCACACACAGCAAAAGGGAGAGGTGTGCAGTGCCTAACTCTGGAGAGGCTGACAGGGAGGCACTGGTTGTCACTGCTGCCCCTGGGGAGGCGGTGGGAGCCACACAAGCACCCCCTTTGTTCCTTCTCCATCTTTTGAATGTGGAATCCATTGATATATCTGCTTCCCCTACACACATACCCTTCACAGCTGGGGAACTTGTAGCACCATATTCATAGAGAACAATAAATAGGTCCCACACTTCGAGGCCTACTGATTGGAAATGCCACCAGGTCCACGGGCACCCAAGGGCCCCACTTCCGTGTTGTCCTCCAGTCCCTCCAGGTTGGTGCCCTGGAGCCCCACGCTGCTCTCTAGCATGGGGACTCACAGAATCCTCCTCCTGATTTTGACTCCAGAATGGCAAGTGGGCCCAGTCCTCACCCTTGTCAGAAGCACCTGCATGTGCACACGCTCACACTCACAGAGCCACCCATACCAATCAAATACGATTTGGGGACCGTGGACTTCTTCAGATTATCCACTTAGCTCTGACTTCGATTAAGGAAGATAAGGGAGCGCTGACTAGCCTCAAGTTGTTTAATCTTTCCCAGCACTGTATTTGCAGAGGCCAAATGACATGGAAATAGGTTAGCCGGCAAGATGTCTATTGCTGAGGCTAGGCTCAAACGATCGATATTCAAGGATAATTTCACTACTTTATGTTTTACACCAAAGCTCCAGTCCAACACTTGGTGCTAGGAGGCAGAGGATAAAGTTTTAATGAGTTAATTTTCTGGCCCATGTTGAAAATAAATTACCCATTTCTTTGAGTTTCTTGTGCATGGTGGCCTGTTCAGATCATGTGTACCTACCTCTATGTTAGAAGCAGAGCCTATTCTTTATCAGACTTAGGTAAGCTACCCAGCCCAGGGTCCTGAGAATAGGAAGGGCCTTCCTGGAGTTGAACTTCAGTCTCCACAGCTGCAGCACTCTCTGTCTTACATCTAGGATGAGGGCAGTAAATCTCAGGCAAACAGAACAGCCACTACTGTGAGCAAGGCTGCCCTGACTTTGTCAGTTAAGGAAGCACAGTACTGAGCTGCTGGCCAGCCAGGCCGCCTGTACCCCCAGAGCCTCCAGCCCCAGGGGTTACTCCCCAGAATCCCCCACTCCCTAGCACCTGCAGGCAGCTCTCCTGGTTGGGTCTTCCACAGGCTGGGCATCAAGATACTTGGCAGTAGGATAGAAGGGTGGGTTCCCTCGTGGGGGACAGATGGACACTCGGGGCCAGCTAGTTGGTTAATGGAAGCCTGGGGCATTGGTCTTGGGTGCTCAGGGTCCTCAGAGTGTGCATACTCTGACAGGAAGGATGATGAGGGGTGAGGGGTGGGACTGTGACACTTGGCTCTAGCCCAGAGCCAGGGCAGTATGGCTAGGGACAAGAATGCCAAAGAGGTCTCACACATACCCCCCCCCACACACACACACTCTGCCAAATGTGAAGTGCACTTCCAACTGCCCCAGCTATCCTCCATACCAGAGGCACATCCTCATTAAAAATGGATGTTCCTGGGCTGGAGAGATGGCTCAGCAGTTAAGAGTACTGGCTGATCTCAAAGAGGATCTGTGTTCAGTTCCTAGCACCAATTTGGCGGCTCACAACCCTCTGTAACTCCAGTTCCAGAGGATCCAACACTCTCTTCTGACCTCCTCGGGCGTTGCACGGCATGGGTGCATTTACACACATGCAGGCAATACACTCATACACATAAAATAAAAATAAAATTTAAAAACATATGTTCCTCTTCTCTGACCACATGGTACAGGTTCCTGGTCACACACTGTGCTCAGGGCTTTCAGTATGCAGCAGGGCCAAAGGGCATGTGCAGGTGATGTGTGGGTGTAGATGGGATATGGGGCATGAGGTAAGGGATGGATTATGTGTGAATGCATGGTATGTAACGTGGTATGGGAGTAGGAATACGGGCTACATTGTGGTGTGTAGTGGGCCATGAAGAGATGGCAGGGTGACCGGTGTAGAGAAGGGTGTGTGGTGGGCAAGGGTGTACGGGCGGGGGGAGGCGGGTGTGTGGTAGGTAGGCAGGTGTGTGGTGTGTAGGGTATTCGTGGTATGTTGGCTATATACAGTATGGTGAACATGGCATGCTGGGAAGTATGTAGTGTGTATGCGGTGGGTGTGAGTGGTCTTTTGGTGTGTGTGGTGACTGACTTGGGGTGTCATAGGTGGGTATATGGTATGGTGCTGTGAGGGGTGTGTAGTGTTCTGTGATAGGCTGGAGTGTATAATGTGTGTGGTAAGGGTGCAAGTGGTCTAATAGGGTGTGCACAAAGTAGTGTGAAAAAGTGTTTGGGGGTGTATAGTGTACGTGTGGTGGGTGGGGGATCGCGGGGACCGTGTATTACGCGTGGTGGGTGGGGAGGGGCACATGGTAGAGGTCCGTGTGGTGGCAGGGTATGAGTTGTACATGGGGTCCGTGGTATAGTGGGTGTGTTGTGTAGAGTGGATGTAGGGGCAGGGGTGTGTATATTGGGGTGTGGTGGGTGTGTCTAACAGGGTGAGGGGTGCTCATGCATGAGTGGAGACTCAAGAACAGGGATTATGGCTGGACGACTCGCACTGTGGCTAAGCCTCATCCCCTTGTTTTCTGCTGGGGCTGACAGGCAGGCCAATGGTGCCCCCTGCTGTCTACACAGGAGCCAAGCTGCCTACAGACTGGGCAGGTCTCCTGCTCAGGGAAGGAAAGATAGAAAACAGGAGGACTGTAGGAGAGGGGCTCTGCTAGTCAAGTAACGGAGCCCCACTGGTACCAGGGCGTCCTCTACCCCAGCTGGACCTCTCAGGCCCATGAAGGCTATAGCATGCTATTAAAAGGCTGAGTGTGTGCAAGTATGTATGAACACCATGTGCTTGAACACAAATATGTGAACATGAATACATGGGCACTGTGAATGTGTGCCAACCAGTGTGCAGGTGTGTTACATAGCCATACGCAGGAATTCTAGAAGGCTGGGGCGGGGGTGTGGGCCTCAGACACACCACTTGTCAGGGGAGCTACTGTCACTGCTAAAGGTCCAGGATAAAGAGGGGTCACCTAGCAGAAACACAGGGTACTCAACTCCTGGCAAGTGCTTTGCCTTTTCCTCAGCCTTGAAGACCTGAATGTTGGGCGCCTCCATCCTCAGACACAGTGGTATGTTGGCTGCGAGAGCGTCCATCTGTGGGACAGGCTGCAGCTGAGCTCTGACCACAGACCCAGGCTCTGTCCAGGAGATACTAGGACTGCTTACACAGAGTGGGCAGCTGGGAGCCTGAGACCCAGAACCTTCTTCCTTGGCTCTGTACAGACTTCTCTCAGAGACTGTCTACTTTTTGCTGATGTCAGTTACCTGTGCAAGTCACTTAGCTCCCCATGGTCCACAAGGGCTGGGATGGAGAAGCAGCTCTTCCTGTGTCACTTAGCTCCCAGCAGCCTGGTGACGGGGCCTGACAGCAGGTAACAGAGAAGGCAGAAATCTCACCAGGTACTGCCCCTCCGGAAGACTTCTGCATCAGGTTCCAGGCCAAACCCCAAGGCTGCAGGCCTGAGGGGCCAGTCAGTGACAGGCAGGCAGGCCTGCCACCCTGGAGTTCTCTGAAGGGTGTCCTAAGCAGCACACCCTCCAGGTCCCTGGCAAGGAGGACTGCAAAGATGACTTCCCTCACTAACATCCACCTTCAGCTTTGAGAATGATCCCACCCATATGTAAACTGAGTCAAATATGCTCTTTGCTCTGCTTTGACATTCACTTTCACTCACTCTCAGTTCTAGGCCAGGCCGGTGGGAATGTTAACCACATAAGATGAAGAGAACCCAACCCTGTTCCCAAGTAGCTCCGCAAGAAGATATAAACTCAGACCCCTGTGGAAGTGTGGAGCAGATGACTAAGGAGACAACCAAGGCCCCACTGTGAACTTGGACCCTGATGTCCTGACATAGCCAGCCAAGGGCTCTCCTTCCCAACAGCCACAACAAGTTCTCAGAACACTCAAAGAAGGCTGGTCTAACAAGGAGCAGCAGGAAGCTGCCAGCCCTGTGGTGGAGGTGTGATGACACAAAGGAGACACTGCTGCCCCATGTCAGTCCTGCACCTCACTTCAGCCACAGCCCAGCAAGAACACTGCTATGATTCCCATTTTACAGGTGAGGAGACTGGAACTAAGCAGAGTACAAAAAAGGATGTTTGCCACATTGTAGCAATTTCACCTTCCTGAAAGACTAAAGAAAGCTTCACCTCCAAATAGTGGTTCAGGCTGTGGCAAGTTTAGAGAGTTGGGTCTGCTCCTGGTGGATGTCAGGGGCTGGTGTCTGGGAAGGATTAGCCCAGAAGGACACAGTCTTGTTCCTCTGTTCCAAGAGTGTCCTCTCTTCCCAGACACCAAGTAGGCCTGGGACTGAGCAGTGGCTCCTTCTCCCAGACACTGGCCAGGCATAAGGACCAGGCAGTGCCGGCCACTCTCCAGACAGAGATGCCCATTACTGCCAGCACCTCTTACAGCTCATGGTCTCTGGAAACTAAAGTGGGTCATGAAAGTCCCTGAGGCATAATCAGACTTCTGGAAGCCAACTTTCTCCTGCATGACCTGGGGGCTAGAACAGACAGGGGAAATGCAGCTGGGAGGGCTGGGGTCCAGCCTCTAAACGACTGGGAAGTGGAGGGCGCCGGGAGGGGGGGGATAATTCACCCTGTAAAGTCCCAGCTTGGAATTCTACCAGGATTCAAACTGATAAAAAGGAGCCAAGTAAACAGCAGGTGCTGCCAAGAGGAGTGAGGTGGCACCTGGGCTTGGGACAGATGGGCCAGGATGAGGTTCAGCTCGGCCACTTTTAGCCGTGTGAACTTGGGCAGGTTGCTTAACATCTCTGGGCCTTGTCAATCTATCTGCAGAGTAGAATCAGAACAGAGCGCGCCTCCCATGGTGAGCAGGCTTGGGAACAATGAAAGAGCAGGGTGCCATGCCTGGATCTTTGTGAATAGGCTTTCAAGGAACATTTGCACCTGACTCAGCACAGGCAACGTGGTAGGCTCTTTATTCACCATCTATCATGGCCTAGGGTGGGTTTAACACTCCTTTTTTTGACCTTCCAAGAAAATTCAGGCTGCCAGGTCTCCCTTAGCCAGCCCTCCACCCCGTCATGCCCTCAAGTTGGTCAAGCCCACCCTCTGGAAGTGTAGCTTAGAGCAAGCCTCACCGCCTCTTCTCTTTGTGGCCCTGACCCTGGCTTTTCCCATCTCCGCTTACCCCAGTCCACTCTCCGCAGTACTCAAAAATCTCTCAACATTTGCAACCTGGCCCACCGTGGACACAGTATCTCCATCTTGGTTGTTCAAGTTTTGAGTTCTTCTGTGAGGGTGTCTGACCTGTCCTCTCACAGAGAACAGGAAATGCAGGCTGTTCTTCCTCCAGCCACTACTTCCACCTTACAGAAGACAAAACTTGGATTCAGAGATAAGGCTGCCCACTCTCCCAAAGGACCCCTAGCTATGCAGTGGGTCATCTAG
Source organism: Eospalax fontanierii (assembly GCA_035773235.1). Lineage (NCBI taxonomy): Eukaryota > Metazoa > Chordata > Mammalia > Rodentia > Spalacidae > Eospalax > Eospalax fontanierii. The sequence goes on from CM069535.1 coordinate 59,556,889, forward strand.
TAGGCATCTTGAGGGCAGGTCTGTGCTTAGCAGTTGGGATCTGCAGTGACTGTAACCAAGGAATCTGAGAGAGTGGTCAGTCTCCTGGGGAGAACAGAGCCTAAGAAATAGCCAGAGATAGGCTCAGAGGACTGCAAAGGAGATGATTACAGAGCAAGAAAGGAGGACAGTCCAGGAGAACAGGAAATGACACAATGTGAGACAAGAGAGGGACTAGTTACATTTAAGAGATGAGCAGGGTTGAGGAAGGGGCATGGGGATCTCTCAGGAGAAATCCTCTAGTGTGTGTGCAGATTCATAGACCAATGGGGTGGGTCCTTAACTGCATCTAAGTTACAACTCAATCAAAAAGAAGAAAAACAAAACACACATACACTCAGAGTGCCATGGCCATTATCCAACAGCACCTCAGGCTTTCTCAGTGGTCACTCTCACAGCATACCAGCTTGCTCAGGTGTTGCCTGACACCTCAGGTAGGAGAATATGGGTCCTGCCCAGGAACGAGGTAAGGTTTCCTAGAAAGCAGGTTAGAGCCAAGATTTTCAAGGAGACGAGTGGTCTCAGACCGGGGTGGCCAGCTGTCGGCAATAGGCAGATCCCGCGGTACAGGGTGAGTGTCTTACAAGAAGGACCAAGAGGGTATCACCCACGGCCGCCACACTGGGAGAGAATGGCCAGCTGACTGAGGGAGGTGATGATGCCACAGAGTACTGTCCCTGGTTCTGGAGAACCTACCTCCTGAGAGCCACTCTGTAGAGTCTGTCCTGAGGCAGGGAGCCCCTCTTGAGTACACTCACAGGAGCTGAAGCTTCTGTCCACCCATGGGTTCCTGTAGACACTTGGGAATGGCCCTGCTCTGGCTAGCAAGGGACTGCTCAGACTTCCAGTCTCCCTGTCCTGGGCCATAGGTAAGGGAGTAGAAAGTGAGTAGAGGCCTATCCCCTTCACATGACTGATGAGGACACTGTCCTACACAGTACACCTTAGGGCATGCATATCCACCCACATCACCTGGGGAGGCCCAGGGAAATAGTGCCCAAGGATGAAGTGACTCACCCAAGGCCAGAAGTTAGGGTGGAGCCTGGTTCCTAAACCCTTCCCTTTCCAAAATGGTCAAGTCCACAGATAGAGCAGCTGCAGCTCTCTGGGGCCTTGAGGGGCTTGTTAACCAGGCGTGACCCCAGGCTGAAACTGTCCCTGTAATTCCTGCTGTCACTTCTCTCAGCTCCTGAGTCCTTGAGGAGCTAGCACTCATCTGTCTACATAGATGCTGCTGTTGTAATCCAACACTTCTAACTTCTGTCACAGACCTGAGTACCTCCTCATATGAGGCAAAAACAGCTTGGGCATCTATCCTGAGTTTTATCTAACAATATCTTAGCTCTTCCCAGTGGCCCATTCCCCAAGCCAAGTCTGCTTGGCAAAAGCTCCTACTATATAGGCCCATGGCTTCATGGTACTTCTGGTCCTGCCCACAACACCTGTGCCATGGTTCCCTGTGAACTGATGGTTCCTCTGCCTCCTCTCTTGGAGGGATGGAGTCAGATGAACTCCTCTTAGAGGGATTTTTCCGCTTCTTGGGGTGGGAAGATAAGATTTAGAATCACTATCACCATCCAGTGATCCAGAGAATCTCTGGAGATAATAAGTTCCCATCACTGAACACATTCAAGCTGGGGTTAGGTCACTGCTGGGAGGAATTCCATAGCTAGTGCCCTGACAGGAGGCACACGACTGGCCTAGATGACATCAAGTTTCCCTTTACAACCCAGAGAGTCTCTAAACCTCTGAAGTTACTGCCCCAGACTTTGCTGCAAAATAGCCTCAGTCACCCAGACCCTGCAGGTCTCCAGTTTGTCCTGAGGGAGAAGTGGCTGCCAGCACCGGGGAGGCTCCACAGTCCTCTTGGTAGGAGCACTACTTCCCAAGGACATGAGAACGGAGGGGAAAGGCAAGACAGACCATGGCATAAGAGAGGGCCTTTCTCTAGCACCTACAGGCCACCCTCAGGTCAGTTGGGGGCCCACTAGCTGCATTCACTGGGAACCCACGCAGCTCCGGCCTCAGATGGGGAGGGCTGTCAGTTGAGAAGAGCCTGCATAGCTCTTTGAGGTTGCTAGAGA